>JAIGNY010004486.1:52500-95000 GCA_020152595.1 Chiridota heheva
TTCCCGCGCACACCTTGTGGCATGCGGGGATTCAGCGATGGGCTCTTCCCACTTCACTCGCCGCTACTGAGGGAATCCTTGTTAGTTTCTTTTCCTCCGCTTAGTGATATGCTTAAATTCAGCGGGTTATCACGCCCGAGCTGAGGTCCGATGGTTTGGAGACAATAAAGTCTCTCTGAGGCGAAGAGTCTAGGGCGAAACGACAGTCTCCCGTCATTCTCCGGCAGATACCCCACATGCCAAACACGTTACACAGGCCACTGGCATAGCCCGTGTGGTTGTAGTATCTACACCACCAGGCGTAAGCTCGTGAGTGGAACGAGTTCGGTACGAGGGATCCCCGGAGGGTTCCGCATCCGAAACGACTCTCGATATGCTTCTAACCTCACGCAGTTTCCGTTAGGAATCGGCGTCATACAGAGGCGATACTCCGGGATGCCCGAAGGCTTATGCCCGAGGGCTTATGCCCGAAGGCTTATGCCCGAGGGCTTCCCGATATGTGGTTATTGTCGACACTCAGACGGACGTGGCCAGGGTCACGCCAAAGGTGATCCCCGACCGCCATTTGCGTTCAAAATGTCGATGATCAGTGAGTTTTGCAATTCACATTATCTTCTCGCAGCTTGCTGCGTTCTTCATCGACGCACGAGCCGAGTGATCCACCACCGAGAATTGTTCAAAAATGTTCAAACACACTCGCTCCTTCCTAAGGGTTCGTCTCGAGAGACGGAACGCCCTGCGGACAGAGTAAGCCTTTTCATGGTTACAGTTTAAAAAGGTTTCAAAAACACGGGAGCGCAGCCTAAAAGGTTGCCTCGCGACCCGACCCTCCGGCATGCTAGCCGGCCTCCCATTGCTGGGCGACTGACTGCTTCCATCTTAAGGCCCGTCGGCAAATCGTCGGACGTACCAACGACCCGCCTCGGCTATCGAGGTACTCCCGCTTGTGATTATTTCATAAGTTCACTATTACAGGGCCCACCACAAAGCAAGTAGACTTACGAGGTCCACCACATAAGCAAGTTGGGGCAGGTCCAACAAGCAAGCGGCTCTGTAAAGGTTTGTGTATCTGTGCTGCAGCTTGGGCAAGCAACAAGCAGACGGGCACTTTGTAACGTTTGTGTATCTGTGCAGCAACATGCAAGCATGCTAGCAGGCAGACGGTAATGATCCTTCCGCAGGTTCACCTACGGAAACCTTGTTACGACTTTTACTTCCTCTAAATGATCAAGTTTGGTCGTCTTCTCGTCACGCCGCGGAACCAGCAGAGCCGGTCCCAGGCGGTCGATCTGATGATCTCACTAAACCATTCGATCGGTAGTAGCGACGGGCGGTGTGTACAAAGGGCAGGGACGTAATCAACGCGAGCTGATGACTCGCGCTTACTGGGAATTCCTCGTTCAAGGGACATAATTTCAAGTCCCTATCCCCAGCACGGAGAGGGTTCAGCGGATTACCCTGGGCCTTTCGGTCTAGGAGAAAAGACCCGCTGCTCTCTCCAGTGTGCGCGCGTGCGGCCCCGGACATCTAAGGGCATCACAGACCTGTTATTGCTCTTTTTCATGTGGCTATGAGCCACTTGTCCCTCTAAGAAGTTCATCCCTTACCGCGTCGGGTAGGGAAACTATTTAGCAAGCCAGAGTCTCGTTCGTTATCGGAATTAACCAGACAAATCGCTCCACCAACTAAGAACGGCCATGCACCACCACCCACAGAATCAAGAAAGAGCTGTCAATCTGTCAATCCTCACTGTGTCCGGGCCGGGTGAGTTTTCCCGTGTTGAGTCAAATTAAGCCGCAGGCTCCACTCCTGGTGGTGCCCTTCCGTCAATTCCTTTAAGTTTCAGCTTTGCAACCATACTTCCCCGGAACCCAAACACTTTGGTTTCCCGGGTGCTGCCCGCCGTGTCATGGGAGGAACTACGGCGGGTTGCAAGTTGGCATCGTTTATGGTTAAGACTAGGGCGGTATCTGATCGCCTTCGAACCCTCAACTTTCGTTCTTGATCAATGAAGACATTCTTGGCAAATGCTTTCGCTTTTGGGCGTCTTGCGGCGATCCAAGAATTTCACCTCTCACACCGCAGTACGAATGCCCCCGTCTGTCCCTTTTGATCATTACCTCGCGTTCCGGAGACCAACGAAATAGAACCGAGGTCCTCTTCCATTATTCCATGCTGAGCTGTTCAGGCGGTTGTGCCTGCTTTGAACACTCCAATTTTCTCAAAGTAAACGTTCCGGCCGCGCACGGCACTCAGTTAAGAGCACCGCGCGGCTAACCGGTAGACTGGCCGGGACACGAGCAGTACACGCCTTGCGACGGACCGCTCGCCCAAGCCAGAGATCCGACTACGAGCTTTTTAACTGCAGCAGCTTTAATATACGCTACTGGAGCTGGAATTACCGCGGCTGCTGGCACCAGACTTGCCCTCCAGTAGATCCTCGTTAAAGGATTTAAAGTGTACTCATTCCGATTACAGAACCTCGTAAAGAGGCCTGGATCGTTATTTTTCGTCACTACCTCCCCGAATCGGGATTGGGTAATTTGCGTGCCTGCTGCCTTCCTTGGATGTGGTAGCCGTTTCTCAGGCTCCCTCTCCGGAATCGAACCCTGATTCTCCGTCACCCGTTACGACCATGGTAGGCGCATAACCTACCATCGACAGTTGATAAGGCAGACATTTGAAGGAACCATCGCCGGTGCAAGACCGTGCGATCGGCTAAGTTATCTAGAGTTCACCAGCGTAGACCGCGGACGAGCCACGGGCTGGTCTTGTTCCTAATAAAAGCACGCTTTCCGTGAGGTCAGCGCTTGATCGCATGTATTAGCTCTAGAATTACCACAGTTATCCATGTAGGATTGACTCGCTCCATTAAACAACAGCTGATTTAATGAGCCATCTGCAGTTTCACTCCATGAGAGTTTGTACTTAGACATGCATGGCTTAATCTTTGAGACAAGCATATGACTACTGGCAGGATCAACCAGGTAGCCCTTTGAAAGTTAGAACGTGGTACACGGCAAACATGATTGCGTGACGTGTGGGTCACGGACTTTCTTCCTGTGGGCTAAGAGACTCGGGTAACCGAGTTCTTGCAATTTAACAGAATTTTTCACGAGACTATGCCTCGGAAAATGTATCTTCTTTATCAAAGCCGCATCTGTCTGCCTACAGATATCCTGTGCGCGACTGATGTGCAAAATAATCTCTCGTACCAAATTCGCAACTAAACCCTGTCAAGAGTGGACGAGTGGCGATTGCCGGAACAACCGCGCGACCCGTCATGATAGGCCACGCAATGCAGGCGAAGCTAATCAACGGACGTAATGCCACTGACGCTCGGCTCAACCGTGCGGGCACTGTTTGCCAGGAAAAGCGGGCGGATTTCATATCAATCTCAATTAATCGCGCTTGAGGTGTTGAATCTTGGTTTCAACTAGATACCTGACAGGCCACGCTTGCAGGCGAAGCTAATCAACGGACGTAATGCCACTGACGCTCGGCTCAACCGTGCGGGACTCTGTTTGCCAGGGTTAGCGGATTTCATATCAATCTCAATTAATCACGCACGCACGCATGCACTTGAATCTGCTGGTTCAACTACCTACCTGACAGGCCACGCTTGCAGGCGAAGCTAATCAACGGACGTAATGCCACTGACGCTCGGCTCAACCGTGCGGGACTCTGTTTGCCAGGAATAGCGGGATTTAATGACAATCGCAATTAATCATCGCACTTTAACTAACCAGATACTCAATCAATTTCATCGAATCCCACTTCAGGAGTTGAATCTCAACTACCTACCTGACAGGCCACGCTTGCAGGCGAAGCTAATCAACGGACGTAATGCCACTGACGCTCGGCTCAACCGTGCGGGCACTGTTTGCCAGGAATAGCGGATATCAATTAATCAATAAATATCATCGGATTGCCACAGAACCACACTTGAGGAGTTGAATCTGCTGGTTCAAGTACATACTTTAATACCTTTACTACTCCCTATATAACAAACAGGTCCGTCAAGACACCTTTCGCTGAACTGCCATACAATTGATATCAAAAGCAAAACATTTTGGCGGAAAAACACGCGGAACACTCGCTCATTAAAGTACGTACTACGTGCGCACAAAAATAGTACGCAAAAATGAGTGACTTGGCTGACACAAGGCATTACCTACCATTCAGTTTTTGATATTGTAGAATTTTACGTACTTTGACAAATTTTAGACGACATGTCCCCTATAATATACAAACAGGTCCGTCAACACACCTTTCGCTGAATTGCTCTGCAAACGGGTCATGACGAACGGAATTTTAGCCGGTTCCGTCGGCCAAAATATTGAAACAAAATTAGTCGACAACTGAAACTGTTTTTCTTACGGTGTTTTAACACACGCAAGCGGGAGAGCCGGCCACCAAGTCATGTTGTATTTGATGCATTTTAATTTTTGAGTGTCATACTCGCAAAACCATCGGAAACGTGTAGTCCGTTGACAAAAAAATTGAAAAAAAAAAAATTGATATCCTAAAAAAATTTCACTGAAATCATTCAAGCAAGCAGAAAAAATACCGACCATTCAGTTTTTGATATTGTAGAATTTTTCTTACTTTGACAAATTTTAGACGACATGTCCCCTATAATATACAAACAGGTCCGTCAAAACAGCTTCTGCTGAATTGCTCTGCAAACGGATCATGACGAACGGAATTTTAGCCGGTTCCGTCGGCCAAAATATTGAAACAAAATTAGTCGACAACTGAAACTGTTTTTCTTACGGTGTTTTAACACACGCAGGCGGGAGAGCCGGCCACCAAGTCATGTTGTATTTGATGCATTTTAATTTTTGAGTGTCATACTCGCAAAACCATCGGAAACGTGTAGTCCGTTGACAAAAAATTGAAAAAAAAAAAAAATTGATATCCTAAGAAAATTTCACTGAAATCATTTCAAGCAAGCAGAACAAAAAAAAAAAAAAAAAAAAAAAAAAAAAAGGTTTTGTTCAAAAGGTTCCAAAATTCATCCACAACGGATGGGAAGGTATCCTCCCACCATAATATCCCCACTCTAATCCCCCTCCATAATTTGTACGTAGTTTGACAAATTTAAGGTATCATGACGAACGGAATTTCCGCCGGTTCCGTCCGCCAAAATATTGGAACAAAATTAGTCAACACTCTAACTATTTTTCTTACCGTGTTTTAACACACGCAAGCGGGAGAGCCGGCCACCGAATCATGTTGTATCTGAGGTTCCAAAATTCATCCACAACGGATGAGTCACAACGGATGGGAAGGTATCCTCCCACCATAATACCCCCACTCTAATCCCCATGATTTGTACGTAGTTTGACAAATTTAAGGTATCATGACGAACGGAATTTCCGCCGGTTCCGTCCGCCAAAATATTGGAACAAAATTAGTCAACACTCTAACTATTTTTCTTACCGTGTTTTAACACACGCAAGCGGGAGAGCCGGCCACCGAATCATGTTGTAACTGAGGTTCCAAAATTCATCCACAACGGATGAGTCACAACGGATGGGAAGGTATCCTCCCACCATAATACCCCCACTCTAATCCCCCATGATTTTTACGTAGTTTGACAAATTTAAGGTATCATGACGAACGGAATTTCCGCCGGTCCCGTCGGCCAAAATATTCGAACAAAATTAGTCAACACTCTAACTATTTTTCTTACCGTGTTTTAACACACGCAAGCAAGGGAGAGCCGGCCACGAATCATGTTGTATCTGATGCATTTTAATTTTTCGGTGTCATACTCGCAAAACCATCGGAAACGTGTAGTCTGTTGACAAAAAAATTGAAAAAAAAAAATTGATTTCCTTAATAAAATTTCACTGAAATCATTCAAGCAAGCAGAACAAAAAAAAAAAAATGTTTTGTTCAAAAGGTTCCAAAATTCATCCACAACGGATGAGTCACAACGGATGGGAAGGTATCCTCCCACCCTAATACCCCCACTTTAATCCCCCCCATGATTTTCACGTAGTTTGACAAATTTAAGGTATCATGACGAACGGAATTTCCGCCGGTTCCGTCGGCCAAAATATTGGAACAAAATTTAGTCAACACTAACTATTTTTCTTACCGTGTTTTAACACACGCAAGCGGGAGAGCCGGCCACCGAATCATGTTGTATCTGAGGTTCCAAAATTCATCCACAACGGATGAGTCACAACGGATGGGAAGGTATCCCCCACCATAATACCCCCACTCTAATCCCCCCATGATTTGTACGTAGTTTGACAAATTTAAGGTATCATGACGAACGGAATTTTTGCCGGTCCCGTCGGCCAAAATATTCGAACAAAATTAGTCAACATTCTAACTATTTTTCTTACCGTGTTTTAACACACGCAAGCGGGAGAGCCGGCCACCGAATCATGTTGTATCTGATGCATTTTAATTTTTCGGTGTCATACTCGCAAAACCATCGGAAACGTGTAGTCTGTTGACAAAAAATTGTAGTCCGTTGACAAAAAAAAAAAAAATTGATTTCCTTAATAAAATTTCACTGAAATCATTCAAGCAAGCAGAACAAAAAAAAAAAAAAAAAAAAATGTTTTGTTCAAAAGGTTCCAAAATTCATCCACAACGGATGAGTCACAACGGATGGGAAGGTATCCTCCCACCCTAATACCCCCACTTTAATCCCCCCATGATTTTCACGTAGTTTGACAAATTTAAGGTATCATGACGAACGGAATTTCCGCCGGTTCCGTCGGCCAAAATATTGGAACAAAATTTAGTCAACACTCTAACTATTTTTCTTACCGTGTTTTAACACACGCAAGCGGGAGAGCCGGCCACCGAATCATGTTGTATCTGAGGTTCCAAAATTCATCCACAACGGATGAGTCACAACGGATGGGAAGGTATCCCCCACCATAATACCCCCACTCTAATCCCCCATGATTTGTACGTAGTTTGACAAATTTAAGGTATCATGACGAACGGAATTTCCGCCGGTTCCGTCCGCCAAAATATTCGAACAAAATTAGTCAACACTCTAACTATTTTTCTTACCGTGTTTTAACACACGCAAGCGGGAGAGCCGGCCACCGAATCATGTTGTATCTGAGGTTCCAAAATTCATCCACAACGGATGAGTCACAACGGATGGGAAGGTATCCCCCACCATAATACCCCCACTCTAATCCCCCATGATTTGTACGTAGTTTGACAAATTTAAGGTATCATGACGAACGGAATTTCCGCCGGTTCCGTCCGCCAAAATATTGGAACAAAATTAGTCAACATTCTAACTATTTTTCTTACCGTGTTTTAACACACGCAAGCGGGAGAGCCGGCCACCGAATCATGTTGTATCCGATGCATTTTAATTTTTGGGTGTCACACTCGCAAAACCATCGGAAACGTGTAGTCCGTTGACAAAAAATTGAAAAAAAAAAAAAAATTGATTTCCTTAATAAAATTTCACTGAAATCATTCAAGCAAGCAGAACAAAAAAAAAAAAAAAAAATGTTTTGTTCAAAAGGTTCCAAAATTCATCCACAACGGATGAGTCACAACGGATGGGAAGGTATCCTCCCACCATAATATCCCCACTCTAATACCCCCAATGATTTGTACGTAGTTTGACAAATTTAAGGTATCATGACGAACGAAATTTCCGCCGGTTCCGTCGGCCAAAATATTGGAACAAAATTAGTCAACATTCTAACTATTTTTCTTACCGTGTTTTAACACACGCAAGCGGGAGAGCCGGCCACCGAATCATGTTGTATCTGAGGTTCCAAAATTCATCCACAACGGATGAGTCACAACGGATGGGAAGGTATCCTCCCACCATAATATCCCCACTCTAATCCCCCCATGATTTGTACGTAGTTTGACAAATTTAAGGTATCATGACGAACGGAATTTCCGCCGGTTCCGTCGGCCAAAATATTGGAACAAAATTAGTCAACACTCTAACTATTTTTCTTACCGTGTTTTAACACACGCAAGCGGGAGAGCCGGCCACCGAATCATGTTGTATCTGAGGTTCCAAAATTCATCCACAACGGATGAGTCACAACGGATGGGAAGGTATCCTCCCACCATAATACCCCCACTTTAATCCCCCCATGATTTTTACGTAGTTTGACAAATTTAAGGTATCATGACGAACGGAATTTCCGCCGGTTCCGTCCGCCAAAATATTGGAACAAAATTAGTCAACATTCTAACTATTTTTCTTACCGTGTTTTAACACACGCAAGCGGGAGAGCCGGCCACCGAATCATGTTGTATCTGAGGTTCCAAAATTCATCCACAACGGATGAGTCACAACGGATGGGAAGGTATCCTCCCACCATAATACCCCCACTCTAATCCCCCCCATGATTTGTACGTAGTTTGACAAATTTAAGGTATCATGACGAACGGAATTTCCGCCGGTTCCGTCCGCCAAAATATTGGAACAAAATTAGTCAACACTCTAACTATTTTTCTTACCGTGTTTTAACACACGCAAGCGGGAGAGCCGGCCACCGAATCATGTTGTGTCTGAGGTTCCAAAATTCATCCACAACGGATGAGTCACAACGGATGGGAAGGTATCCTCCCACCATAATATCCCCACTCTAATCCCCCCAATGATTTGTACGTAGTTTGACAAATTTAAGGTATCATGACGAACGAAATTTCCGCCGGTTCCGTCCGCCAAAATATTGGAACAAAATTAGTCAACACTCTAACTATTTTTCTTACCGTGTTTTAACACACGCAAGCGGGAGAGCCGGCCACAAAAAGTTGGCAATTAGGGTTCATAGAAATTTCAAATAAACATCTCATGCATACAAATTTAATACCGTTAGATAGATATTAGCGAGCGCGTTCTAATGGTATTTGTTGGAACAAAATTGAAAATCGGATTTTCTTTTTCGAAAGTTAGCTTGATTTTCTGTAGGCCCCCTTGCTACTGACAGTAAATAAAACAATTCTCGACAATAAACCATTTGACATAGCGACCTCATTTATAGTATAATGCTATAACGATAGAGCGCCCATTAAAAAAAATACATTAAAAAGTTAGAAAACATGACGTGAAAACTTTGGATGGGAAGGTATCATGACGAACGGAATTTTAGCCGGTTCCGTCGGCCAAAATATTGGAACAAAATTAGTCAACATTCAACTAATTTCTTACCGTGTTTTATAGCAAACACCCACAAGCGACAGAGCCGGCCACAAAAAGTTGACAATTAGGGTTCATAGAAATTTCAAATAAACATCTCATGCATACAAATTTAATACCGTTAGATAGATATTAACGAGAGCGTTCCAATGGTATTTGTTTCGTGAAAATCGGATTTTCTTTTTCGAAACTTAGCTTGATTTTCTGTAGGCCCCCTTGCTACTGACAGTAAATAAAACAATTCTCCACAATAAACCATTTGACATAGCGACCTCATTTATAGTATAATGCTATAACGATAGAGCGCCCATTAAAAATACAAAAGTTAGAAAACATGACGTGAAAACTTTGGATGGGAAGGTATCATGACGAACGGAATTTTAGCCGGTTCCGTCGGCCAAAATATTGGAAGAAAATTAGTCAACATTCAACTCATTTCTTACCGTGTTTTATAGCAAACACCCACAAGCGACAGAGCCGGCCACAAAAAGTTGACAATTAGGGTTCATAGAAATTTCAAATAAACATCTCATGCATACAAATTTAATACCGTTAGATAGATATTAGCGAGAGCGTTCCAATGGTATTTGTTTCGTGAAAATCGGATTTTCTTTTCGAAAGTTAGCTTGATTTTCTGTAGGCCCCCTTGCTACTGACAGTAAATAAAACAATTCTCGACAATAAACCATTTGACATAGCGACCTCATTTTATATTATAACGCTATACGATAGAGCGCCATTAAAAAATACAAAAGTTAGAAAACATGACGTGAACACTTTGGATGGGAAGGTATCATGACGAACGGAATTTCCGCCGGTCCCGTCCGCCAAAATATTGGAACAAAATTAGTCAACACTCAACTTATTTCTTACCGTGTTTTATAGCAAACACCCACAAGCGACAGAGCCCGCCACAAAATCATGTATCTTTTATGCACTTTAATTTGTGGGTGTCATACTCGCAAAGATGGGGGGGGGGGGGGGATGGGGATGGAAGGGGGGGGAGGGTTGGTCTTGGGGGTTGGTGTTGGGGGGTTGGTGTTGGGGGGTGGGGGGGGGGGGGTTAAATTTTGACGAATCATGAAGGAATATAAATAATCGTGTTATCGTATCAAAACCTTCCCTGTATGCCACCGAAATACTGTTAAACAATTTAGTACACTTCAAAAGTTGCTAAAAAATCTACTTCCGGTTCTATTGCGCAGCGCGCCCCCAAATTGGTACATTCATCCTAGAAAAAAAAAAGATACATTTTCGGACTCCTTGTAACACGTTGAGTTCAAATATGAAAAAAAATTATGTAATTCTTATTCTGGCCGGAATTTATGATGCAAAAATGGCCGCCGCAAACGGTTTTTCAAATTTGAGGGAGCTTTAAGCCACCCTAATATTAATAATTCATCTTTCATTCATCATTGAAATCATTGAAAACATCATGATCAATGTTTAATTGCAGGGATGGATGCAGTTGAATGAAGTAGGGAATAGTTTGTTTTAAACGAAGCGATAACCAAGAAAAACACACAAAAAGTATGTAATTGTTCATCCTGTTGACTAAAAAAGTAAAATGTCTCAGAAAATTGATCAAATTCTCAAGTTGCAAACACATACATCTCTTTTGAAAACTGTTGTGTATACAATAATTAATCTGTTGTGAAATATTCCTTTTATTTCAGATGTTCTTAAAAGGACTGCTTGACTAGACATTGCAAAGGGTTAGACGTTTGCCATCGCAGTATTGGACCAATCAAAATTTGTGCTGCAGATGGCCCAATCAGAAGTCAATATGAATGAGGTTGAAATCATCATGTTTCATTATCTTCAAATGGAAGGAGCAGTAGAATAAATTACTTAATACTTTCTTTTCAACACAGCGATAAACGGTTTTAAGAAGCTAACCCTATGAATGAGGTTGGAATCATCATGTTTCATTATCTTTAAATGGAAGGAGCAGTAGAATAAATTACTTAATACTTTCTTTTCAACACAGCGATAAATGGTTTTAAGAAGTTAACCCTAACCGCGGGGACCCTAACCATGGGGAACCTAAGTGCGGGGACCCTAACCATGGGGACCCTAACCGCGGGGACCCTAACCCTAACCGCGGGGACCCTAACCATGGGGAACCTAAGTGCGGGGACCCTAACCATGGGGAACCTAAGTGCGGGGACCCTAACCGCGGGGACCCTAACCATGGGGACCCTAACCACGGGGAACCTAAGTGCCCCTAACCATGGGGAACCTAAGTGCGGGGACCCTAACCGGGGACCCTAACCGCGGGGCCCCTAACCATGGGGACCCTAACCACGGGGAACCTAAGTGCGGGGACCCTAACCATGGGGAACCTAAGTGCGGGGACCCTAACCGCGGGGACCCTAACCATGGGGACCCTAACCATGGGGACCCTAAGTGCGGGGACCCTAACCGCGGGGCCCCTAACCATGGGGACCCTAACCATGGGGAACCTAAGTGGGGGACCCTAACCGCGGGGGCCCCTAACCATGGGGACCCTAACCATGGGGAACCTAAGTGCGGGGACCCTAACCGCGGGGCCCCTAACCGCGGGGACCCTAACCATGGGGAACCTAAGTGCGGGGACCCTAACCATGGGGAACCCTAAATGGGGACCCTAACCATGGGGCCCCTAACCGGGGACCCTAACCATGGGGAACCTAAGTGCGGGGACCCTAACCATGGGGACCCTAACCAACCTAATGGGGACCCTAAATCGGGGACCCTAACCATGGGGACCCTAACCGGGGACCCTAACCATGAAAACCCTAATCCTGCAAAACCCTAACCATGCAAAACCCTCACCCTGCAAAACCCTAAAACATCAACATTAAAAACATCATGATCAACATCATGATCAACATCATGATCAACATCATGATCAACATCATGATCAACATCATGATCAACATCATGATCAACATCATGATCAACATCATCATCAACATCATGATCAACATCATGATCAACATCATGATCAACATCATGATCAACATCATGATCAACATCATGATCAACATCATGCTCAACATCATGATCAACATCATGATCATCATTTTGTTTCGTGAAAATCGGATTTTCTTTTCGAAAGTTAGCTTGATTTTCTGTAGGCCCCCTTGCTACTGACAGTAAATAAAACAATTCTCGACAATAAACCATTTGACATAGCGACCTCATTTATAGTATATTGCTATAACGATAGAGCGCCCATTAAAAAATACAAAAGTAGGAAAACATGACGTGAAAACTTTGGATGGGAAGGTATCATGACGAACGGAATTTTAGCCGGTTCCGTCGGCCAAAATATTGGAACAAAATTAGTCAACATTCAACTCATTTCTTACCGTGTTTTATAGCAAACACCCACAAGCGACAGAGCCGGCCACAAAAAGTTGACAATTAGGGTTCATAGAAATTTCAAATAAACATCTCATGCATACAAATTTAATACCGTTAGATAGATATTAACGAGAGCTTTCCAATGGTATTTGTTTCGTGAAAATCGGATTTTCTTTTCGAAAGTTAGCTTGATTTTCTGTAGGCCCCCTTGCTACTGACAGTAAATAAAACAATTCTCTCCACAATAAACCATTTGACATAGCGACCTCATTTTATATTATAATGCTATACGATAGAGCGCCATTAAAAATACAAAAGTTAGAAAACATGACGTGAACACTTTGGATGGGAAGGTATCTTGACGAACGGAATTTCCGCCGGTCCCGTCCGCCAAAATATTGGAACAAAATTAGTCAACACTCAACTTTTTCTTACCGTGTTTTATAGCAAACACCCACAAGCGACAGAGCCCGCCACAAAATCATGTATCTTTTATGCACTTTAATTTTTGGGTGTCATACTCGCAAAGTTGGGAGGGGATGGGGGCTGGGGGTATGGAGGGTTGGTGTTGGGGTTATGGAGGTTGGTGTTGGGGGGTTGGTGTTGGGTGGTTGGGGGGGTTAAATTTTGACGAATCATGAAGGAATATAAATAATCGTGTTATCGTATCAAAACCTTCCCTGTATGCCACCGAAATACTGTTAAACAATTTAGTACACTTCAAAAGTTGCTAAAAATCTACTTCCGGTTCTATTGCGCAGCGCGCCCCAAATTGGTACATTCATCATAGAAAAAAAAAAAAAGATACATTTTCGGACTCCTTGTAACACGTTGAGTTCAAATATGAAAAAAATTATATAATTCTTATTCTGGCCGGAATTTATGATGCAAAAATGGCCGCCGCAAACGGTTTTTCAAATTTGAGGAGCTTTAGCCACCTAATATTAATAATTCATCTTTCATTCATCATTGAAATCATGAAAACATCATAATCATTGTTTAATTGCAGGGATGGATGCAGTTGAATGAAGTAGGGAATAGTTTGTTTGAAAATAACTAAGGAAAACACACAAAAAGTATGTAATTCTTCATCTTGTTCAATTGAATACAAAAGTAAAATGTCCCAGAAAATTGTTCTCAAGTTGCAAACACATACATCTCTTTTCAAAAAACTGCTGTGTATACAATAATTATTCTGTTGTGTAAACAATAACTAATCTGTTGTGAAATATTCCTTCCATTTCAGATGATCGTATAAGGACTGCTTGACCAGACATTGCCGCCGCCCAGACGTTGCCGTTGCCCAGCATTGCCGCCGCCCACACATTGCCGTTGCCCAGACGTTGCCGCCGCCCAGCATTGCCGCCGCCCAGACGTTGCCGTTGCCCACATTGCCGCCGCCCAGACGTTGCCGCCGCCCAGACATTGCCGCCGGCCACATTGCCGCCGCGTTGCCGCCGCCCAGACATTGCCGCCGCCCAGACGTTGCCGCCGCCCAGACATTGCCGGCGCCCAGACATTGCCGCTGCCCAGCATTGCCGCCGCCCAGACATTGCCCGCCGCCCACATTTTGCCGTTGCCCAGACATTGCCGCCGCCCACATGCCCCACACATTGCCGCCGCCCAGACGTTGCCGCCGCCCAGACGTTGCCGCCGCCCAGACGTTGCCGCCGCCCAGCATTGCCGCCGCCCACACATTGCCGCCGCCCAGACATTGCCGCCGCCCAGACATTGCCGCCGCCCAGACGTTGCCGCCGCCCAGACATTGCCGCCGCCCACACATTGCCGCCGCCCACACATTGCCGCCGCCCAGACGTTGCCGCCGCCCAGACATTGCCGCCGCCCAGACGTTGCCGCCGCCCAGACATTGCCGTCGCCCAGACGTTGCCGCCGCCCAGACATTGCCGTTGCATTGCCCACACGTTGCCGCCGCCCAGACATTGCCGCCGCCCAGACATTGCCGCCGCCCAGACGTTGCCGCCGCCCAGCATTGCCGCCGCCCACACGTTGCCGCCGCCCAGCATTGCCGCCGCCCACACATTGCTGCTGCCCAGACATTGCCGCCGCCCACACATTGCCGCCGCCCAGACGTTTGCCATCGCAGTATTGGAGGGATCAGCAGAACAATTTAATACTTTTTTGAAGCCTATTGTTGGGTCAGCAATAAAAACCATTTGTAACATTGTTGTTTTTTAGTTTATTTGGGTGGTTGGGTCAGCAATAAAAACAAATTAACAACGAACATTTTCCATTTCAAACGCTGCAGCGAGCACCGAAACACCATGATCAACAACATCATACTATGATCAATCGGAAATGGCAGGGATGCAGCCAATCCAAATCATTGAGGGGGTCAAATCATTGGGTGGGTCAGCAATTGCATACTTTCCTCCCTCCCTCTTTCTCTCTCTGTTTTGAAATTATCAGAGTCCATCTCCCCAAACTGCCTGCCTTTCGAGACCTGGTCCGCGAACGGTGGCTCGCGGACCAGGTCTCTTTAACGGCAACCGTTTGAGAAAAAGGTCTCTTTTACCGGCACGTGCCGCTTAGGAGTTGTCTATCCAACGTAGACAAATCCCGCGGACCGATAAAAGATGACTTTCAGCAGATCGCAACGAAGAGGCTGCTCTACTGTTTACGACACCCCGATCCATACCCAAGTCGTTTGCAAGTGATTTTGCGTCCTTTTCGCAGCGCGGAGATTCCGCGAACGACTACCAAGCCTGCAGTCTGCGTTGGCAAGGTAGTCTAGAGGATCAGATCCCGAACACGGGTGGGGCTCGATCAATGATACATGCGATCAAAAGCGAGCCCGCTGCCGGGAAATGGACGCCGCTATATCGGCGTACGCCGGTAGGGATTCTGACTTAGAGGCGTTCAGCCATAATCCCTCGGATGGTAGCTTCGCCCCACTGGTCACTCGGCCAAATGCATAATTTATCATGGTGGGTATGTCATCTATCTGCTAAATGTATAATTTATCATGGTGGGTATGTCATCTATCTGCTAAATGTATAATTTATCATCGTGGGAATGTCATCTACCTGCTAAATGTTCAATTTATCATGGTGGGTATGTCATATATCTGCTAAATGTATAATCTATTATGGTGGGTATGTCATCTATCTGCTAAATGTACAATGTATCATGGTGGGTATGCTAAATGCATAATTTATCATGGTGGGTATGTCATTTACCTGCTAAATGCATAATTTATCATGGTGGTTATGTCATCTACCTGCTAAATGTATAATTCATCATGGTGGGTATGTCATCTATCTACTAAATGTATAATCTATCATGGTGGGTATGTCATGTACCTGCTAAATGCATAATTTGTCATGGTGGGTATGTCATCTATCTGCTAAATGTACAATTTATCATGGTGTGTATGTCATCTATCTGCTAAATGTATAATTTATCATGGTGGGTATGTCATCTATCTGCTAAATGTATAGCTTATCATCGTGTGTATGTCATCTACCTGCTAAATGTATAATTTCTCATGGTGGGTATGTCATATACCTGCTAAATGTTTAATTAATCATGGTGGGTATGTCATCTATCTGCTTAATGCATAATTTATTATGGTGGGTATGTCATCTACCTGCTAATTGCATAATCTATCATGGTGGGTACGTCGTCTATCTGCTAAATGCATAATTTATCATGGTGGGTGTGTCATCTATCTGCTAAATGCCTAATTTATCATGGTGGGTATGTCATCTATCTGCTAAATATATAATTTATCATGGTGGGTATGTCATCTATCTGCTAAATGTATAATTTATCATGGTGGGAATGTCATCTACCTGCAAAATGTATAATTTATCATGGTGGGTATGTCATCTATCTGCTAAATGTGTAATGTATCATGGTGGGTATGTCATCTATCTGCTAAATGTATAATTTATCATGGTGTGTATGTCATCTATCAGCTAAATGTATAACTTATCATGGTGGGTAAGTCATCTATCTGCTAAATGTATAATTCATCATGGTGTGTATGTCATCTATCTGCTAAATGTATAATTTATCATGGTGTTTATGTCATCTATCTGCTAAATGTATAATTTATCATAGTGTGTATGTCATCTATCTGCTAAATGTATAATTTATCATGGTGTGTATGTCATCTATCTACTAAATGTATAATTTATCATGGTGGGTATGTCATCTACCTGCTAAATGTATAATTTCTCATGGTGGGTATGTCATCTACCTACTAAATGTATAATTTATTATGGTGAATATTCATCTATCTGCTAAATGTTTGATTTATTATGAAGGGTATGTCATCTACATGCTAAATGTATAATTCATCATGGTGGGTATATCATCTATCTGCTAAATGTATAATTTATCATGGTGGGTATGTCATCTACCTGCTAAATGTTTAATTAGTCATGGTCGGTATATCATCTACTTCCTACATGTATAATTTATCATGGTGTGTATGTCATCTATCTGCTAAATGTATAATTCATCATCGTATGTATGTCATCTACCTGCTAAATGTATAATTTATCATGGTGGGTATGTCATCTATCTGCTAAATGCCTAATTTCTCATGGTGGGTATGTCATCTATCTGCTAAATGTATAATTTATCATGGTGGGTATGTCATCTATCTGCTAAATGTATAATTTATCATGGTGGAAATGTCATCTACCTGCAAAATGTATAATTTATCATGGTGGGTATGTCATCTATCTGTTAAATGTGTAACTTATCATGGTGGGTATGTCATCTATCTGCTAAATGTATAATTTATCATGGTGTGTATGTCATCTATTAGCTAAATGTATAATGTATTATGGTGGGTAAGTCATCTATGTGCTAAATGTATAATTCATCATGGTGTGTATGTCATCTATCTGCTAAATGTATAATTTATCATGGTGTGTATGTCATCTATCAGCTAAATGTATAATTTATCATGGTGTGTATGTCATCTATTAGCTAAATGTATAACTTATTATGGTGGGTAAGTCATCTATCTGCTAAATGTATAATTCATCATGGTGTGTATGTCATCTATCTGCTAAATGTATAATTTATCATGGTGGGTATGTCATCTACCTGCTAAATGTTTAATTTATCATGGTGGATATATCATCTATGTGCTTAATGAATAATTCATCATGGTGGGTATGTCATCTATCTGCTAAATGCATAATTTATCATGGTGGGTATGTCATCTACCTGCTAAATGCATAATTTATCATGGTGGGTATGTCATCTATCTGCTAAATGTATAAATTATCATGGTGGTTATGTCATCTACCTGCTAAATGTTTAATTTATCATGGTGGGTATATCATCTATCTGCTTAATGAATAATTCATCATGGTGGGTATGTCATCTATCTGCTAAATGCATAATTTATCATGGTGGGTATGTCATCTACCTGCTAAATGCATAATTTATCATGGTGGGTATGTCATCTATCTGCTAAATGTACAATGTATCATGGTGGGTATGCTAATTGCATAATTTATCATGGTGGGTATGTCATCTAACTGCTAAATGCATAATTTATCATGGTGGGTATGTCATCTATCTGCTATATATAATGTATCATGGTGGGTATGTCATCTATCTGCTAAATGTATAATTTATCATGGTGGGTATGTCATCTACCTGCTAAATGTTTAATTAATCATGGTCGGTATGTCATCTACCTGCTAAATGTATAATTTATCATGGTGGGTATGTCATCTATCTGCTAAATGTATAATTTATCATGGTGGGTATGTCATCTATCTACTAAATGTTTAATCAATCATGGTGGGTATGTCATCTACCTGCTAAGTGTATAATTTATCATGGTGGGTATGTCATCTACCTGCTAAATGTATAATTCATCATGGTGGGTATGTCATCTATCTACTAAATGTATAATCTATCATGGTGGGTATGTCATGTACCTGCTAAATGCATAATTTGTCATGGTGGGTATGTCATCTATCTGCTAAATGTACAATTTATCATGGTGTGTATGTCATCTATCTGCTAAATGTATAATTTATCATGGTGGGTATGTCATCTATCTGCTAAATGTATAGCTTATCATCGTGTGTATGTCATCTACCTGCTAAATGTATAATTTCTCATGGTGGGTATGTCATATACCTGCTAAATGTTTAATTAATCATGGTGGGTATGTCGTCTATCTGCTTAATGCATAATTTATTATGGTGGGTATGTCATCTACCTGCTAATTGCATAATCTATCATGGTGGGTATGTCGTCTATCTGCTAAATGCATAATTTATCATGGTGGGTGTGTCATCTATCTGCTAAATGCCTAATTTATCATGGTGGGTATGTCATCTATCTGCTAAATATATAATTTATCATGGTGGGTATGTCATCTATCTGCTAAATGTATAATTTATCATGGTGGGAATGTCATCTATCTGCAAAATGTATAATTTATCATGGTGGGTATGTCATCTATCTGCTAAATGTGTAATTTATCATGGTGGGTATGTCATCTATCTGCTAAATGTATAATTTATCATGGTGTGTATGTCATCTATCAGCTAAATGTATAACTTATCATGGTGGGTAAGTCATCTATCTGCTAAATGTATAATTCATCATGGTGTGTATGTCATCTATCTGCTAAATGTATAATTTATCATGGTGTTTATGTCATCTATCTGCTAAATGTATAATTTATCATAGTGTGTATGTCATCTATCTGCTAAATGTATAATTTATCATGGTGTGTATGTCATCTATCTACTAAATGTATAATTTATCATGGTGGGTATGTCATCTACCTGCTAAATGTATAATTTCTCATGGTGGGTATGTCATCTACCTACTAAATGTATAATTTATTATGGTGAATATTCATCTATCTGCTAAATGTTTGATTTATTATGAAGGGTATGTCATCTACATGCTAAATGTATAATTCATCATGGTGGGTATATCATCTATCTGCTAAATGTATAATTTATCATGGTGGGTATGTCATCTACCTGCTAAATGTTTAATTAGTCATGGTCGGTATGTCATCTACCTCCTACATGTATAATTGATCATGGTGTGTATGTCATCTATCTGCTAAATGTATAATTCATCATCGTGTGTATGTCATCTACCTGCTAAATGTATAATTTATCATGGTGGGTATGTCATCTATCTGCTAAATGCCTAATTTATCATGGTGGGTATGTCATCTATCTGCTAAATGTATAATTTATCATAATGGGTATGTCATCTATCTGCTAAATGTATAATTGATCATGGTGGGAATGTCATCTACCTGCAAAATGTATAATTTATCATGGTGGGTATGTCATCTATCTGCTAAATGTGTAACTTATCATGGTGGGTATGTCATCTATCTGCTAAATGTATAATTTATCATGGTGTGTATGTCATCTATTAGCTAAATGTATAATGTATTATGGTGGGTAAGTCATCTATCTGCTAAATGTATAATTCATCATGGTGTGTATGTCATCTATCTGCTAAATGTATAATTTATCATGGTGTGTATGTCATCTATCAGCTAAATGTATAATTTATCATGGTGTGTATGTCATCTATTAGCTAAATGTATAACTTATTATGGTGGGTAAGTCATCTATCTGCTAAATGTATAATTCATCATGGTGTGTATGTCATCTATCTGCTAAATGTATAATTTATCATGGTGGGTATGTCATCTACCTGCTAAATGTTTAATTTATCATGGTGGGTATATCATCTATCTGCTTAATGAATAATTCATCATGGTGGGTATGTCATCTATCTGCTAAATGCATAATTTATCATGGTGGGTATGTCATCTACCTGCTAAATGCATAATTTATCATGGTGGGTATGTCATCTATCTGCTAAATGTATAAATTATCATGGTGGTTATGTCATCTACCTGCTAAATGTTTAATTTATCATGGTGGGTATATCATCTATCTGCTTAATGAATAATTCATCATGGTGGGTATGTCATCTATCTGCTAAATGCATAATTTATCATGGTGGGTATGTCATCTACCTGCTAAATGCATAATTTATCATGGTGGGTATGTCATCTATCTGCTAAATGCCTAATTTATCATGGTGGGAATGTCATCTCTCTGCTAAATGTATAATTTATCATGGTGGGTATGTCATCTATCTGCTAAATGTATAATTTATCATGGTGGGAATGTCATCTATCTGCTAAATGTATATTCTATCATGGTGGGTATGTCATCCATCTGCTAAATGCATAATTTATCATGGTGGGTATGTCATCTATCTGCTAAATGTATAATCTATCATGGTGGGTATGTCATCTACCTGCCTAATGCATAATTTATCATGGTGGGTATGTCATTTATCTGCAAAATGTATAATCTATCATGGTGTGTATGTCAAATATCTGCTAAATGTATAATTTTTCATGGTGGGTATGTCATATACCTGCTAAATGTTTAATTTATCATGGTGGGTATGTCATCTATCTGCTAAATGTACAATGTATCATGGTGGGTATGTCATATATCTGCTAAATGTATAATTAATTATGGTGGGTATGTCATATATCTGCTAAATGTACAATGTATCATGGTGGGTATGCCATCATTTTGCAAAATATATAATTTATATATCATGGTGGGTATGTCATCTATCTGCTAAATGCATAAATATCATGGTGGGTATGTCATCTACCTGCTAAATGTATAATTTATCATGGTGGGTATGTCATCTATCTGCTAAATGTATAATTTATCATGGTGGGTATGTCATCTATTTGCTAAATGTATAATGTATCATGGTGGGTATGTCATCTATATGCTAAATGTTTAATTCATCATGGTGGGTATGTCATCTATCTGCTAAAAGTATAATTTTTTAGGGTGGGTATGTCATCTACCTGCTAAATGTATAATGTATCATGGTGGGTATGTCAACTTAATGCTAAATGCATAATTTATCATGGTGGGTATGTCATCTTTCTGCTTAATGCATAATCTATTATGGTGGGTATGTCATTTATCTGCTAAATGCATAATTTATCATGGTGGGTATGTCATCTATCTGCTAAATATATAATTTATCATGGTGGATATGTCATCTATCTGCTAAATGTATAATTTATCATGGTGGAAATGGCATCTACCTGCTAAATGTTTAATTTATCATGGTGGGTATGTCATATATCTGCTAAATGTATAATTTATCATGGTGGGTATGTCAACTTAATGCTAAATGCATAATTTATCATGGTGGGTATGTCATCTATCTGCTAAAGGTATAATGTATCATGGTGGGTATGTCATCTATCTGCTAAATGTCTAATTCATCATAGTGGGTATGTCATCTACCTGCTAAATGTTTAATTAATTATGGTCGGTATGTCATTTACCTGCTAAATGTATAATTTATCATGGTGGGTATGTCAACTATCTACTAAATGTTTAATCAATCATGGTGGGTATGTCATCTATCTGTTAAATGCATAATTTTTCATGGTGGGTATGTCATCTATCTGCTAAATATTTAATTAATCATGGTCGGTATGTCATCTACCTGCTAAATGTATGATTTATCATGGTGGGTTTGTCATCTATCTGTTAAATGTATAATTCATCATGGTGGGTATATCATCTATCTGCTAAATGTATAATTTATCATGGTGGGTATGTCATCTACCTGCTAAATGTTTAATTAGTCATGGTCGGTATGTCATCTACCTCCTAAATGTATAATTATCATGGTGGGTATGTCATCTATCTGCTAAATGTATAATTATCATGGTGGGTATGTCATCTATCTGCTAAATGTATAATTTATCATGGTGGGTATGTCATCTATCTGCTAAATGCCTAATTTATCATGGTGGGTATGTCATCTATCTGCTAAATGTATAATTTATCATGGTGGGTATGTCATCTATCTGCTAAATGTATAATTGATCATGGTGGGAATGTCATCTATCTGCAAAATGTATAATTTATCATGGTGGGTATGTCATCTATCTGCTAAATGTGTAACTTATCATGGTGGGTATGTCATCTATCTGCTAAATATATAATTTATCATGGTGGGTATTTCATCTATTGCTAAATGTATAATTTATTATGGTGGGTATGTCATCTATCTGCTAAATGTATAATTCATCATGGTGGGTATGTCATCTATATGCTAAATGTATAATTTATCATGGTGGTATGTCATCTATCTGCTAAATGTATAATTTATCATAGTGGTATGTCATCTATCTGCTAAATGTATAATTCATCATGGTGTGTATGTCATCTATCTGCTAAATGTATAATTTATCATGGTGGGTATGTCATCTACCTGCTAAATGTTTAATTTATCATGGTGGGTATATCATCTATCTGCTAAATGTATAATTTTTCATGGTGGGTATGTCATCTATCTGCTAAATGTATAATTTATCATGGTGGGTATGTCATCTATCTGCTAAATGCATAATTTATCATGGTGGGTATGTCATCTATCTGCAAAATGTATAATTTATCATGGTGGGAATGTCATCTATCTGCTAAATGTATAATTTATCATGGTGGGTATGTCATCTATCTGCTAAATGTATAATTTATCATGGTGGGAATGTCATCTACCTGCTAAATGTATAATTTATCATGGTGGGTATGTCATATATCTGCTTAATTTATAATTTATCATGGTGGGTATGTCATCTATCTGCTAAATGTACAATGTATCATGGTGGGTATCATCTAATTGCTAAATAATTTATCATGGTGGGTATGTCATCTATCTGCTAAATGTATAATTTATCATGGTGGGTATGTCATCTATCTGCTAAATGTATAATTTATCATGGTGGGTATGTCATCTATCTGCTAAATGTATAATTTATCATGGTGGGTATGTCATCTACCTGCTAAATGTTTAATTAATCATGGTCGGTATGTCATCTACCTGCTAAATGTATAATTTATCATGGTGGGTATGTCATCTATCTGCTAAATGTATAATTTATCATGGTGGGTATGTCATCTATCTACTAAATGTTTAATCAATCATGGTGGGTATGTCATCTACCTGCTAAGTGTATAATTTATCATGGTGGGTATGTCATCTACCTGCTAAATGCATATTTTATCATGGTGGGTATGTCATCTACCTGCTAAATGTATAATCTATTATGGTGGGTATGTCATCTATCTGCTTAATGTATAATCGATTATGGTGGGTATGTCATATATCTGCTAAATGTATAATTTATCATGGTGGGTATGTCATCTATTTGCTAAATGTATAATTTATCATAGTGGGTATGTCATCTATCTGCTAAATGCATAATTCATCATGGTGGGTATGTCATCTATCTGCTTAAAGTGTAATTTTTTAGGGTGGGTATGTCATCTACTTGCTAAATGTATAATTTATCATGGTGGTTATATCATCTACCTGCTAAATGTATAATTCATCATGGTGGGTATGCCATCTATCTGCTAAATGTATAATTTATCATAGTGGGTATGTCATCTATCTGCTAAATGTATAATTTATCATGGTGGTATGTCATCTACCAGCTAAATGTATAATTTATCATGGTGGGTATGTCATCTATCTGCTAAATGTATAATTTATTATGGTGGGTATGTCATCTATCTGCTTAAATGTATAATTTATCATGGTGGGTATGTCATCTATCTGCTAAATGTATAATTTATCATGGTGGGTATGTCATCTATCTGCTAAATGTATAATTTATGATGGTGGTATGTCATCTATCTGCTAAATGTATAATTTATGATGGTGGTTATGTCATCTATCTGCTAAATGTATAATTTATCATGGTGGGTATGTCATCTATCTGCTAAATGTATAATTTATCATGGTGGGTATGTCATCTATCTGCTAAATGTATAATTTATCATGGTGGGAATGTCATCTATCTGCTAAATGTATAATTTTTTATGGTGGGTATGTCATCTATCTGCTAAATGTATAATTTATCATGGTGGGTATGTCATCTAATGCTAAATGCATAATTTATCATGGTGGGTATGTCATCTATCTGCTAAATGTATAATTTATTATGGTGGGTATGTCATTTATCTGCTAAATGTATAATTTATCATGGTGGGTATGTCATCTATCTGCTAAATGTATAATTTATCATGGTGGGTATGTCATCTATCTGCTAAATGTATAATTTATCATGGTGGAAATGTCATCTATCTGCTAAATGTATAATTTATCATGGTGGTATGTCATATATCTGCTAAATGTATAATTTATCATGGTGGGTATGTCATCTAATGCTAAATGTATAATTTATCATGGTGTGTATGTCATCTATCTGCTAAATGTATAATTTATCATGGTGGGTATGTCATCTATCTGCTAAATGTATAATTCATCATAGTGGTATGTCATCTATCTGCTAAATGTTTAATTAATTATGGTGGGTATGTCTGCTATCTGCTAAATGTATAATGTATCATGGTGGGTATGTCATCTATCTACTAAATGTATAATTTATCATGGTGGGTATGTCATCTATCTGCTAAATGTATAATTTATCATGGTGGGTATGTCATCTATCTGGTAAATGCATAATTTATCATGGTGGGTATGTCATCTATCTGCTAAATGTATAATTTATCATGGTGGGTATGTCATCTATCTGCTAAATGTATAATTTATCATGGTGGGTATGTCATCTATCTGCTAAATGTATAATTTATCATGGTGGGTATGTCATCTATCTGCTAAATGTATAATTTATCATGGTGGGTATGTCATCTATCTGCTAAATGCATAATTTATCATGGTGGGTATGTCATCTATCTGCTAAATGCATAATTTATCATGGTGGGTATGTCATCTATCTGCTAAATGTATAATTTATCATGGTGGGTATGTCATCTATCTGCTAAATTTATAATTTATCATGGTGGGTATGTCATCTATCTGCTAAATGTATAATTATCATGGTGGGTATGTCATCTATCTGCTAAATGCATAATTTATCATGGTGGGTATGTCATCTATCTGCTAAATGTATAATTTATCATGGTGGGTATGTCATCTATCTGTTAAATGTATAATTTATCATGGCGGGTATGTCATCTATCTGTTAAATGCATAATTTATCATGGTGGGTATGTCATCTATCTGCTAAATGTTTAATTTATCATGGTGGGTATGTCATCTATCTGCTAAATGTATAATTTATCATGGTGGGTATGTCATCTATCTGCTAAATGTATAATTTATCATGGTGGGTATGTCATCTATCTACTAAATGTTTAATCAATCATGGTGGGTATGTCATCTATCTGCTAAATGTATAATTTATCATGGTGGGTATGTCATCTATCTGCTAAATGCATATTTTATCATGGTGGGTATGTCATCTATCTGCTAAATGCATAATTTATCATGGTGGGTATGTCATCTATCTGCTAAATGTATAATTATCATGGTGGGTATGTCATCTATTTGCTAAATGTATAATTTATCATGGTGGGTATGTCATCTATTTGCTAAATGTAAAATTATCATAGTGGGTATGTCATCTATCTGCTAAATGCATAATTCATCATGGTGGGTATGTCATCTATCTGCTAAAAGTGTAATTTTTTAGGGTGGGTATGTCATCTACTTGCTAAATGTATAATTTATCATGGTGGTTATGTCATCTACCTGCTAAATGTATAATTCATCATGGTGGGTATGTCATCTATCTGCTAAATGTATAATTTATCATGGTGGGTATGCCATCTATCTGCTAAATGTATAATTTATCATAGTGGGTATGTCATCTACCTGCTAAATGTATAATTTATCATGGTGTGTATGCCATCTACCAGCTAAATGTATAATTCATCATGGTGGGTATGTCATCTATCTGCTAAATGTTTAATTTATTATGGTGGGTATGTCATCTATCTGCTTAATGTTTAATTTATCATGGTGGGTATGTCATCTACCTGCTAAATGTATAATTTATCATTGTGGGAATGTCATCTACCTGCTAAATGTATAATTTATGATGGTGGTTATGTCATCTATCTGCTAAATGTATAATCTATCATGGTGTGTATGTCATCTATCTGCTAAATGTATAATTTATCATGGTGTGTATGTCATCTATCTGCTAAATGTATAATCTATCATGGTGGGTATGTCATCTATCTGCAAAATGTATAATCTATCATGGTGGGTATGTTATCTATCTGCTAAATGCATAATTTATCATGTTGGGTATGTCATCTATCTGCTAAATGTATAATCTATCATGGTGGGTATGTCATCTACCTGCTAAATGCAAAATTTATCATGGTGGGTATGTCATTTATCTGCTAAATGTATAATCTATCATGGTGTATATGTCAAATATCTGCTAAATGTATAATTTTTCATGGTGGGTATGTCATATACCTGCTAAATGTTTAATTTATCATGGTGGGTATGTCATCTATCTGCTAAATGTATAATTTATTATGGTGGGTATGTCATCTATCTGCTAAATGTATAATTTATCATGGTGGGTATGTCATCTATCTGCTAAATGTATAATTTATTATGGTGGGTATGTCATCTATCTGCTAAATGTATAATTTATTATGGTGGGTATGTCATCTATCTGCTAAATGTATAATTTATTATGGTGGGTATGTCATCTATCTGCTAAATGTACAATGTATCATGGTGGGGCTATCTGCTAAATGTATAATTTATCATGGTGAGTATGTCATCTATCTGCTAAATGTATAATTTATCATGGTGGGTATGTCATCTATCTGCTAAATGTATAATTTATCATGGTGGGTATGTCATCTATCTGCTAAATGTACGAAATGTATAATAAATTATCATGGTGGGTATGTCATCTATCTGCTAAATGCATAATTTATCATGGTGGGTATGTCATCTATCTGCTAAATGTTTAATGTGTCATGGTGGGTATGTCATCTATCTGCTAAATGTATAATTCATTATGGTGGGTATGTCATCTACCGGCTAAATGTTTAATTAATCATGGTCGGTATGTCATCTACCTGCTAAATGTATAATTTATCATGGTGGGTATGTCATCTATCTGCTAAATGTATAATTTATCAAGGTGGGTATGTCATCTATCTACTAAATGTTTAATCAATTATGGTGGATATGTCATCTATCTGCTAAATGCATAGTTTATCATAGTTGGTATGTCATCTATCTGCTAAATGTTTAATTTATCATGGTCTGTATGTCATCTATCTGCTAAATGTATAATTGATCATGTTGGGTATGTCATCTACCTGCTAAATGTAAAGTTGATCATGGTGGGTATGTCATCTTTCTGCTAAAGGTATAAGTTATCATGGTGGGTATGTCATCTATCTGCTAAATGTATAATTTATCATGGTGGGTATGTCATCTATCTGCTAAATGCATAATTTATCATGGTGGGTATGTCATCTATCTGCTAAATGTATAATTTATCATGGTGGGTATGTCATCTATTTGCTAAATGTATAATTTATCATGGTGGGTATGTCATCTACCTGCTAAATGTTTAATTTATTATGGTCGGTATGTCATCTATCTGCTAAATGTATAATTTATCATGGTGGGTTTGTCATCTATCTGCTAAATGTATAATTCATCATGGTGCGTATATCATCTATCTGCTAAATGTATAATTTATCATGGTGGGTATGTCATCTACCTGCTAAATGTTTAATTAGTCATGATCGGTATGTCATCTACCTCCTAAATGTATAATTTATCATGGTGTGTATGTCATCTACCTGCTAAATGTATAATTTCTCATGGTTGGTATGTCATCTACCTGCTAAATGTACAATTTATTATGGTGAATATTCATCTATCTGCTAAAAGTTTGATTTATTATGAAGGGTATGTCATATACATGCTAAATGTATAATTCATCTGGTGGGTATGTCATCTATCTGCTAAATGTATAATTTATTATGAGGGGTTTGTCATCTATCTGCTAAATGTTTAATTTATCATGGTCGGTATGTCATCTATCTGCTAAATGTATAAATTATTATGGTGGGTATGTCATCTATCTGCTAAATGTATAATTTATTATGGTGGGAATGTCATCTATCTGCTAAATGTATAATGTATCATGGTGGGTATGTCATCTATCTGCTAAATGTATAATGTTATCATGGTGGTATGTCATCTATCTGCTAAATGTATAATTTATCATGGTGGGTATGTCATCTATCTGCTAAATGTATAATTTATCATGGTGGGTATGTCATCTATCTGCTAAATGTACAATATAAATGTCATCTATCTGCTAAATGCATAATTTATCATGGTGAGTATGTCATCTATCTGCTAAATGTATAATTTATCATGGTGGGTATGTCATCTATCTGCTAAATGTATAATTCATCATGGTGGGTATGTCATCTATCTGCTAAATGTATATTTATCATGGTGGGTATGTCATCCATCTGCTAAATGTATAATTTATCATGGTGGGTATGTCATCTATCTGCTAAATGTATAATCTCTCATGGTGGGTATGTCATCTACCTGCTAAATGCATAATTTATCATGGTGGGTATGTCATTTATCTGCAAAATGTATAATTTATCATGGTGGGAATGTCATCTATCTGCTAAATGCCTAATGTATCATGGTCGGTATGTCATCTATCTGCTAAATGTATAATTTATCATGGTGGGAATGTCATCTAACTGCTAAATTCCTAATTTATCATGGTGGGTATGTCATCTATCTGCTAAATGTATAATTTATCATGGTGGGTATGTCATCTATCTGCTAAATGTATAATTTATCATGGTGGGTATGTCATCTATCTGCTAAATGTATAATTTATCATGGTGGGTATGTCATCTATTTGCTAAATGTATAATTTATCATGGTGGGTATGTCATCTATCTGCTAAATGTGAAAATGTATCATGGTGGGTATGTCATCTATCTGCTAAATGTATAATTTGTTATGGTTGGTATGTCATCTATCTGCTAAATGTATAATTTATCATGGTGGGTATGTCATCTATCTGCTAAATGTATAATTTGTTATGGTGGGTATGTCATCTATCTGCTAAATGTATAATTTGTCATGGTTGGTATGTCATCTACATGCTAAATGTATAATTTATCATAGTGGGTATGTCATCTATCTGCTAAATGTTATAATTTATTATGGTGGGTATGTCATCTACCTGCTAAATTTATAATTTATCATGGTGGGTATGTCATCTATCTGCTAAATGTATAATTTATTATGGTGGGTATGTCATCTATCTGCTAAATGTATAATTTATCATGGTGGGTATGTCATCTATCTGCTAAATGTATAATTTATCATGGTGGGTATGTCATCTATCTGCTAAATGTATAATGTATCATGGTGGGTATGTCATCATCTGCTAAATGTATAATTTATCATGGTGGGTATGTCATCTATCTGCTAAATGTATAATTTATCATGGTGGGTATGTCATCTATCTGCTAAATGTATAATTTATCATGGTGGGTATGTCATTATCTGCAAAATGTATAATTTATCATGGTGTTTATCATCAAATATCTGCTAAATGTATAATTTATCATGGTGGGTATGTCATCTATCTGCTAAATGTTTAATTTATCATGGTGGGTATGTCATCTATCTGCTAAATGTATAATTTATCATGGTGGGTATGTCATCTATCTGCTAAATGTATAATTTATTATGGTGGGTATGTCATATATCTGCTAAATGTATAATTTATCATGGTGGGTATGTCATCATCTGCTAAATATATAATTTATCATGGTGGGTATGTCATCTATCTGCTAAATGCATAATGTATCATGGTGGGTATGTCATCTATCTGCTAAATGTATAATTTATCATGGTGGGTATGTCATCTATCTGCTAAATGTATAATTTATCATGGTGGGTATGTCATAATTTTGCTAAATGCATAATGTATCATGGTGGGTATGTCATCTACCTGCTAAAATTATAATTCATCATAGTGGGTATGTCATCTATCTGCTAAATGTTTAATTCATCATGGTGGGTATGTCATCTATCTTCTAAAAGTATAATTTTTCAGGGTAGGTATGTCATCTACCTGCTAAATGTATAATGTATCATGGTGGGTATGTCATCTATCTGCTAAATGTATAATTTATCATGGTGGGTATGTCATCTTTCTGCTAAATGTATAATTTATTATGGTGGGTATGTCATTTATCTGCTAAATGCATAATTTATCATGGTGGGTATGTCATCTATCTGCTAAATATATACTTTATCATGGTGGGTATGTCATCTATCTGCTAAATGTATAATTTATCATGGTGGAAATGTCATCTACCTGCTAAATGTTTAATTTATCATGGTGGGTATGTCATATATCTGCTAAATGTATAATTTATCATGGTGGGTATGTCAACTTAATGCTAAATGCATAATTTATCATGGTGGGTATGTCATCTATCTGCTAAATGTATAATGTATCATGGTGGGTATGTCATCTATCTGCTAAATGTCTAATTCATCATAGTGGGTATGTCATCTACCTGCTAAATGTTATAATTAATTATGGTGGGTATGTCATCTATCTGCTAAATGTATAATTTATCATGGTGGGTATGTCATCTATCTACTAAATGTTTAATTAATCATGGTGGGTATGTCATCTATCTGTTAAATGTATAATTTTCATGGTGGGTATGTCATCTATCTGCTAAATGTTTAATTAATCATGGTGGGTATGTCATCTATCTGCTAAATGTATAATTTATCATGGTGGGTTTGTCATCTATCTGCTAAATGTATAATTCATCATGGTGGGTATATCATCTATCTGCTAAATGTATAATTTATCATGGTGGGTATGTCATCTATCTGCTAAATGTTTAATTTATCATGGTGGGTATGTCATCTATCCTAAATGTATAATTTATCATGGTGGGTATGTCATCTATCTGCTAAATGTATAATTCATCATCGTGTGTATGTCATCTATCTGCTAAATGTATAATTTCTCATGGTGGGTATGTCATCTATCTGCTAAATGTATAATTTATCATGGTGGGTATGTCATCTATCTGCTAAATGTATAATTTATTATGGTGGGTATGTCATCTATCTGCTAAATGTATAATTTATTATGGTGGGTATGTCATCTATCTGCTAAATGTACAATTTATCATGGTGGTATGTATCTGCTAAATGTATAATTTATCATGGTGAGTATGTCATCTATCTGCTAAATGCATAATTTATCATGGTGGGTATGTCATATATCTGCTAAATGTATAATTTATCATGGTGGGTATGTCATCTATCTGCTAAATGTACAATGTATCATGGTGGGTATGCTAAATGCATAATTTATCATGGTGAGTATGTCATCTATCTGCTAAATGTATAATTTATCATGGTGGGTAAGTCATCTATCTGCTAAATGTATAATTTATCATGGTGTGTATGTCATCTACCTGCTAAATGTATAATTTATCATGGTGGGTATGTCATCTACCTGCTAAATGTATAATTTATCATGGTGGGTATGTCATCTATCTGCTAAATGTATAATTTATCATGGTGGGTATGTCATCTATCTGCTAAATGCATAATTTATCATGGTGGGTATGTCATCTATCTGCTAAATGTATAATTTATCATGGTGGGTATGTCATTTATCTGCTAAATGTATAATTTATCATGTGTGGGTATGTCATCTATCTGCTAAATGTATAATTTTTCATGGTGGGTATGTCATCTATCTGCTAAATGTATAATTTATCATGGTGGGTATGTCATCTATCTGCTAAATGTATAATTTATTATGGTGGGTATGTCATCTATCTGCTAAATGTATAATTTATCATGGTGGGTATGTCATCTATCTGCTAAATGTATAATTTATCATGGTGGGTATGTTATCTATCTGCTAAATGTATAATTTATCATGGTGGGTATGTCATCTATCTGCTAAATGTATAATTTATCATGGTGGGTATGTCATCTATCTGCTAAATGTATAATTTATCATGGTGGGTATGTCATCTATCTGCTAAATGTATAATTTATCATGGTGGGTATGTCATCTATCTGCTAAATGTTTAATTAGTCATGGTGGGTATCATCTATCTATCCTAAATGTATAATTTATCATGGTGTGTATGTCATCTATCTGCTAAATGTATAATTTATCATGGTGGTATGTCATCTATCTGCTAAATGTATAATTTATCATGGTGGGTATGTCATCTACCTGCTAAATGTATAATTTATCATGGTGGGTATGTCATCTATCTACTAAATGTATAATTTATTATGGTGGTATTCATCTATCTGCTAAATGTATAATTTATTATGGTGGGTATGTCATCTATCTGCTAAATGTATAATTCATCATGGTGGGTTTGTCATCTATCTGCTAAATGTTTAATTTATCATGGTCGGTATGTCATCTATCTGCTAAATGTATAAATTATTATGGTGGGTATGTCATCTATCTGCTAAATGTATAATTTATCATAGTGGGTATGTCAACTATTTGCTAAATGAAAAATGTATCATGGTGGGTATGTCATCTATCTGCTAATTGCATAATTCATCATGGTGTGTATGTCATCTATCTGCTAAAAGTGTAATCTTTTAGGGTGGGTATGTCATCTATTTGCTAAATGTATAATTCATCATGGTGGTTATGTCATCTACCTGCTAAATGTATAATTCATCATGGTGGGTATGCCATCTATCTGCTAAATGTATAATTTATCATAGTGGGTATGTCATCTACCTGCTAAATGTATAATTTATCATGGTGTGTATGCCATCTACCTGCTAAATGTATAATTCATCATGGTGGGTATGTCATCTATCTGCTAAATGTTTAATTTATTATGGTGGGTATGTCAGCTATCTGCTTAATGTTTAATTTATCATGGTGGGTATGTCATCTACCTGCTAAATGTATAATTTATCATGGTGGGTATGTCATCTATCTGCTAAATGTATAATTTATCATGGTGGGTATGTCATCTATCTGCTAAATGTATAATTTATCATGGTGGGTATGTCATCTACCTGCTAAATGCATAATTTATCATGGTGGGTATGTCTTTTATCTGCTAAATGTATAATTTATCATGGTGTGTATGTCATCTATCTGCTAAATGTATAATTTATCATGGTGGGTATGTCATATACCTGCTAAATGTTTAATTTATTATGGTGGGTATGTCATCTATCTGCTTAATGCATAATTTATCATGGTGGGTATGTCATATATTTGCTAAATGTATAATTCATCATGGTGGGTATGTCATCTATCTGCTAAATGTATAATTTATCATAGTGGGTATGTCAACTATTTGCTAATTGCATAATTCATCATGGTGTGTATGTCATCTATCTGCTAAAAGTGTAATCTTTTAGGGTGGGTATGTCATCTATTTGCTAAATGTATAATTTATCATGGTGGGTATGTCATCTACCTGCTAAATGTATAATTTATCATGGTGGGTATGTCATCTATCTGCTAAATGTATAATTTATCATGGTGGGTATGTCATCTACCTGCTAAATGTATAATTTATCATGGTGGGTATGTCATCTACCTGCTAAATGGATAATTTATCATGGTGGGTATGTCATCTATCTGCTAAATGTATAATTTATTATGGTGGGTATGTCATCTATCTGCTAAATGTATAATTTATCATGGTGGGTATGTCATCTACCTGCTAAATGTATAATTTATCATTGTGGGAATGTCATCTACCTGCAAAATGTATAATTTATGATGGTGGTTATGTCATCTATCTGCTAAATGTATAATCTATCATGGTGGGTATGTCATCTACCTGCTAAATGCATAATTTATCATGGTGGGTATGTCTTTTATCTGCTAAATGTATAATTTATCATGGTGTGTATGTCATCTATCTGCTAAATGTATAATTTATCATGGTGGGTATGTCATATACCTGCTAAATGTTTAATTTATTATGGTGGGTATGTCATCTATCTGCTTAATGCATAATTTATCATGGTGGGTATGTCATCTATCTGCTAAATGTGCATAATTTATCATGGTGGGTATGTCATCTATCTGCTAAATGTATAATTTATCATGGTGTGTATGTCATCTATCTGCTAAATGTATAATTTAGCCTTGTGGGTATGTCATCTACCTGCTAAATGTATAATTTATCATGGTGGGTATGTCATCTATCTGCTAAATGCCTAATTTATCATGGTGGGTATGTCATCTATCTGCTAAATGTATAATTTATCATGGTGGGTACGTCATCTATCTGCTAAATGTATAATTTATCATGGTGGGTATGTCATCTATCTGCTAAATGTATAATTTATCATGGTGGGTATGTCATCTATCAGTTAAATGTATAATTTATCATGGTGGGTATGTCATCTATCTGCTAAATGTATAATTTATCATGGTGGGTATGTCATCTATCTGCTAAATGTATAATTTATCATGGTGGGTATGTCATCTATCTGCTAAATGTAAAATGTATCATGGTGGGTATGTCATCTATCTGCTAAATGTATAAATTATCATGGTGGGTATGTCATCTATCTGCTAATTGCATAATTCGTCATGGTGGGTATGTCATCTATCTGCTAAATGTATAATTTATCATGGTGGGTGTGTCATCTATCTGCTAAATGTATAATTTATCATGGTGGGTGTGTCATCTATTTGCTAAATGTATAATTTATCATGGTGGGTATGTCATCTATCTGCTAAATGTATAATTTATCATGGTGGGTATGTCATCTATCTGCTAAATGTATAATGTATCATGGTGGGTATGTCATCTATCTGCTAAATGTATAATTTATCATGGTGGGTATGTCATCTATCTGCTAAATGCATAATTTATCATGGTGGGTATGTCATCTATCTGCTAAATGTATAATTTATCATGGTGGGTATGTCATCTATCTGCTAAATGTATAATTTATCATGGTGGGTATGTCATCTATCTGCTAAATGTATAATTTATCATGGTGGGTATGTCATCTATCTGCTAAATGTATAATTTATCATGGTGGGTATGTCATCTATCTGCTAAATGTATAATTTATCATGGTGGGTATGTCATCTATCTGCTAAATGTATAATTTATCATGGTGGGTATGTCATCTATCTGCTAAATGTATAATTTATCATGGTGGGTATGTCATCTATCTGCTAAATGTATAATTTATCATGGTGGGTATGTCATCTATCTGCTAAATGTATAATCTATTATGGTAGGTATGTCATCTATCTGCTAAATGTATAATTTATCATAGTGGTGTATGTCATCTATCTGCTAAATGTCTAAAATATCATAATGGGTATGTTATCTATCTGCTAAATGCATAATTCATCATGGTGGGTATGTCATCTATCTGCTAAATGTATAATTTATCATGGTGGGTATGTCATCTATCTGCTAAATGTATAATTTATCATGGTGGGTATGTCATCTATCTGCTAAATGTATAATTTGTTATGGTTGGTATGTCATCTATCTGCTAAATGTCTAATTTATCATGGTGGGTATGTCATCTATCTGCTAAATGTATAATTTATCATGGTGGGTATATCATCTATCTGCTAAATGTATAATTTATCATGGTGGGTATGTCATCTATCTGCTAAATGTATAATTTATCATAGTGGGTATGTCATCTATCTGCTAAATGTATAATTTATCATGGTGGGTATGTCATCTACCTGCTAAATGTGTAATTTATCATGGTGGGTATGTCATCTATCTGCTAAATGTATAATTGATCATGGTGGGTATGTCATCTATCTGCTAAATGTATAATTTATCATGGTGGGTATGTCATCTACCTGCTAAATGTATAATTTATCATGGTGGGTATGTCATCTACCTGCTAAATGTATAATTTATCATGGTGGGTATGTCATCTATCTGCTAAATGTATAATTTATCATGGTGGGTATGTCATCTACCTGCTAAATGCATAATTTATCATGGTGGGTATGTCATCTATCTGCTAAATGTATAATTTATCATGGTGGTGTATGTCATCTATCTGCTAAATGTATAATTTATCATGGTGGGTATGTCATCTATCTGCTAAATGTATAATTTATTATGGTGGGTATGTCATCTATCTGCTAAATGTATAATTTATCATGGTGGGTATGTCATCTATCTGCTAAATGTATAATTTATCATGGTGGGTATGTCATCTATCTGCTAAATGTATAATTTATCATGGTGGGTATGTCATCTATCTGCTAAATGTATAATGTATCATGGTGGGTATGTCATCTATCTGCTAAATGTATAAATTATCATGGTGGGTATGTCATCTATCTGCTAAATGTATAATTTTCATGGTGGGTATGTCATCTATCTGCTAAATGTATAATTTATCATGGTGGGTATGTCATCTATCTGCTAAATGTATAATTTATCATGGTGGGTATGTCATCTATCTGCTAAATGTATAATTTATCATGGTGGGTATGTCATCTATCTGCTAAATGTATAATTTATCATGGTGGGTATGTCATCTATCTGCTAAATGTATAATTCATCATGGTGGGTATGTCATCTATCTGCTAAATGTTTAATTTATTATGGTGGGTATGTCATCTATCTGCTTAATGTTTAATTTATCATGGTGGGTATGTCATCTATCTGCTAAATGTATAATTTATCATGGTGGTTATGTCATCTATCTGCTAAATGTATAATTTATGATGGTGGTTATGTCATCTATCTGCTAAATGTATAATCTATCATGGTGGGTATGTCATCTATCTGCTTAATGTATAATTTATCATGGTGGGTATGTCATCTATCTGCTAAATGTATAATTTATCATGGTGGGTATGTCATCTATCTGCTAAATGTATAATTTATCATGGTGGGTATGTCATCTATCTGCTAAATGTATAATTTATTATGGTGGGTATGTCATCTATCTGCTAAATGCATAATTTATCATGGTGGGTATGTCATCTATCTGCTAGATGTATAATGTATCATGGTGGGTATGTCATCTATCTGCTAAGTGTATAATTTATCATATTGGGTATGTCATCTATCTGCTAAATGTACAATGTGTCATGGTGGGTATGTCATCTATCTGCTAAATGTATAATTTTTTATAGTGGGTATGTCATCTATCTGCTAAATGTATAATTTATCATGGTGGGTATGTCATCTATCTGCTAAATGTATAATTTATCATGGTGGGTATGTCATCTATCTGCTAAATGTATAATTTATCATGGTGGGTATGTCATCTATCTGCTAAATGTATAATTTATCATGGTGGGTATGTCATCTATCTGCTAAATGCATAATTTATCATGGTGGGTATGTCATCTATCTGCTAAATGTATAATTTATTATGGTGGGTATGTCATCTATCTGCTAAATGTATAATTTATCATGGTGGGTATGTCATCTATCTGCTAAATGTATAATTTATCATGGTGGGTATGTCATCTATCTGCTAAATGTATAATTTATGATGGTGGTATGTCATCTATCTGCTAAATGTATAATCTATCATGGTGGGTATGTCATCTATCTGCTAAATGTATAATTTATCATGGTGGGTATGTCATCTATCTGCTAAATGTATAATTTATCATGGTGGGTATGTCATCTATCTGCTAAATGTATAATTTATCATGGTGGGTATGTCATCTATCTGCTAAATGTATAATTTATTATGGTGGGTATGTCATCTATCTGCTAAATGTATAATTTATCATGGTGGGTATGTCATCTATCTGCTAAATTGCATAATTTATCATGGTGGGTATGTCATTATCTGCTAAATGTATAATTTATCATGGTGGGTATGTCATCTATCTGCTAAATGTATAATTTATTTTGGTGGGTATGTCATCTATCTGCTAAATGTATAATTTATCATGGTGGGTATGTCATCTATCTGCTAAATGTATAATTTATCATGGTGGGTATGTCATCTATCTGCTAAATGCATAATTTATCATGGTGGGTATGTCATCTATCTGCTAAATGTATAATTTATCATGGTGGGTATGTCATCTATCTGCTAAATGTATAATTTATCATGGTGGGTATGTCATCTATCTGCTAAATGTATAATTTATCATGGTGGGTATGTCATCTATCGGCTAAATGTATAATTTATCATGGTGGGTATGTCATCTATCTACTAAATGTATAATTTATCATGGTGGGTATGTCATCTATCTGCTAAATGAAAAATTTATCATGGTGGGTATGTCATCTATCTGCTAAATGTATAATTTATCATGGTGGGTATGTCATCTATCTGCTAAATGTACAATTTATCATGGTGGGTATGTCATCTATCTGCTAAATGTATAATTTATTATGGTGGGTATGTCATATATCTGCTAAATGTACAATTTATCATGGTGGGTATGTCATCATTTGCTAAATGTATAATTTATCATGGTGGGTATGTCATCTATCTGCTAAATGTATAATGTATCATGGTGGGTATGTCATCTATCTGCTAAATGTATAATTTATCATGGTGGGTATGTCATCTATCTGCTAAATGTATAATTTATCATGGTGGGTATGTCATCTATCTGCTAAATGTATAATTTATCATGGTGGGTATGTCATCTACCTGCTAAATGTATAACTTATCATGGTGGGTATGTCATCTACCTGCTAAATGTATAATTTATCATGGTGGGTATGTCATCTATCTGCTAAATGTATAATTTATCATGGTGGGTCCGCATATATTTGCTAAATGCATAATGTATCATGGTGGGTATGTCATTTATCTGCTAAATGTATAATTCATCATGGTGGGTATGTCATCTATCTGCTAAATGTATAAATTCAACATGGTGGGTATGTCATCTATCTGCTAAATGTATAATTTATCATGGTGGGTATGTCATCTACCTGCTAAATGTATAATCTATCATGGTGGGTATGTCATCTATTGCTAAATGTATAATTTATCATGGTGGGTATGTCATCTACCTGCTAAATGCATAATGTATCATGGTGGGTATGTCATCTATCTGCTAAATGTATAATTTATCATGGTGGGTATGTCATCTATCTGCTAAATGTATAATTTATCATGGTGGGTATGTCATCTATCTGCTAAATGTATAATTTATCATGGTGGGTATGTCATCTATCTGCTAAATGCATAATTTATCATGGTGGGTATGTCATCTATCTGCTAAATGTATAATTTATCATGGTGGGTATGTCATCTACCTGCTAAATGTATAATTTATCATGGTGGGTATGTCATCTATCTGCTAAATGTATAATTTATCATGGTGGGTATGTCATCTATCTGCTAAATGTATAATTTATCATGGTGGGTATGTCATCTATCTGCTAAATGTATAATTTATCATGGTGGGTATGTCATCTATCTGCTAAATGTATAATTTATCATGGTGGGTATGTCATCTATCTGCTAAATGTATAATTTATCATGGTGGGTATGTCATCTATCTGCTAAATGTATAATTTATCATGGTGGGTATGTCATCTATCTGCTAAATGTATAATTTATCATGGTGGGTATGTCATCTATCTGCTAAATGCATAATTTATCATGGTGTGTATGTCATCTATCTGCTAAATGTATAATTTATCATGGTGGGTATGTCATCTATCTGCTAAATGTATAATTTATCATGGTGGGTATGTCATCTATCTGCTAAATGTATAATTTATCATGGTGGGTATGTCATCTATCTGCTAAATGTATAATTTATCATGGTGGGTATGTCATCTATCTGCTAAATGTATAATTTATCATGGTGGGTATGTCATCTATCTGCTAAATGTATAATTTATCATGGTGGGTATGTCATCTATCTGTTAAATGTATAATTTATCATGGTGGGTATGTCATCTATCTGCTAAATGTATAATTTATCATGGTGGGTATGTCATCTATCTGCTAAATGTATAATTTATCATGGTGGGTATGTCATCTATCTGCTAAATGTAAAATGTATCATGGTGGGTATGTCATCTATCTGCTAAATGTATAATTTATCATGGTGGGTATGTCATCTATCTGCTAAATGTATAATTTATCATGGTGGGTATGTCATCTATCTGCTAAATGTATAATTTATTATGGTGGGTATGTCATCTATCTGCTAAATGTATAATTTATCATGGTGGGTATGTCATCTATCTGCTAAATGTATAATTTATCATGGTGGGTATGTCATCTATCTGCTAAATGTATAATGTATCATGGTGGGTATGTCATCTATCTGCTAAATGTATAATTTATCATGGTGGGTATGTCATCTATCTGCTAAATGTATAATTTATCATGGTGGGTATGTCATCTATCTGCTAAATGTATAATTTATCATGGTGGGTATGTCATCTATCTGCTAAATGCATAATTTATCATGGTGGGTATGTCATCTATCTGCTAAATGTATAATTTATCATGGTGGGTATGTCATCTATCTGCTAAATGTATAATTTATCATGGTGGGTATGTCATCTATCTGCTAAATGTATAATTTATCATGGTGGGTATGTCATTTATCTGCTAAATGTATAATTTATCATGGTGGGTATGTCATCTATCTGCTAAATGTATAATTTATCATGGTGGGTATGTCATCTATCTGCTAAATGTATAATTTATCATGGTGGGTATGTCATCTATCTGTTAAATGTATAATTTATCATGGTGGGTATGTCATCTATCTGCTAAATGTATAATTTATCATGGTGGGTATGTCATCTATCTGCTAAATGCATAATTTATCATGGTGGGTATGTCATCTATCTGCTAAATGTATAATTTATCATGGTGGGTATGTCATCTACCTGCTAAATGTATAATTCATCATGGTGGGTATGTCATCTATCTGCTAAATGTATAATTTATCATGGTGGGTATGTCATCTATCTGCTAAATGCATAATTTATCATGGTGGGTATGTCATCTATCTGCTAAATGTATAATTTATCATGGTGGGTATGTCATCTATCTGCTAAATGCATAATTTATCATGGTGGGTATGTCATCTATCTGCTAATTGCATAATCTATCATGGTGGGTACGTCGTTTATCTGCTAAATGCATAATTTATCATGGTGTGTATGTCAAATATCTGCTAAATGTATAATTTAGCCTTGTGGGTATGTCATATACCTGCTAATAGTTTAATTTATCATGGTGGGTATGTCATATTTCTGCTTAATGCATAATTTATCATGGTGGGTATGTCATCTATCTGCTAATTGCATAATCTATCATGGTGGGTACGTCGTCTATCTGCTAAATGCATAATTTATCATGGTGGGTATGTCATCTATCTGCTAAATGTATAATTTATCATGGTGGGTATGTCATCTATCTGTTAAATGTATAATTTATCATGGTGGGAATGTCATCTACCGGCTAAATGTATAATTTATCATGGTGGGTATGTCATCTATCTACTAAATATATAATTTATCATGGTGGGTATGTCATCTATCTGCTAAATGAAAAATGTATCATGGTGGGTATGTCATCTAGCTGCTAAATGTATAAATTATCATGGTGGGTATGTCATCTATCTGCTAAATGTACAATGTATCATGGTGGGTATGTCATCTATCTGCTAAATGTATAATTTATTATGGTGGGTATGTCATATATCTGCTAAATGTACAATGTATCATGGTGGGTATGCCATCATTTTGCTAAATATATAATTTATCATGGTGGGTATGTCATCTACCTGCTAAATGCATAATGTATCATGGTGGGTATGTCATCTACGTGCTAAATGTATAATTTATCATGGTGGGTATGTCATCTATCTGCTAAATGTATAATTTATCATGGTGGGTATGTCATATATCTGCTAAATGCATAATGTATCATGGTGGGTATGTCATCTACCTGCTAAATGCATAATGTATCATGGTGGGTATGTCATCTACGTGCTAAATGTATAATTTATCATGGTGGGTATGTC
>JAIGNY010004486.1:100000-460000 GCA_020152595.1 Chiridota heheva
GATAAATATTTTCAAGAAAATGCCCAAAAATATACAGCTCAGTTACGAGAAATTTGCTGGAAGTCAAATATTTTGAGCAAACACTGAAGAAAATATTTGATATTTCGAAGAACAATCTCGGGAATTTTTATTGTGTTGTTGTTGTTTGCTAATTGGTAACATTTTATAGAGAATATAGAGGAATATAAAGATAATTTCTTAGAATTTTTGCATATTTTCAGACAAATTTGAAAAAAACGTCTGATATTTTTAAAGACAAATTACAGGAATTTTGAGGAAAAAAGTTAGGTCTTTTGAAAACAAACATTTCTAAAAAAAATTTAGAAAAATTTGAAGAAATAAAATTTTAGAGAAATAAAATGTTTATAAGGAAGAAAAATTTTAGGATCATTTCTGATATTTTCTAACTTAAATTTGTGAATTTTGATGTAAAAGTTAAGAAATATAAAAATCATTTCCGGGAATTTTACAGAAAAGTCAAATGGTTTGAAGAAATACTTTGCATATTTTCAGAAAAATTGAGAAAAATATTTTTATTTTAAAGACAAATTTCGGTAATTTTAAGGAAATTCTTTGAGAAATATTGAAGAAAAAGTTGGAAATTGAGAGCTCATTTTAGTGAATTTTACTGGAAAGTAAAATATTTGGAGGAAAGAATTTGCATATTTTAAGAAAAATTAGATAAAAATTGCAAAAATGGAGATCATTTTCAAGAATTTTGCGGAGAAATAAAATGTTTTGAGGAAATTCTTTGGATATTTGAAAAACAATTTTAGAAAAATGTCAGATATTTTTTAACTCAACTTTTGTGATTTTTGAGGTAAAAGTTAGGAAATATAGAAATCATTTCTGGGAATTTTACGGAAAAGTCAAATGGTTTGAGGTAATACTCTGCATATTTTCAGAAAAAATTGAAGAAAATATCTTATATTTTTAAAGACAAATTTTGGTAATTTTAAGGAAATTCTTTGAGAAATATTGAAGAAAAAAGTTTAAAATAGAGAGCTCATTTTCGTGAATTTTACTGGAAAGTAAACTATTTAGAGGAAAGAATTTGCATATACAAAATAAAATTGAGGAAAATGTATAATATGTCATCGCCACTGGATGAAATGAATGCCAATCATCAATTTCCAGCAATCATCTTTATGATACATAGCTCAAAGCTCGCATCGTCTACGTAATTGGCAGATATTGATATTGGTATATTGATATAATTATACTCACATCATGGCACACATGCTATTCTAGCATGTCTATTGGCACCGCATGCCGTACACTTCTCGCCAAAATCTCTCCGTGCACGCACGGAAGTCCTTGTCCGTGGACCATGGTTGTGGTCGGATATTAGTGACTGGGCCTTTTAAGCCCCCCTCAAACAACTAACACACTTCGCTACACCGGGTCCAAAGGAGAGATGCAGCCTATCCACGGCAAGTAACTCTTCTTTTTTCCCGCTTGAGGCTGTCCTTTCTCTGCTGAAAGGATTCTGAAAGACGGTTTCTGTGCTAACAATATACGTACTCTGCCGTCGTTTCCAGAAATTCCTCAGCCTCCTGTTGACTTGCAAGCGTCGCTGGTCTAGGTATTCGCCATCGTTTCTCGTCAAGATGAGACATATCAACACTTTGCATGACGAAGGTACACGTCCATCAATTGACTGCAACAGTCTGTCCATCATCAACCCGATGTCATGAATCGCTTACCTGTAGGTCATTTGTGCCTACGTGGATGGCAACATATTCTAAAGACCATTGCAGGCCACGATGAAGCGTGCTGAATCTTCTTTTCAGGTCATTGGTCTTTGCACCTGACCAGCTGAAAGTCAAGTGCTGTCCTCGAAGGCCGAAGCGGAAGCCGTCACGTACTTGGTTAATGAGTCACCAATAAGAATTCCTTTAATAGCCATGGTGCATATTTCAAGAATGTTCAGAACCCAACAACAACAATTGAATAAACAAAATTGACGGACAGACGCGAGAGATACCTGCATTTTCCTTTCAGTCACCAGGGGCGACTGCCAGGTTCTGTAAACACTACAGAGGATGATAAAATACATACAGACAGACAAACAGTAAGATGAAAAATAACAAGTCAGGAAAAGAATCAAACAAAGACAACTGGACAAGAGGCAAACCAAAACGGTGTGGGGGCCAAAAAGTGAGGAGGGGAGAGACGGCTGGGAAAAGAGCAGTGGTGGGGTAGGGGAGAAAAAACACCTAGTCAAAAGGGATGACCAGGTTGGAGGGGGAGGGGGGGGGTAGAGGTTCAAGGGCGAAGGGTATCGGGAGGGTCCAGTGTGAAGGTGTAAAAGATGGGTGAGGTGGGGTCGTTTGCGTGGATTATCATCACTAAGATGTTGTCCATGCGATGATTGAACCTGTCTCTGAGAAGGGGGACTTTAGCCCGGGAGTAAAGGTCAGGAAGACAAGTTCTGCGTGGGAGTCGCAGAGCAAGTCGAAGACACTTGTTCTGGATAATGGCTGGGAGGCCATATTCAAAGAGGGGGCGAACGAAAGTGTTGTAGAGTGTGAGGAGAGAATTAGCAGAAGATATAGTTGAGGAAAAGACTTTACACCGTTGAGCGAGGCGTCTGCGGCCTTTGGAGTGAGAGACCCTGATGTGGGTAAACCAAGGGTGAAGGTGAGCCCAAGGAAAGTGGATTTGAAGGAGTGGGGTACAGGTGTACCATGGATATGGACCATAGGAAACCTATTGGCATTAGCAATCATGCGATTGTAGAAGGGGGAGAGACCGTTTTCGAAGCGTTGTTTTTGATTCTCCAGGTAGAGCACCAGTCGGTGATGCTGTTGAGGTAAGATTGTACATTAGAGACACGCTGGGTGGGGCAAAAAACCGGGGACCAGTTGGCAATATCATCAGCAAACTGAGAGAGACGAATGTTACCATGCTGGGCCGGCACGTCGTTAACGAAGATGTTGAATAGGATGGGGCCGAGAGTAGAACATTGGGGGAGCCCCTGCGTTTAAAATGGCCCGACAATACCAATTCTTTTATATTCCACTACTGCCTGAAAATGGTCTTCCACAGGATCCGCTTTTTTATTGACTTAAGAAAAAAACAAATGCTGTTTTCCAATAGATTGATTGATGGATTGACAAATGATTGATTAGTATGTTATCCCCTTTATCCGATTGTTTAATTGTTTTATTCGCACCCTGCTATGACCCAGTGACCCTCTGTTTATGTTATCTTTCAAGTTGATAAGACTTAGTAAGTCGGTGTGTCCGTAAAACCCCATTTTAAAGAAACATTGTTCATAGATTAGAACTGTACTATTGAAGGCATAAAGCACTTTACGGGATTGTCTTCTGGTTTCATATCCTCAATAGATATCTTCAGAGCGTTGCAATTTGGACAATTCTCTGCTTAGATAAAGAAAGTGCCCTCACTGGATTTTATGTCACTTGTAACATGAAATCCTTCGCCACCCAGAATTTCAAGTCAACTTATTTGTTCAAGTATATATTGACTAAATCCTACATTTCGATCTCTCAAATTATTTTTAAAAAACTTACGAAATAAGGCTTTGTCCGTCGTTATATGAAATCCCTCCGCCACCCCGAATTTCAAGCCAACTTATTTGTTTAGAAATATATTGACTAAATTCCACATGTCGATCTCTCAAAAATATTTGACCACATAAGGCTAAGGCTACAACATTAACGTTTAGTCTCAGTATTGGAAGCTGTTACCTTGGTACCTTGCTCAGTTCATCTGTTTGTCAGAGGTAATTAATATTGACATAAATATTAATTAGTTTTGAAAACCCTTCCATTATATAGCAAAATCATAGTTTAGCGGTATGCTATTGACAAAACTTGGCGAAAAGGTATTTAAGGGCAATCAATGTTATGGATTCTTGATCAGACGATATGCTAAAAGGCAGTAAATACTGTCCTGGATGGAGACTACCTATTCCCGAATATGTTCATACTTCTAACGTGAGGCATATTTCATAGGTAGCTTTGCTGATGTTTCCTCTAACTACATGTTCACATGATTTACACAATTACAGTAATTTAAGAATACTATATGTCATCATCATCGTCCTAGCTAGTGTGAAATTCCGATTCCACGAATAATGATGTGTGACTAGAGCGATAATGCCTACGTTTCTAACGTGCACGCAAGTCTTAGGACAACGACCTGAATAATACCTTAAAGTGTCCTTACATGATTGAAGACGATTAAAAGTATAACAAATATTTCAGAACAAAATTTCCTTCATAACAAGGCTACCGTAGTGCTATATTTCCATTGTCACATCGACTGCAATGTATACCACACATAACTGAATTTTACCTCCTGAGCAGAATTTGACATCGATTAGGCCTACATGGACCCAGGGTAGCCCCGTAGCCCTTGATTCTCGACCGGGGGTAACTGCAGAATCCAATGCAACGTCGAAGCTACACCCATGTAAATTTTGAGAGGCGGAGTTTCTGCCATAAGATCAGATAACATAGTTTGGAGGCTAAGTCCTAAGTCAAACTATATTTTTAATTAATAAATGACATATCATTCATGGAGAAAAATAAAAGTGTGACTGAGCCTTCCAACGTCTGAGAGGGCCCTAAATGCGTTAGATTCTGCAGTTTAGCCCTTGACCACACCAGAATATCTTGAGCTCCATTATGTGACGATTCTGACAAGTTGTAATTATGTACTGTATAACTTTTTACAGAGACAACTTTGCCACCCTGGCAATGTTGTCTACCACTACTTACAACCCTAATGTATTAACTCATTATCTCTTAACAGAGAGGAATTTGTCACACAGCTCCATAGACGAGGAGACCCACAACGCGTGGACAAATGTCCCCACTGTCAGAAGGTTTTCGGAAGCATCCGAGGACTTCACCAAACTAAGTCGCCCACAGCAGGAAAAGAATGACAGACATTCATCAGCGGCAAGGGAACATATCTGTTTTTCCACGTTTTGTGGGTCAAGGTATGTGATTTAAAATTTAAAGTATTAGCAACAATTTTCCTGCACAAAACTGATAAAAATTGATCAACTTACAGCATTTCAAATTATTGAATTAAATTTGCAACATTGTGATGTTTAAAGTTTAAAACTTTTATTTCTCCAAGCCAGTGGAATGAGTTTTTACTCTGGAAACTGACAATTTGATACACTGACACACATGTGAATCATATGTCAATGACTCACATTTTGACTGACATTGCCAGTGGTAGTAGGGGTCAGTCATACAACTGATAATTGCAAAGAAAATCTGAAACATTATGATTAAACAAGTTTAATAGTTCCCTCTTATTTTTACAAACCGGTGAAGTGAGTTTTGAAACGTGACTGTTTTCAGAAAATTACTCGCTAAAGAGTCAAATTAGTGAATTGTGCTAAAATGTTAATGGACATCAATGAAATTAGAAAAAACGTGTGCACATTTCTAATTGATAATGCATCTAAAATTATTAGAGAGCTCATAACTACACATTTTGCTTTTATTTTGTAGTGTCCGGGAAATTTGAAGTAGGGACATGTAACTTAAATCGCATATATTATACTGTGTATATGTGAACAGCAAGAATTGTTGTGCAACTTGCTATCATTGGTAAGCCTTTGGGTGATGATACTGTACACTAGGTATTAGAAATAGCTTTTGTTTTGATATTGCAGCTTGACATAGACATTTACTCCATGATCAGGTTTGCTTTAATACCTGCATATTGTATAACAATTTCATGAAAAAATATTTAAATAGTTCTTTTACATTTGAGATGTCCCATACAACACCCTTTGGATGTTGTAAAATATCATAAATATAGAAAAAAGGTATTTTCTTCATAATTTCAACACAAGTAAGTAGATCTTGCAAGAAGATCTTAATGTTAGTTTTGATAATGGTTCCATATACAAATCCTAGATATTTTGAAATGAAAATATTGCCAGAAAGAATGTTAGCGCGTACTGATTAGCTTATTTGCATGACAATGGCAATATCTGTGTTTGCGATATCTCTTAAAGTGGAGGTGGGGATTTTGTTTACACCAATGATCCAATTGAAGAGCATTGTTTACACTCAATGGTAGTGTGCATATTAATTAGGTTATTGCATAACAATAGACTTTTGTACAAATTATTTTATTTTTATTTAAACTGAGATAATAACTTGGAAGAGTGGTAGATGGCATTATACTGTCCGATTTGCTGGATGGGGAGGGGAGGGGGGAGTGCACTCCAATTAGCTTATTTGCATAACAATGCAAATATTTGTACATATGACTTTTCTTAAGTTTGAGTGGGTGTGCATGATTGGGTTGTGTGGGTATACTAATTAGCTTACTTTCATACCAATGAAAATGTTTGTATCTATGATATCTCGTAAATCAAAGTGGATGTTGGGATTTTGTTTGCAGAAATGAACATATAGGCCTACGTGGAAAGCATTGTATACACTTGGTGAAGTGTATTGTGCATATTGATTATGATATTTGCATAACAATAGACTTTTGTACAATTGGTGCTTGATACAGTGGTAAATGGCATTTGTGCTGTACAGTTGAGCATGGTTGGAGGGTTGCATTTGCAGTAACCTTTACAGATAGTACATATGTACGGAGAGGGGAAGGGAAAGGATTTTGGGGGTCAAGCTAAAACTCTGTAAGCTACTGTAGTGATCTGATTCATGTGCAATCATGAAGCTAGTGTAAGAGTAGGTCTCAATTTTTATCTTTAATGTTTAAGATTCATGTCATGGGGAGAATTCTTTTCCCCAATAAAAATTAAACTTGAGCGATAAAGAAAAAGCTTTGGGATGGTGTGCACACATAAAGGAAAACATCCTCTTCAGATAAAACATATCAGCCTGTAAATATAAAGTTGACTTGAGAGCAGCTGAGAAATGCAGATTTCAGATGTAATACATATCAATATAGTGTGCTTGAATTTCTTTGATTATTATTCATGAATCTGTGTTGGAGAACTGTTTGTTCAATGATGATTAGATGACAGTTGAGTTTTTACTTGTGAAATGCACAAAAAAAAATTGTAATATTATCATGGTTTTGGAGGCAATAACGTGTTTTTATGTGAAATATTGATCAAAGAAGAAACAAAACATAGTTGATTCATAAAGAAAAATCATAAAGTATTGCAAGTCATTTCTGTACTCAATTTATACACTTGTTTGTGATACCATGTTAGTGTATTTTACAAATGATTTTTGTTCTCTTTTAATGTACAGCACGTGGCACTCTTCCAAGCTAGTTCATCTCTACTGCAGGTAGTGGTGCGTCGGCCTCTTCAGGTAAAAGTGGACGACCAGTCACCATCCGGGGGACCACATCGGCTGCAGGTGGTGTGGTGTCAGCATCTTCAGGTGGGATTGGGGCCAGTTGCCAGCACCAGGACCACATCTGCACCAGGTAGGGAAGCGGCGGCCCTTTCAGGTAGCAATGGGGGGCTATTGGCCGTGCGGGGAACCTCGTCAACTGCAGGTGGTGGGGTGTCAGTATCTTTAGGTGCAATTGGCAATTGGGGGGCCAGCTGCTAGCACAGGGGCCATATCAGCGTCAGGTAGGGAAGCTTTAGCCTCTTCAGGTAGCATTGGGGCGCCAGTCGCTATCCAGGGGATCACGTCAGCTACAAGTGTTGATGCTTCCGCTGCAGTAAGGTGTGTATATAACATTTTTGATGGCAAGGCACGCACGACTGCATTAGAGATGTTTAGATTTTCCGAAATAGACAAGAGGAACCATGTGCTTGCTGGAGGATTTGTTGACGCTACTGACAGTGTGGAGGATCTCGTCCATGCTTTTTTTTGAAAGTGCGCACAATATAAATTTCGTTGGGGAATTTAATTTTCTTTAGAAAAGGACAACGTTTGAGTATGCTCAAAGAAAATCTTGGATGTGAATCTTATTATGAGCTGGTCGAGATGGTGGATCAGGAAAAAGAACAGAGGCGCTTAGCCAAACTGCGTCATATGTTGCAACCACACATCGATGGTTCTGCTTGTGAAGAAACAGTTCCAAAGTTTTTAGCAAGACTCACTGCCGTAACCGGGTCAAGTTTTCTCAGCTAACGACAGAAGACCACCCACCGTACATATCATGTATGCTACCGTCTCATCTGCTAGATCTCAGCCTCAAGTTGTTTCCAAGACTCACTGCCGTAACAGGATCAAGTTTTCTCAGCTAACGACAGAGGACCACCCACTGTACATATCATGTATGCTACCGTCTCATCTGCTAGATCTCAGCCTCAAGTTGTTAGCAAGACTCACTGCCGTAACCGGGTCAAGTTTTCTCAGCTAACGACAGAAGACCACCCACCGTACATATCATGTATGCTACCGTCTCATCTGCTAGATATCAGCCTCAAGTTGTTTCCAAGATTCACTGCCGTAACCGGGTCAGGTTTTCTCAGCTAACGACAGAGGACCACCCACTGTACATATCATGTATGATCTCAGCCTCAAGTTGTTATTCACTGCCGTCGGGTTAAGATTTCTCAGTCAACGACAGAGGACCACCCATCTACCGTCTCATCTGCTGCCGTAAGATCTCAGCCTCAAGTTGTTTAGCAAGACTCACTGCCCATCTGCCTCAAGTTGTTAGCAAGATCTCAGCCTCAAGTTTTTAACGACAAGACTCACTGCCGTAACCGGGTCAAGACTTTTCTCAGCTAACGACAGAAGACCACCCACTGTACATATCATGTATGCTACCGTCTCATCTGCTAGATCTCAGCCTCAAGTTGTTAACGACAGAGGACCACCCAAGACTCACTGCCGTAAGCCTCAGTTGTTTCCAAGACTCACTCAAGTTTTTCTCAGCTAACGACAGAGGACCACCCACTGTACATATCATGTATGCTACCGTCTCATCTGCTAGATCTCAGCCTCAAGTTGTTAGCAAGACTCACTGCCGTAACCGGGTTAAGTTTTCTCAGCTAACGACAGAGGACCACCCACTGTACATATCATGTATGCTACCGTCTCATCTGCTAGATCTCAGCCTCAAGTTGTTAGCAAGACTCACTGCCGTAACCGGGTCAAGATTTCTCAGCTAACGACAGAAGACCACCCACTGTACATATCATGTATGCTACCGTCTCATCTGCTAGATCTCAGCCTCAAGTTGTTTCCAAGACTTTGCCAGCTCATGGATGAAGGAATGGACACCCATTTCTCACCAATCGTGCAAGACAATCATCATTATTCGTTTCTTCCTTGCTTTAGTGATCTAAATCATTTGGGATCCCTGAGGGTACCAGATGGTGATACCCTGGTGATAGTGGGGGAAAACGTACGGGTTGCAATCCGATTGCCTGACTTGGATGCACACGAGAAAGCTGACAGTTTATCATTCGTTGCCAACATTCTTAAATTGTTCACATTTGATTAGAACTTAATAGCCGAAGGCGTCTTATTGGCCTGTTGCATCACTATCAGGGGATTTATCTTGACCAGCGATGGGCGACTCTGATGATTATAGTGGAGAGATCCGAGAGTTATGGCTGAAGAATGCTGACAGCGAAAAGGCAACAGCAGTTTCACAGGAGATGCTCAAAGAAGGTGAAGCTTTTCGATTTGAAGTGGCTTCGGAATAAGACAAGAGGTAAGGAGGTAGATATTTGTTGGTTTCCTGATGAAATCGTCACAGAAAAACGCCTTCGCCCATTTTCCTTGAGAAAGTGTACACTTGATAACAGAGTTATGCCAGTTGTCAGCATAGACACCCTCGCTTGCAGGAGAAAGACCTTTACCTTGTTTCCAGATTTGACTATCGAGAGTTTGACTGTATCTGTGACTGATTCAACAAAGTCGTGGGAATGCATTACGTACGTGAAGGAAGGCAACATTCCAAACGCCGGATTTGGGCTCTTCATTGAGAAGCGTAAAAACACCATCAAAACCTTATCACCTTATATGGAAACATTTTATCGGATCCAATCACTACAACAGACCGGACGTATGTGGTGTGTGTTTGACATGGAAAGAAGGATGATTGCAACGCTCTGCCTGCAAGCATTGGTGCGCTTGGCCGTTTTGCCAACATGCTTATCCCAGAGAAAGCATTGGTTACACTCATACACTCCTCGGTCAACTATGGAGGCATGTCGCAAGTCCACAAGATATGTGAAGAAGCTGCTAATGCAAATTTTCAACGCTATGGGATTTTGTTTACCTAGTGGCAGCCAAGGACATACATCTACCGAACCACGATGTGGAAATCTTTGTAGACTATACCTTCGGAGATTATTGGTTTGGTCAAGTGTTGACCAATCCTGAGGTCTTTTTGGAATCCTGTCCCCACCTTGCCACTGCCGGGATTTTCCGTATGGTTGATCCACGGTCAAATGTTCTGCTTATGAAGAACGTGCCATTTGTGGGCCAGGCGATAGGCAGCACCTGCTAAGCCATAGTGGTTATTAAGAGGCTTTTATTCAGTCTGCATTGAGTTCAAAAAGACAATAGATTGAATTATTTAATCATCTGTGAAACAAATTTGATCGAAGAAACAAACAAAAATAATGAGTGTTTTAATTTTAAATTTGTAAATGGGCTTTTAATTTCTTAATTTTATTTTCTGCAGAATTAAATCATTACTCGAAAACTCAAAATCAAACTGTTTTGATAACCTCAAATAAGATCTTCAATCTAGTCAAATTTGTACAATACTTTGTAAATTTCTGGTGCAACAATCCTGCGCCATTCATTCAAAATGTAATATATAGTGCCCTTTTGTATTTGTTTTATGGATCACTGGTTGTTAAAATATCAATAAAAAATTGGGTGGCTTTAGTGGTGCTGCAATAAGGCTCACATGTACGCCGATTGGTGTGGCAGACTGTCTCTTTGGAAGTTGTAAAAACATCCTTCTTTGTGAGGAACCTCTGGATTATGTCAGGAAACCCAAGTGCTAGGCTATAATAGGTCATTATTTGAATAATGTATTATATTTTGTCTTAATTATGTTAAGGTTAGCGATTTTTTTATTTGCAATCCTGCCAACAATGCGAGCTTCGGGCTATATATTGTGACAGGTATTGCATGCTAATTTAAGCAAGATCTGCATATTAGGACAATGTAGGCTAGGCCTATAAACCTATTCCATTGATTTCCTTACTCAGTCAGATCAATAACTGAATTGTCTCTGCTTAGAAGTTAGACTAGACCAGTATTATTATAAGTCTCCCCACCAAATAATTTGCGACATAGGGCCTACCGGCAGTTGACCACATCAATTATTACATAACAGAACTTCAGAAGACAAAAACTGATCCAAGTGAATGCTGGAAATGGCAGTTCCATAAATATTATACATAAAGCATACATTCACAGCCCTCGTCATCCCCGTATTAGATTGCCCTTAGTATTGATATTCTTATTAAAATCTTGCCTTATGATTGATATTCTTAGTGTTTTTAAACGTAAGCATACAAAATTGATAACAATTCGCAAAGTTCTATTATTACTCAGTCTTTTGTGTAACATTCAAATAAGCAACTGCAGATTTTAACACAATTTCGGAAGCATAGTGGTATCTCCATTTAGTTTGCGTGTCCCGAAGTATTAGAAATTTGTTAATATTTACCGTCTTCTCTGGTGTGTCCTAACTAAAGTAACAGTTTTTTTTACTGTATTCCTACTAAGTTTGTTGGAGTAATCATGGTCATACTCAGATTATTTCAGATTACTATGAAATATTTCAAAATTATTATGTCATCTTTGACATCAAAACTCCTGTTAACTTCTGAAACTGTCATGCAGACGCAATGCAGGCTGCGCAGTTACAAAATAGTATGAGCCTTAACATTGCATTGTGGTACTATTAATGAATGTTGATTATTTGCTACTTTTTCGCAACTTATTTTTCGTTGTCGAAATTGTGTCAATTTACCTTTGGATCACAGAAATAACACAAAAAGCATAACACAAAACTGATATTGGTTTTGAATATAAGTTTGCAGTGACGGATCATACCTTGTATAATTACCTTACACAACACCTAGATATAAAAAGTTTCTGAAATGTTAACTAGTCTAGTTTAAATTACAACGAAATGTTTTTTGTTTGTTCCAAAAACAATTTCATCAAAATTCTGGCATTATTATCTGGCTAGAACAGCATAGAGCATTAATGCAGAGATAACTGTTTTTTCTGAGTAAGGAACAAGTTAAAGTACTATACACGATTTTGATGTTCTTGTTCTCAGTCTTGTTCTTACTTCAGAACTGATATCATTTGAAACATTTTATGCTTTTGTTCTACATTGCAGATTTGTGATTATTTCATGCTTTCACAGTCCCCATAAACCAATATTATGGTACAAGTAGATCTGAAAACAAATTTCTTCAGCAATACTGAGATGGACAACAAATTTGGCTAACTCTGTTGATTCTCAGTTTGATCCCTTAGATACAGTATATATAAAGCAGTGTAATGTTGCCAGGACTTTACAGTAACATTATGTACCGTCTTGTCGTTACAGTTCATTTATTCTGTCTTATTGTTTTTGTAGATTGAAAAGATTATAAATTGAATGTAGTTCAGTTCTTTATGGAGTGTTACTCTCTTTTATATTCTGCTATTATATTGCAGCCATTTGTCTTACCTTCATTCATTCATTCTTAAAAAAAGTTAACAATTGATTTACCCAAATTGCCGTCAGCATGTTGCTTCAAGGCCCCTATACTGTATATATAGAAATAACAAATCGTATCCATTTCAGAACAGTGTATATTAGAGGGAAAAGATTTAAGATATTTAATCAAAATCACTTATTTTTGCAGCCTGAATGTAAGAAGGGTCAATGTTTTTATTGTTAAAATGCTGTCTTATCTACTTGAAATTACTCTTTGTGGTACTTGCAAAAATATTTGAATTCTGCTTCTGCTCAAACACTGAAATAGCTAAAACTTCAATTAAAAAATACATTTGGTCAAAACAATTTGTTTAGTAAAACCATCGCAAGTTTTGTTTTACCTTACATGTCATATTTTGTATTCATTACCTACAGAATCATTTAATGTTAATTTTATTTTCAAGCTTCTCTAAGTTGCTTGAGAGGAAAGTACTGCAGCACTACATTGTCTTGATATTAACTTATCACTACCTTTTACTTTCCCTCAAAGATTGTGGCAGAGCAACAGAGAAATCAAATAAGTACTATATTTCTAAAAGAACAAACAGTGCTCAAATAAGTGCAATATTAGGACTAGATCTGTATTTACCCATCAGTCATTTAGCTTGCATGGAAGTTACAGCAACACCAACTAAAGAAGAATGATGTGACTGACAGTTATACAGCATCTAATGATGTCTCCATCCATCCTGTTTTTTACAGCATACTTTGTACATGATAAAATGAAACACGTGTTGCTATATGTGAAATATTGTTTCATGAGATGATTCTTTTATATTGAATCTTTCTTTGTTTTACCTGCAGTAATGAAATTGATCAGTACATTTTGATATTGGAGCAATGTAAGACATGAATATGGGTACCACAATATCTTTGCATCAACAGAAAAGGTAAACAAGATGCAGATAATTTAATGTCTTATGCAAACTATCATTATCGGTCCTTTAGAAAACTCAGCTTAGAAAAATTAAGTGCCATGTAATTGTTCAATGGTCAATAATTACTATCTTTACCAATAATGTTATCATAAAACAATAATTAATTGGTATAGTGCAAAATTATGTTGAACATCTATATGTGCTGTACAAAGAGAAAATCATGAACATCTATATGTGCTGTACAAGGAGAAAATCATGTTAAGCATTTATATGTGCTGTACAAAGAGAAAATCATGGGGAGGAGCAGGAAAATAAGTATAAATGTTTAAGGATTCTTTTAGAATATACTGATGATTTTTGTTTCCATTTTTGGACAGCCGGGTGAGGCATTGAAAGATGTGTTGATATCGAATAATCTTTTATTTGCAGCACTTTATAGACACATACTTTGAAAGGCTGTCATAAAAGACTAGTGACATCTAGAACATTTACCTTATAGTTTGGTGCAAGAAAATATTGACAAGGATGTTTAGTAGTTGAAAAGCATATCAAATTTCAGACAAACAGTAGCAAATCAAAATTTGAGCTTTATTAGGGTATGTATAATATGTGATGTAATACAGTATGATATGAAATATTCTTATAGTGTAATATATTGTATTTTTGCTCTATTGACCTAGAGAATTTATTTTTCACTGGGATATGGCAAAGAAAAAACAAACCTAGCTGCTCTCTTTGAAACTATTCTAGATTACAATTTCGAAAGAAAAAAAAATACAGGAAATAAAGGGCAGTCTCACTCTTGAGACAACTAACACTGTATTTGTGTGAACAATAATTTGTTGTGTTATTTCACAAAGCTTTGAAATACTCAATTCAAAAACTAAATTCAATTTACATCATTAAGTGATGTCTGATTCTTTAAAGCAAACATATAAAGCTTGCCCAGATGTTAAGTGAAATATACCTGTAGTCCAATTCAAAGTTCAAAAGTTTACGAATGGCTAGGTGAAAAACTGTATGTAATTCTTTACATATCTTTCCTAAATTTCAGTATTTGAAAATGAGGACAAAGTCTATTCCTGCTAGATTATGGTTAAGGGTATAGTCAACACTTAAAAACGTTTGGGGAAAATTCCTTTCCATCTTTCAAAAAAAATGTGTGGTAATGAATTAAAAACAAAACAAGGGGTTACATAAGGAAATAGAAACTTTCGCCCACTTATACATCAGAAGAGGAACATGAAGAGGAACAAAGATTTGCATATTGTGGCCTAAATATTCAAAATGCTCTAAAATGGTCAATTGTTAAGCGATTTGGATGATTTGTTTGCTTCTATTTTTCATGGATTTTAAAGCAATTTAGCATAAGTTGCTGCTTCTCTAAAGAAGCACTTATACATATGAAGAGCTTAATGCATCGCTTATATGGTGAGGTGGAAATTTGTTACCATTGTATATTTATTCATACAATTGTGCTGAAGCGCCACCGTTTGCTCTGAGTTTTCTGCCTAATGACATTGACCTTTTTGAGATGCAGTGTGTAAACAAACACTGCCATGTAGACAAAAGGCCTACTGTACTTGTCAACAGGATGTTTATGTTCAAACAGCATCCTATTCAGTTTGCTGGCTGGGGTCATTGTATGAGGACCTATATCGTTTGCCAGAAGCTCCGAACTTGAGTTCCAAGTTCGTCATCCCTTTTTGTGAGTTACATTTCAACTAAATTTGTCAATTCCTATTATCAAATGTATCCCCAGTAATTATTCTTTGTGTTTAACCTTAGTGATGACACTTGCTATGTTTTTAGAGTGACTTTTGACAACTTTTCGTAAGTTTGTATCTTTAATCAAGATGGCGTCACCATTTGCTGAAATTAATATTATGTTAAGTTAACAACAATGTGGTTCACTGTGGAAGTAAACTGGTTTGTCAACATTGCAGAAGGAGTATAAGCTCTGTGGCGTTGGTGGATGTGGAGTGTAAAGGAAATTGCGGTTGTACAGTATCGGCATTGCAGATGGGAGTGTTCGGGCTCTCTGACATTGATGTTTATGCTGCCAGGCAAATCGTAATATATATTGCAGTAATACATGTCAGCATGTAAGTGTAGCGAGTGAAGGAATAGTTCAAGCCTATAAAATAATAATTCCAGTTCTATTCAAAAGCATAGCGATGTCCCAAGCGTAGCGATCTCGAGTGAAAGTCAAAAGAATTGTGGATTGGAAGAAAATCTTGATGTGTACCATGTAATTTTTAGGCCCTGTATTGTGAATTTAGGTATTCATTAGGAAATGAGAAATGAAGTATCATTCAGAAAGATGATCTTTTAGATAACCTCTCTCTTTAGCTAGGCCTGTGATTATCATATTGTTGATGACATTAAAAATGTATTGATTAAATTGATTATTTTCATTCGTATTTTGTTACTATGCTAATACAGTATATCATGAAAGTGGTTCAGGTTGTTTAATAGAATATATGCCGTCTGTACTGTGGAAGTCGAGGAGATAAAGTTGAGTGCTCGTGTTCAACGATATTCTGAGTGTTTGTAAGAATACATGTTCCGTGTACTAGCTGACTAGTAAAGAGTTAGGAGACGTTGATTTATTCAATTAGGGACAGGCTGTCTGTACCAGTGTTATTCTTTGTGTTGGTATTGATTGTTATTGTTGTTTTTCATGGTTTCATATATAATGAAATTGTCTAAGGGTATTGTGGGTTATTTTAGATTAGCTGATCCTAGTCAGGGTGGAATAGGAATTTAGAGTGAAGACAGAGCCCTTGCGGTCTTGAGATTATTTTGGGGGGTTTATTTGTGGTTTGTTTTGTGTCAACAAAATAATGAGTTGGTTTTGGGTGTTTACTGAGTTCAGCTGTGTTGAACTGCAGGTCATTGGTCTATGTCTTTTTTTTTTATTAGGAAAGGCTATGTGTTTTCGGTGTTAAGTTAGTAGCCGAGGATTGTGTAACATATAACTAACAAAGTTCTCAAGAAGTGTTTTGGTATCATGCATAAAGATAAAGAGTGTTTTGTTAAGATGTTATTTCATATTGTTGTGTGTGGGATATTGGAAGTTAATTTTATTAAAAGTTATGTACTTGTGCTTTCAAGTTTGTGTGTGTTCAGACGTCATTTTTGTTCCCTAGATCCCAACCGGCGATAATCCTCGCCACCCCAAGGAGATACCCCCACCCCCTCACTTAATTTCACTTACTTATGATGAAGTTGAAACAAGTCTTACATTTGAACCAGAGGAGATAAATAAATTGTACTTCTAAAAAAAGTATTTTCTTTGAGTTTTCTTAAGTGTTATTTGAATGTTTGCATTTGTGTACTATTTATCCTCTAACTATTTATCTATAAATTCATCTGCCTCAAACAAGGATAGACATACCAGTTTTTTGTATTTTGTATTTAGGTTACTGTAGATCTGATGGAGCCACTTTTTTTATTTGAAATAGCAGACAGGCTATCGTAACAAGGTACACATGAATGTCATGCAATCGCAAAGTAATGTGTTGTGTAACACTAAACCAATCCAATAATTTGGGGACTCTGGTTGGAGACTTTTTAGTACTGTGGTGGTGCCACATTTGGTTATCTATTGGGTTATACCACCCATGTGAAGCCTTATATAAGACCCTGTATTAAACATTCAGCCTTTCCTGAAATCGGTTAATTTACACAGAAAAGGGGATGGAATTGGTGAATGGAAAATTTGCAGTGAATTAAAATACCTTGATTTCTGTTTGGAACTTGGAAGCACCTTATATCATTAAGATTATCTTCAAGCACACCCAGATGAAAACAGTATCACAACATTGACAGACTGACAGTTAGTTACAAGGAGACGCGGTACAGCCCTCTGACTACGTCACTTGTTTGCCTTTATAGTCATTGATTTCCCTATCATTTTACTCCTCTCAGGCCTTTCCCATGATTGTTTGCGATAGGTTGCCCCAGCCCTCATAATAATGCTTTAATATTATAAGTTATCCGAGCTCCCGTGGTGGGGACTGCTCCTAAGCGGTGTTATGTATACCCCTTACGTGCGACTATTCATGATCTTTTATTGGTTAAGAGTTTTATTCTCCAATGGATTGCTTAATGACAGTCCCCTTCATGTCCCACCCTATTCACTCTTAAATGACAGTTTCCCCCACATTGCACAGAAGAACCACTTGAATTTATGACAGACGGACAGACTTATTTAAAGCTGGAAGTTAATTCAACCAAGTTTGAAGTTCCATGTTACACGGGTGAGTAATAAATCTTTCAGAGGTAAACATTCCTATTAGGTGTGTAACAACATTGTTGGTAAGGAGCAGAGACGTCACTATAAGGGGTTGGTGCGAGATTGGGGTGCCTCCCCCAAATGGGACGCCAGTTGGAAAATTAACATGGCAGTTGGAAATCCAACCGTTCCTCTTCGGGGAACCTTCATAAATTTACTGATACCTCAACCTCTCCCCCCCCCCCCCCCTCCCCCCTTCTCCAAACTCCGTCATCACCATCACCACCATTCAGGAGACCCTGAGCCCAATCAGAATACCCCAGCGACGTTCTTGGTAAGGAGACACAAGTAACTTAGAGTTAAAAGTACCAGCATATCAGGTTTGTGCTTCTATTCCCCAGGGTCTCTAACCAATGAGGTACCACTTTTAATAGGTAAACATCCATATTATGCCAGTGTGATTAAAGTGTTTGTGTACATCTCAACGTAAATGTAAGCGGCTCAAGCAATGTCATATTGCAAATATTTGAACAAGGGTCCCGAACATAATATTCCCCATGCACCACTAATTGTGGTGTAGCCACCATTCAAAAAGTGAGGGGTCCAAGACTCCTCCAAAGACAAAGTGTTCAATTTTAGCCCAATCCTGAAGGCAATTTTGAAAAGCGAAATATATATAAACAATTATCGCGATTTTTAAGAATATTCCTGTGAAAAGGAGTCCCCTCCCCATTCACCCCGTGGATACACCACTGCCTATAGAGCATGTTGAAGTCTCATGCTATGTATATGAGAAAAGCTGCAAATCAAAACAAAATCAACTTATTTTGGGGGTCTGCCCCTTTAAAGTGATGTGTTCTAAATAATTCAACAAGGGGCTTTCCATTAAACAGTCCTGTTGAGAGAGGAGGGGGAGGGGGAGGGGGTTCATGGTAAAAACAATGTTTAACTTTTGCCACAAAATACCACCCCAAAAAAAGGAAGAGATATATAAACAATTCATGTTCCAGGCGAAATATGAAAGCTGTCACGGTTTTTTGGGCTCCAGTCCTCTCACAAAATTTCAAAAAAAATGTGTTTGATTGTTGGCTGATAGGAATAAAAAACAAAATGACCAAATTTGTAATAAATGTTACCTCATATTATTGATTTAGGTAAATTGGGTCCATAAAATACTTATGGGGCCTACTTATCTATCTAAACTTGACACTTAAAAAAAAATGGAGTTATCTAGCTTTACAAACGCTAAAGCTGATATGACGGGTACACATCTCGAAATTAGGTATAATATTACTGTTATAAATCACAAAATAAACTCTTCTCTCTTGATATACAATCGAATTTAAGAGTATCTTGTAAACCTCGAGCGTTTATTTCCCCTCCAATACCATCACCTATTCTTCAGTGGCAGGAGCACTGTAGATAGTCTATTGGTGTAGTACATCCGTTTTACTGACATACACTCAATGCGCATGCGTTATAATCATGGCGTCCAATTCAAGCCGAAAGCGGGTCTAATCGAATTGTGATAGAACTTGTCTTAGGCCTTTGATTTGTGATTTGTCCTAAGATGAATTGGAAATTATTTTTTGCATAGTTTAAACAGCATTTGGTTTTACTTCACGAATTGGTAAGCTGTTTTTTCGTGATTTCCATCTTTTTTTGTATCGGTCGGTTGTCAATTTGATCACCGTCACTGTTTTTGTTCTTTCATAGGCAGTTGTGCGAAAAGTAGTATTTACATTGTGACATAAAACGATGTCATTAATTCTTAAAAGTCGTATCCTTTATTGTGCATTCATACGATAAATATGTGTTCTTCGGTTTTAGAGCAAATTACTCTGATATACAATTGTCTTGTGTATAGAACAACTGATAAACCCTCTGGCCAACAAAACCTCCAAGATGCTCTAAATAAACTTGAAGAATGGCAAAATAAATGGCAAATGAATTTCAACCTCCTCTAAATGCTACATCCTCTCAATATCTCCTAGAAAATGCTATAAATCACCAGTTTATACCTTGTGCAACCAGCCGTTAAAACATGTCAACTCCCACCCGTACCTAGGTGTTGAAATTGATCATAAACTCAGATGGGATAAACATATACACAACATCACCAACAAAGCAAACTCTGTACTTGGCCTATTAGGACATAATCTCTCAAACTGTCCCACTGACGTTAACACCACTGCATATAAAGTTCTAGTTAGGCCAGTACTTGAGTATGCATCAGCAGTTTGGGACCCCCATCACCAGTGCGATGTAGATAAGCCTGAATCAATTTAACGGAGAACAGCCAGGTTCTGTACGGCAGACTACTCTTATAAATCCAGTGTCACTAGCATGCTTTATAAATTAGATTGGCCCCTGCTAATAACAAGAAGAAGGAACACCCGTCTAAAAATGCTATATAAAATCAATAAGTGTTGTCGCCATTGATAATAATAACCTGATCCCAAACGCAAGAATTGTTACAAGAAATAACCATGCTCTGAATCTCCACGTTCCTTAATTATGCTAAAAAGAATGTTTATAAATACTCCTTCTTTCCTCAAACACTTAAAGATTGGAATGCTTTACTATCGGACATTGTACATGCACCAAGTCTAAAGTGTTTCAAAGCTAAACTTGCTAAGCTTGTTAAAAAAAAATTCTCATAATTTTGCTACGCTCGGTTGGCGTTCATGTCCTCTACAAGGATTTTTGCCGACTTAACCTATTCAGATTCAGATACAACAGAGATTAAATGGAAATTTATCTCTTGAATTCAAGTTTGATCATTAAAGTATATATTAGCAATTGTAGTAAATGTCACGTTACATATATGATAGATTAAAATAATGCTGTGTTTGATATTTCTTAATGCCCATTTATAATTTTTAGCAGGTACTTTCTTCCCCCTGAATATTGGTTGGTATGTATTTATCGGTTTGGTATGTATTGATTAGTACGAGTTTATTTCATGTTGTTCACTACAGTAATGTAATGGGTATTTGTTGTCGTCCATTCATTTTTCGATTCCCACACTTTTCAAATGTGGCACTTGCACTTTTAAAGCAACATGTAGAAAACCTCTCTAGTGTAAAAATATACTGACTCAATTTGGATGAATTTCCAAAAAGCTTTGGTTTTGATTTCAGCTGCCTCCAGCTAAATTTACTGGTTTTAATGGAAAATAACTTTGGCCTTTTGAATAGGGCGTATGACCTTATAATACAGACATGTGCAAGAGCCTTGCTCATTATTTGGTTTCACAGCATATGATTGGTGTATTTTTTAGAAAAATCAATAGAAAGAAAGGATGTAAAATGGTATGAGCATAGTCAAAGGGATTATTGCAAGGAATGAATTCCTTCATATAAAATACTATCAAGCAGTCGCAGACGATAAATGTATTTTTGTCGTGCAAAAACTTGGCTTGAACTAAATTATTGAAAATGGTAACTCCTCATATCATCTTTCTTTTATATCATCTTTACTACTCTTTTCAATATTTTGTGATAAACAGATAAAGTTGAGCTTCAAAATCATTGAAGTTTTGAAATTCTCAAATTTTGCACTTTGACTTTCATGTGAAAAATATATATTCATCTATATATATATATAACAAGTCTTTTTGGTAATGCAACCAGTCTTCGTTTGCAGTTTTACTCCATATTATGTGACACTTATTTGGAGACACAAAATGTTATTGTTTAATATATGGTACGTATTACCACTGTCAACAAATTTGGACTAAGGCTATATTTTCACTTGTATTGTTGTCGTCTGTCTGTTTGTCATCATATCGCAATAAGATATGATTGGGTTTTGTTTAAATATGATATTGGTTTTGTTACTGTTTCAGAAGAGAGCGAATAAAATCTGGGACATATTGGAACACGGGAAGGACATAAATGGATGGGTGGAATGTTTTATGCTAAATTGTCCCGGCGTCAACATATCTCAAGATCTGGATGTTGATTAAATTTGGTGCGTGTTTTGTTATCAATTATGAATTAAGTGATCAAAATTTGAGACATATTGCAACAGGGAATGGGCATAAATAGAGGGAAGGTGAGTTTTGGGGATTTACTACCAATACTAGTGAGTTTAAACTTTCCAATAATTTTTTCTTTGGATCATATAAGAAGAAAATGAAAACAAAAAATCGGCTAATCCGTAGCCCTCCCGCACTCTCTCTCCTGCACCCTCCCTCCCGCACCCATCCTCCCGCACCCATCCCCGCACCCCATAACAACCCCCTCACTGCCCTCTCTTCACTGAAAAATGTGCAAATTGTATTTTCTTGCAATTTGTTCTTCAAGTATGTCTCCATACACTAAACAATTTCCTAATAAATCTTTCCAATTTCTGATGAAATCATTACTTTTCATAGACAATTTTCTTAGTTTTTATTCAAAATAAATCTTGTATTCATTATATCATAAATTGCCTGATTTCAAGAATTAAACAAGTTACGAACTGTTATTGAGTAGTAAAATGCCACCTTTTAACTTTCCATTTAACATTTTAAAACAAGTATCATTGGTTCATTTTATTTAATTTTGATCTAAATGCTCTAAACTGACTTATCAGAAGGCTTATTATAAACGCACTTGGCAGGCAAAAAACTTTTGTTCCGCAATCGACAGAATCTTCAACCGGGTGTCTTTTTATGACGTCATAGCAGAGTAGACGCTTTTAGAACAATGACGTAATTTATTCACATTCTTATAATACTCGAACAATGACGGAATGAACAGATTGGTTAAACTTGAACGTATTCTGACATGTGAGGCATGTTTTAGGGATTTTTCTAAAAGCATTTATTTCCTGAAGTATAAGTGACAAATGCAAAGAACATTGATCGAATTTTATCCTGACTTTTACAACGTAAAATTTGAATTAAAATTACCCTACATAACTTGGTCTCACTCAAGTCTTTACGCTGAGTGATAACGTTAGGACTATGCCTACAGTATGTGGGCCAGTTGAGCGAAAGGACCAGTTCCAATGAAAACGTTCACAAAAATTCCGTGTTTATAGAAAAATGACTAATACCATCGAAAATTGGTAAAACCTATTGCTTTTCACCTATAACAAGCATCAATATTGTTTTTATTGAACTCTTTCAAAAATTGTAATGCTATTTGTGAGGAGGAACTTTATAGCCATAGTTTGCCATGTTGTCTGTTCAGTATCTTTAAAATTATCAATTATATTCTTTGCCAATAGTTTTTGTTTATAACAGGAAGAACTCCAAACATGTTTTCTGTCTACCAGTGTAATTTTGATTTGATTTTGGTATTGTTTCATGATTTTATTAAAAGTTTAAAATTTTTAGTCATGGGACTAGTTCCACTAAAATTTTAGTTCCAAAATGTGTCAAATGGAATGTTATGTCGTGCTCGCAGAGATTGGTGGAATTTGTTGTTTACATACACCATTATTCTAGTCTTACCTTAAGGCATCAAGGGTTAATGAACTTACTTCAGAAATACATGTTAAGCCCTACCTACGAAGCCTAGAGGTCAGGCAAATATATTGGTGATCAAATGAATGTTGGCTATCTTTTTGATCAAAATTGAAAGAAAATAACATGAAATGCTTTGAATATACAAAAGAATTCATGGAAAATCTAATTTCAAATTGTTCTGCATTCCTAAAAACTAAAAATATGGGACACTTTAGGAATTATGAAATAAAAAAACATGTTTCCTTGGAACTGGTCCACATACCGTTTGGTATCAGCAAAAAATAAGTAAACAAAAATCAGCAAAAAATGAATAAAATAAAATAAAGTAGCCCAGCTCTAGCGCCGTTATGCTAATTTCGAACACTAAATCAAGGTGCGTATACTTTATATGTGGTTCAGTGCATATTGCTGAATCTCATTTGGTGGAAGGTCTAAGGAGGGTCTGCCCACTCTTAGGCCTGCCCTTATCACTCGTAGGCCTGCCCTTACCACTCTTAGGCCTGCCCTTACCACTCTTTAGGGCAGCTGCCTTTACTACTCTTGAGGGCCTACCTTTACCACCATTAAGGGCCTGCCCTTACCACTCTTAAGGGCAGAAGCATTTAAGGGCACATCAATTAATTACAACTGTTGTCATCCACTGCTGGGGAATTGAATTTCAAATTTGCAATTTAAAACTGGAGGCTTTTAAAAGAGAATTGATATTGGTATGGGCTAAGGTAAAGCGCCTGATTTTCGTAGTTAACAATATCCCCTTAAAATGAAAGGTAGGGAAGTTTTGGTATAATGCACAGGGGTGTACCGTACCAATAAGCTTTTCCCCTTTTTGGATAAGATTTGCAAGTGATAGGCTACAACCAACTGAGGCTGTGTTCAATATGGCTTTCCATTAAAAAGGAATGACATTTGACATTAATTGATTTGCCTGTAACTTCATAGTCATCCCCCTTCGCTTGACGAATCGCAACAGTAGGCGGTCTAGACTTATATGAGAAATTATATCAGTAGGGTTCGGGATGTCATTATTGCGTGCGTATATATTAATGACCAGTTTGCCGCTGAAAACAAATTGCAGTTTACTGATACAGCCAGTTTAAAATAAGTCTCCCTTAGTGTCAAAGTTAAAATCCCTACGTTTACTTGTGTTTGCCTATTCGTGCAAAAAATTGTTGCAACTTTGGTGAAAATTAATGTGAAAATTAATGTGGGGTGATTCTATCAAAAATCAATCCTTCTTATAGTGTCATACAAGGGCTTGAAAGTTCCAAGTTGTTGAAGGGAAGTAGGTTAACCAAGTACTCAAGGACTATCTGAGGTCTAACGTTAACCTATTCTTAGGTTAACAGAGTTAATTTAGCATTTGTGGCTGAAGTTTAAATCCTTGCAAATCATCTTCCATTGAAGGAAATGTTATGGGATATAATTTTATTGGGAGTAGGCCTAGGCCTACAATCTTGGACAAAACTGCTGAAACACTTCAGCTTTTTGAGAACTTTATATGTTATAGTGTTATGTTTCTTTAATATTTTTCCGAGAATTGTAACCCCCTATCCCCCCTTTCAATGTTGAATTTATTCCTTCCTTAATGTCATTTCCAGAAAAAATAGTTACAATAGCCAACATTGAATGGGGAGGGGGAGGGGAGAGGAGGACACTTATTATAGTGAGTTAGGGGAGGGGGACACTGACGGAGTTAATGAAATTATTAGAATGTCCTTATGTACAACACCTCTTCATTTCAGCCTAAAAAAGGGGGCCAAAACCGCTGGTGACCCCCTATCGAAAGTATTCTCATCCGAGAGATATTAGATGGTACTTTTTGAAAAACCTCACAAAATATCCCAAATCTATAACATTCTGGTACAAAAAGGACCCCGAACTTGACTCTTTCATCATAGCTTTTAATATTGAGAATAATTAGTTCCGTTCTACACAGTAATTCACCTCCCATAGTCGTCTAGCAATTGACCACAGATCCACGAGTCTTCATTCTGTCATTGTTCAATATTACGTCATTTAAAAAATACGTCATCGTTCTGAAAACGTCAATTCTGCTATGACGTCATAAAAAGACACCCGCTTAAAGATTCTGTCGACTGCCATCTGCTCTGTGTTAATCAAAGTGGAAAGCTAAAAAGAGCCTGGAATTTCATGGACTTAATCAAGTTCTCCTCTTGTCAAAACAGTTTGTTGAGTTGTAAACATGAAATTTGCTCAAGGAAAAGAATATGAAGAAGATTAATGTGATCAGAGCAAGAATTTGATACTTCAGAGTTTGAATAGTTAAGTTTGGACACTTAGCTAGGCTATAGTGTTGTGTTTCCCACTACCAGTTGCACTAATATTCCAAGTTCTTTGGTGCTCAATGTGATAATCAAGCCGAAGGTAAGGCTGAAAGAGCTAGTAAGCCTGAGATTGATACATACGGTGGAAAGGTGGTGTGGGCGGTTATAAATTATCGAATGTTGGCATTAGGGTCATTGATATCACAATTTTAAAATCGATATTGGACACATCGGGTTATACTATTGTCGGTACACACCGGTATGCCTGCCGCCTAGTGTTTAACGACAAGGGCTCAAAACTATTCAACAATGAAAACATCATGATCAATCTTTAATTGCAGGGATGCAGTAGAATAAAGTAGTCAATAGCTTGTTTTAAAGCCAGCAAAAGATGTTAAGGAAGGGCTCGGTAAACAGCGGTAAGTGCAAAAGTTTAACTTCGTGAGCAAGAATAGGAGCAAATTCTGTATATCTCTGAGAAACTTGTCAAATGATCATTTTATTGCAGAAATCAGTGATGTCTGGGCCAAAATATGACAGAAATCTTTCATTCAACATTATGATCAATCTTTAAATGCAGGAATGCAGTAGAATAAAAATGTCAATAGTTTGTTTTAAACCCAGCGATAGATGTTAAGGAGGGGTACAGTAGGCAGTCGACAGAATCTTCAGCCGGGTGTCTTTTTATGACATCATAGCAGAGTAGACGCTTTTAGAACAATGACGTAATTTTTTTTAAATTCTCGAACAATGACAGAATGACCACTCGCGCGGCTTGTAAACACACGTGGGTCTGTGGTCAATTGAGAGACGACTACAGGAAGTGATATGAATTAGTGTAAAACGGAACTAATTATTCTCAATATTGAAAGCGATGATGCAAGAGTCAAGTTCGGGGTCCTTTTTGTACCAGAATGTTATAGATTTGGGATATTTTGTGATGTTTTTTAAAAAGTACCATCTAATATCTCTCGGATGAGGGTACTTTCGGTAGGGTTTTGATCTTCTTTTTTTTAGGCCGATGTGAAGAGGTGTTGTAAGGACATTTTAATAATTTCATTGATGCCGTCAGTGTCCCCCTCCCCTAACTCACTATAATAATTGTCCTCCCCCCTCCCCATTCAATATTGGCTATTGTTACTGCTTTCCCTGGAAATTTACGTTAAGAAATAAATAAATTTAACATTGAAAGGGAGGATAGGGGGTTACAATTCTCTGAAAAATATTAAAGAAACATAACAATATAACATATGAAGTTCTCAAAAAGCTGAAGTGTTCCAGCCGTTTTGTCCAAGATTGTAGGCCTAGGCCTACTCCCAATAAAAAATATATCCCATAATATTTCCTTCAACTTATGATGATCTGCAAGAATTTAAACTGCAGTCATAAATGCTAAATTAACCCTGTTCACGGTAGGTAAGGAAGTTTTGGCATTTTACAGAACCCCCCACCCAAATCCTATCACGGACCCCCTTCTCCTGAATCCCAAATCCTATCATCCCCCCTGAATCCCAATTCAGTTCCCCCACCCTCACCCAAATCACGAACTACCCTAAATACCAAAACCATATGTCACTGACCCCCATTCACCCCCACCCCGTGGGGTGGGGACTAATTATTAAGTATAGGGGCTAATTATTAAGTATAGCCTAATCTTAAACCCCAGATAGTCTAGCTAGGCCATTTTACTTCCATTCAACAACTTGGAAGTTCCAAGCACTTGTATGACACCTGATGAAATCACTCTACCTATTCAGTGCTGTCATGCAAAATAAATAACACACTTTCCATTTAATAGTACCTCAGACTCCATAACAAACGCTATTTAGAATTAGCTATCAGTCATAGTTGTATAGTAAGCTTGCTGCCTATTGGCCAACGCTAGTGTTACTGCTGTTAACGTGCGTGGGACCCGGGAAACAAACATTCAGATATTAACAAAGTAAAAAGTTTCAGAATATCCGCGGGAAATTCACAAAAACTTTAATCAGGTGATGTACAAGACGGTGTGCGCAGAATTCAGTATGACATCGCTCTGTGTAAGCTGCCGTAACAAGAAATGACGTCAAAACGACGTCATAAAAAGACACCCGGTGAAAGATTCTGTCGATTGCGTACGGTAGACAGCGGTACTGCAAAAGTTTAACTTCTTGAGCAAGAATAGGTGCAAATTCTGTATATCTCTGAAAAACTTGTCAAATGATCATTTTATTGAAGATATCAGTGATTTAAGTGATAGCTGGGCACAAATTTGACAAAAAATTTGTATTCAACATTGAAAACATGATCAATCTTTAAATGCAGGGGTGCAATAGAATAATGTAGTCAATAGTTTGTTTTAAACTCAGCAATAGATGTTAAAGAATAGCTTGGTAAATAGCAACAAAAGTTTCATTTCTTGCGGGAGAATAGGTGCAAATTCTGTATTCTTTAACAAACTTTTCATGATCATTTTATTGCAGAAATCTTAATTCAGTGACGTCTGCGCTAAAATGTTACAGAAATCTTTCATTCAACATTAAAAACATCATAATCAATCTTTAAATGCAGGGATGCAGTAGAATAGATTAGTCAATAGTTTGTTTTAAACCCAGCGATAGATCTTAAGGAAGGGCTCAGTAAACAGCGGTACTGCGGAGTTTCAATTCTTGAGCAAGAATAGGTGCAAATTCTGTACATCTCTGAGAAACTTGGTTAATGATCTCTTTATTGCTGAAGTTTTAAAATCAGTGTTGTGTGGGCCAAAATCTGACAGATATCTTTCATTCAAGAATGAAAACATGAAGATCAATCTTTAAATGCAGGGATGCAGTAGAAAAAGTAGTCAGTAATTCCACTTCTTGAGCGAGAATAGGTGCAAATTCTGTATTCTCTAAGAAACTTGTCAAATGATCATTTTAGTGCAGAATTCTTTAAACCAGTGAGGTCTGGACCAAACTTTGGTATGTTTTGAACCAAGCGATAGATGTTGAGGAAAACACACCAAAAAGTTTGCAATTGTTCATCTTGTTGAATAACAAGTTGAAATGTCCCAGAAAATTGATCAAATTCTCAAGTTGCAAACTCATCTGTTTTGAAAACTGTTGTTTACAATAATTAATCTGTTGTGAAATATTCCTTCCCATTTCAGATGGTCTTAAAAGGACTGCTTGACCAGACATTGAAATAGGTTGGACGCTTGCCATCGCAGTATTGGACAAATCAAGATTTGTGCTGCAGATGGCCGAATCAGAAGACAATAAGAGGTTGGAATCATGTTTTGTAATCTCTAAATGCAGGAATGCAGTAGAATAAAGTAGTTAATAGTTTGTTTTAAACCCAGCTATAGATGTTAAGGAAAACAATAAAAAGTATGTAATTGTTCATCTTGTTGAAAAAAATTGAAATGTCACAGGAAATTGATCAAATTCTCAAGTTGCAAACACGTCTTTTTTGAAAACTGTTGTGTATACAATAATTATTCTGGTGTGAAATATTCCTTCTATTTCAGATGGTCTTATAAGGACTGCTTGACCAAACATTGAAATAGGTTGGAGGCTTGCCATCGCAGTATTGGACCAATCAACATTTGTGTTGCAGATGGCCGAATCAGAAGACAATAAGAGGTTGGAATCATGTTCTGCAATCTTTAAATGCAGGGATGCAGTAGAATAAAGTAGTCAATAGTTAGTTTTAAACCCAGCGATAGATGTTAAGGAAGGGTACGCTAAACAGTGGTACTGCAAAAGTTTTTCTTCTTGAGCAAGAATAGGTGCAAATTCTGTATATCTCTGAGAAACTTGTCAAATGATCATTTTATTGCAGAAATCAGTGATGTCTGGGCCAAAATTTGACAGAAAACTTTTATTTTTTCTTTGTTTCATATCCGGCGATAGATGTTAATGAAGGGCTTACCTCAACCAAACTTGACAGAATTTTTCATTCAACATTAAAAACATCATGATGAATCTTTAAATGCAGGAATGCAGTAGAATAAATTAGTTAATAGTTTGTTTTAAACCCAGCGATAGATGTTTAGAAAGGGTGCAATAAACAGCGGTACTGCAAAAGTTTAATTTTTTCGGTGAGAATAGGTGCAAATTCTGTATATCTCTGAGAAACTTGTCATGATAATTTCATTATTGAAATTAGTGATGTCTGTGCCAAACTTTAGCAAAATATTTTCATTCAACACTGAAAACATGAAGAAACTTTAAATCAGGGATCATTTTTCCAGCGATAAATAAATGCAGGGATGCAGCAAATTAGAATAGAAACTTTCAAATGATCATTTTATTCAATAGTGATTGTTTTAAAAAATTTTTTCATATTAGCGATAGATGTTAATGAAGGGCCTAGTAAACAAACTTGCAGAATTTTTCATTCAACATTAAAAACATCATGATGAATTTTAATTAATTGAATGAATTAGTTAATAGTTTGTTTGCAAATTCTGATAGATTTAGGAAGGGTGAAACTACTGCAAAAGTTTAATGAATAGGTGCAAATTCTTTATATCCTGAGAAAAAGATAATTTTATTATTAAAATTAGTGATGTCTGCCAAAATTTGCAAAAATCTTTCATTCAACACTGAAAACATGAAGATCAATCTTTAAATGCAGGGATGCAGTAGAATAAAGTAGTTAATAGTTTGTTTTAAATCCAGCGATAGATCTTAAGGAAGGGCTCAGTAAACAGCGGAACAACAAAAATTCCACTTGAGCGAGAATAGGTGCAAATTATGTATATCTCTGAGAAACTTGTCAAATGATCATTTTATTGCAGAAATCAGTGATGTCTGGGCCAAAATTTGTTAAAAAACTTTCATTTTTTCATTGTTTTATATCTGGCGATAGATGTTAATGAAGGGCTTACCTTAACCAAACTTGACAGAATTTTTCATTCAATTATTAAAAACATCATGATGAATCTTTAAATGCAGGAATGCAGTAGAATGAATTAGTTAATAGTTTGTTTTAAACCCAGCGATAGATGTTTAGGAAGGGTGCAATAAACAGCGGTACTGCAAAAGTTTAATTTTTTCGGCGAGAATAGGTGCAAATTCTGTATATCTCTGAGAAACTTGTTATGATAATTTTATTATTGAAATTAGTGATGTCTGTGCCAGACTTTAGCAAAAATCTTTCATTCAACACTGAAAACATCATGATCATTCTTTAAATAAATGCAGGGATGCAGTAGAATAGATTAGTCAATAGTTTGTTTTAAACTTAGCGATAGATGTTAAGGAAGGGTTCAGTAAACAGCGGAACAACAAAAATTACTTGAGCGAGAATAGTTTTAATATATTGAAACTTGTCAAATGATCATTTTATTGCAGAAATCAGTGATCTCTAAGAAACTTGGAAAACTTTATTTTTCATTGTTTCAAAGTCTTAAAATTAGATGTTAATGTGGGCCTTAAAAACTGACAGATATCTTTCATTCAACAATGAAAACATAAAGATCAATCTTTAAATGTAGGGATGCAGTAAAATAAAGTAGTCAATAGTTTGTTTGAAATCCAGCGATATATGTTAAGGAAGGGCTCGGTAAACAGCGGAACAACAAAAATTCCACTTAAGCGAGAATAGGTGCAAATTCTGCTAATGATCAGACTTTTTGATAATTTTATTATTGAAATCAGTAATGTCTGGGCCAAAATTTGAGAGAAATCTTTCATTCAACATTGAAAACATCATGATCAATCTTTAATTGCAGGGATGCAGTAAAATAAAAATTTCATTAGTTTGTTTTAAATCCAGCAATAGATGTTAAGAAAGGGTACGGTAAACAGCGGTAAGTGCAAAAGTTTAACTTCTTTAGCGAGAATAGGTGCAAATTCTGTATATCTCTGAGAAACTTGTCATGATCATTATATTATTGAAATAAGTGATGTCTGTGCCAAAATTTAGCAAAAATCTTTTATTCAACATTGAAAACATGATCAATCTTTAAATGCAGGGATGCAGTAGAATAAAGTAGTCAAAAGTTTATTTCAAACCCAGCGATAGATGTTAAAGAACGGCTCGGTAAACAACAGTACTGCTTCTTGAGCGATAATAAATGCAAATTCTGTATTCTCTGAGAAACTTGTTATGATCATTTTATTGTGGAAATTTTGAAATCAGTGATGTCTGGGCCAAACTTTGACAGAAATCTTTCATTCAACATGGACTGCTTGACCAGACATTGCACAGGGTTGGACGTTTGCGATCGCAGTATTGATTCCAAATTGTTTGACATCATTGAGAAGCCTGGTCACCCCCCTGATGAACAAATACCGACTGGAGCAAAATACTCCCGTATCCAAAGCTTGCCATCCCCCACCCTCTTTGACGGATTTAAGTCTTATTGATTTAGTGTGCATAATTGTTGCCTTGCGGGTACAGTTAATTCGGGATTGCTAATTAAAATTTAATATAGAATGAACAAATACATCTTAAATGTTGAATTTTTTGACATTAATGAAAAGGCTTCTACAATGCAACCCCTCCCCCTTTCCCCTTCCTCCCGTTTTCAAGGATTTAAGCCGCATTGATCTAGAGTGTACAACTGTGCCATTGTGGGTACAGCTAATTAGGGGTAGTTAATTAAAATCAAGTATAGAATTTTCTACATAAATCGAAAGGTCTTACAAACTTAACATTCTTACAAGGTTTAGTTTCTTACAAGGTTAGCTTTCTTACAAGCTATAGTTTCTTACAACATTACAAGCTGAAGTTTGTTACAAGTTGAAGTTTCTTATAAGTTGGAATTGATGCTGTGGTGTACCTGCCTGGTATACCTGTCCACCTTTAACAACTTCAAGACTTAACCCAGAAATAATAGAAATGGTGGTGTAACTTTCATATGGTGAACCTGAAGCAAGCTGGTCCATGGACATGCAGTGGCCTAGCTACGAGGAGGTGCACAGGGCCTGGGCCCAAAACCTCAAATGTTGTTTAATTTTGATTCTTATCTCAAGACTTGCATAAGACTCTTTAAAATTGTAAGATATATTCCCTAAGTTAAGGAAATATTCCCTTGAATTTTGATTTTGATTTACATGATAGAGGACTATTAAAGAAACAATGTGGTGTAAAAATCATGTTGATATTCCGCTTTGGAATTATTGCCTTTTAAAGGTATCATCAGTCTGACCTCACAGGGTACAATGTAACAATTCTTATGTATTTCTAAAAATAAATATAAAAAAATCTTCTGATACGTATAGAGTGTAAGGTGCATGATCAGTGTGTAGGCCTACTTCCTTGAAAATTATTTTCCTAAAATTACTGCAAGCATTGTTTTGTTAATTTTAAAGATATGCACTTTATTAGAAAAGCAACATGATTTTCACACCAAAATTGAAAATTTACAGGAATATTCCTTGAACAATCCATTCCCTGCAAAAAAAAATAGTCACAGTGAATATATTGTTGGAGGGAAAAGTAATACTCCGGGCTTAGTTACAGTGAATATATTGTTGGAGGGAAAGGTAATACTCTGGGCTTTATCGCAAGCTTTTTTGGCTTTAAAAAGCATTGGGGTAGTTGCCAAAGGACAAGATGTTGCTGAAAGAGGCAGGGAGGTGGTTAACGATGTCCTTTTTCGCAGTGAGAAGGTTACCATTCCATGGGAGATGGGAGACTTGCCCACCCTGGCATGGAAGTTGTTAACCATTCTCCAAATCTTCTTAGTAGGGGTGTTGGTGGTGAGAGAAGAGATGAAGTTGTTCCAAGTGTTGGTTGTACTGTCCTTGATAGAGCGCCTGGCTTTGGCATGGCTGATGCGAAAGAGGTGAGGTTGTGGGTGGTCGGGTTAGTTTTGAAGTTCCTGAGGGCCCTTTTCCTGTTCTTAATGGTGGTTTTGCAGTCATGAGTGAACTAGGGGTTGGGGGTGGTTAGGGAATGGAGCAGGTGGCGATGTTGATAAGGATGTTACTGAAGTTTGACATAGGTTCCTCACCCTTAAGGAGATGGGGGGGGGAGGTGCAAGTTGAAGAGGGTTTCGAAAAGGGGCCAGTCTGCCTTCTCGAGGTTCCAAGTAGGGGTGTGGTCTGTGGGGGTTTGAAGGTTAGAGTGAATAAGAAGAGGGTAATGGTTATTTCACAGAGATCAGTAGTGACCTTCCAGCTACAATCAAGGAAGAGGTTGGAGGAACAGATAGACAGGTCAATACAGGTGAGGGAGCCTGTGGCAGGGTGAAGATAGGTCGGGGAGTTAGTGTTGAGCAAGGAGAGGCTGTGCTGTCGAAGAGTGTTTTTGATGAGCTTGTCTCTGGGGGTGGTGGTATTGGAGCCCCACTGGGGGTTGTGGGCGTTGAAGTCACCAGGATGAAGGGGAGGGGAGCTGAGAGATGAGGTTGTTAAGGCTGGCTGGCTGAACGTTGGCATTGGGGAGGGGAGATAGATATTGCAAAGAGTGAAGGTTTTGTGGACGAAGATAGACATACAGATGTCCTGAAGGTCATTAGTCAAGGCACTGCTTAAAAATTTGGCCTGCAACTTTGAAGCAACAAATTAACCACATCATTCCACAAGATTGCATGCCAGCATTGATTACAGTTACTACAAAGGATTACCATTATATTCAGAAGTTTTTGATAACAATTTTTTTAAATGTTATTTATTAGTAAGGGTACTGCTTAAAAATTTGGCCTATAATTTTGAAGCAACAAATTAACCACATGATTCCACAAGATTAACTTTGCATTATAACATTGAAGTATTAATACTTCTATGCTCATGGTTTATTTCACCTTTCCTAGTAGCAAAGACAAACAATGCCAGCATTGATTACGATTACTACTTATATTACAAAGGATTGCCATTATATTCAGATGTGTGTCACTAAAAATACCATGTAAACACCAGTGGGAGTAGTTGTTATCTTGAAGGAGCCTTGGAGAGGTGAAACTGTATACAGTTTGGTGGTTTGGGAAACAAACAAAATATATAACTCTCTTCGACCGGCCCTGCTCCATTCGAGGGCAGGTTGAGATATTCTTCGTTTTAAGTGGAGCCATTTCTAATGGTCGGTGTTCACATGAACAGGGCTGTGTGGGATATCGTGTCTAACAAGAATGGAGATGCCCCCTTAGGCCCTGTCGGCGTCTACTTGATGTTTGTGATAGCAAGCGAAGTTGTTGAGGGAATAATGGTCAGTGGTTTTCAAGGTTTCTTGTAGGCAGAAGACAACCGAGTTAAAGGTGGTGGCCAGTAGGTTAAATACTTCAGAATTGGCCTTAAGGCTCCTGATGTTCCATTGTAAAATGATGTGAGTGTTATTGTAATTGTTTGTATTGCACGCCAAAAGGAGGCGGGATTATCTGGAGGAAGATCTGTTTCTTTGGGAGCAGTTGTTTTTTATAGTTGGACGAGAAATATCTTCAGTAATCAAACAATCCATGTTCTCTTCAGTGTCATATGTGTGGGTTTGGTTGGTGGGCTGTTTGTTGATTGGTTGTTTGTTTATTAGCCAGGTTGGCTTAAGTTTAAGATCTGTTTCTTTGTGAGCGCTTGTTTTTTAAAGTTGGACAAGAAATGTCTTTGTAATCGAACAATCCATGTTCTCTTCAGTGTCATATGTGTGGGTTTGGTAAGTGGGCTGTTTGTTGATTAGTTGTTTGTTTATTGGCCAGGTTGGCTTGAGTTTAATGGCATTTGAGGTGTTGGGGTAGAGGACGGTGGGAGTCTTAGAGGAGGAAGGAAGGTTGGGGAGAGAAGTGGTGGCGGTGGAGGTGGTTTGGGTAATGGGTGTGGTTGGGTTGTTAGCAATGGTGATGGGCTTAGGACTGGGTAAGAAGGACCAGGTGAGGTCGGTTTGGGTATGTGAGTCAGTTTTAGTTGTGTTAGAGGGCGGTATTGGTGTTAGAGGAGACTGCGCTCGAGTAGGAAGGTTTAGTGTGGAGGGAAGCGAGAAATTGCTTCCTGGCGTCCAGGTAAGTGATGTTGGGATTAAGGGTTTTCAATTTGGTAATCAGCTTTTCCTGAAGCCAGGTGGGGCAGTCATTTGAGAAAGAGGAATGGTTGGTTGGGTGAGTACAGTCACAATTGGTGCAGAGTGGAGTGTTGGTGCAGGAGGTACTGTCATGGTCCAGGGCTCCACAGTTGCCACAGCACACTTGGCTGCACTAGGAGTTTTTACCATGGCCATACCTCTGGCACTTATGACAATGGAAGGGGTTAGGAATGCAAGGGGTGACTGGGATTCTCAGGTACCCAGCAGTGATGTGGGAGGGGAGAGTTGGTTTGGAAAGAGTCAGGAAGACTGGTATTGGTGGGTGTTTCGGCACTGTCTGTCTTGAGGACGAGACGGCAGGCTTCAGTAACGTGTTGATTGGCAAGTTCATCTACGAGGTCTTTATCGGTCAGGTAGGCAACGTCTCTAGTACTAATCACACCTTTGCTGTAGTTTAGGGAACTGTAGGGAGGGGGGGGGGGGGGTTACTGTAATGTTAATACCGGTATTGGCTAAGGTTTTGGTGGTGAGGAGAGTGGTGGCTTCAGTGTCCCTGGTGCAGTGCACCAGAAGATCGCCGGATGTGAGGGTAGAGACCTTAGGGAGGGTACCAACAAGGCCCTGGAGCACCTTGTGTAGGAGAAAATTGGGAAACTCTTTTCAAACTTTCTTGTTTATTGGCGGCCTGTATGATAATAATTTTTGGGACTGGGGCTGAATGGTCAATGGAGGTAGCACGTGGGTCACGGGGAGGGGAGGGAGGGTCAAGGTCAATGCAGAACCATTTCCTCGTGATAAAAAAAAAACAGGGGCCGAGAGACCCAAAGCAACAAAGAAAAATCGCGGAACTACTACAGGAGAACCGCTGTACAGGTAACAATAAGGCGCAAAAGTCTGGTCAAAATGGGAGAGAAGAAAAACAAAAGAACAATCTCACCGAAAGCAGATCCCATCCACAGAGAGAGAATTCCGGAAAATGAAGATACAAAACAAAATTTAGGTGGTAAAGTGCAAGGTAAAGTGAATCGGAATGGAAAGTTGGAGAGAATAGAATAGAAGTCACATTGATCTCAACACGTTGCGTCGCGACGTGTTGAGATTTAGGGAAGAAATATAAAGAACCACATAATCATTTTCAGCTCTCCACCCAGTCACACATCACAATTTTTGCATGAATTAAAAACTGATCAAAGTTGGGTGATTTAAAACTCAAAAAGTAAAAGTGCTTTTCTCAAATTCAAATAGTGGTCTGCTCAGGTTGTAATAAGTTCAACCAATACAAATTGCTACTTTTCCATGTATATACCTTTAATCTGATCCAGAATCAAACATCTACCTATACAAAGAATTCTCCTTAACTTCAAAGGGTCAAAATGAGGAGCACGTTCTGCTTGAACAATTACATACAGATTTTGAGCTGTGTGCCTTTCAATCACCACACAATATGGTTGCATATTTAAGAAATTTTGAACAGCTGTAAAATGAATCCAGATAAAAATTCCAGTTGAGATTCCCAACTGGGATGAACTAATTCCAACTTGGATTGAATATTCCCAACTGGGATGAACAGGTCCCAACTTGGATTGAAGAAATTCCCAACTGGGATGAACTGGTCCCAACTGGGATTGATCATATTCCCAACTTGGATCAATTCAAATTGGGAAAACCCTACGTGGAATTTTTTCCTGGGGAAACTTATTATGATATTTTCATAATGAAATTTAAAAGACAGTTGTGCTCAGATTCTAATGATCTTCCAATAAGAATTTTTTACATTTTTTTCACAGAAATTAAAAGTACAAAGCTTACATCTTTAGCCATCTCTCTTGCACTCTTTTTAGTATTTCCCTGGTATTGCAAAATAGCTTACATGCAGAATGGCTATATATCTTAGCAGCTTTTCACATTCTTTCTTTTTAAAATATAACTTTGTTAAAAATATCTACATGGCAATTGAATAATATATAATACATAGCAACTGCATAGATTAGCAGAAAGCGCTGTAGAGGGAATACCCCCACCATTTCTCCACATTAGTTGATTTTAAACTTATTTCCAACAAAATCTATCCCACAAACCCTTGTATCACCAGTTTCCATTCCAAAAATCTTTTTCCAACTTGTGATCCACCCTGCTGACTTGCATTCCCATCACAGTAGGTGTATTGTTTTCAGGTAAGATTCGCATTCTATCATTTTCTTTCAAGCCATAAGCCATCTGTTTTGATTTCCTCTCAAGTCATAAACCATCTGTTTTGATTTCCTTTCATGTCAGAAACCTCTCAATATGATTTTCTTAGAATCCATATTGTTAAATATCCTTTCAGTGCATTTCCTGAGTACATTTCATTAAAACATTTTAGCAAAAATGACACTTCATGAGAGATTTTTTTCTTCAATTTGATACCATTTAAAAGTGATATCTTATGTTTCAAACACTCTATGCAATCAGTTATCAGTTTAGAGTTAAACTTTAAGAAGACAAGTCAAATACATTAGGTTGAGAGGAAAAGGTGGGGGGAGGGGAGTAATTTAAAAAAATGAGAGACTGAGAAATTCCAAGCCATACAATGCTTACACTGGCCTTCTTGCTGTCCAAGCCATACACTACTTACACTGGCCTTCTTGCTGTCCAAGCCATACAATACTTACACTGGCCTTCTTGCCATCAAAGCCATACAATACTTACACTGGCCTTCTTGCTGTCCAAGCCATACAATACTTACTCTGGCCTTCTTGCTGTCCAAGCCATACAATACTTGCACTGGCCTTCTTGCTGTCCAAGCCATACAATACTTACACTGGCCTTCTTGCTGTCCAAGCCATACAATACTTACACTGGCCTTCTTGCCGTCCAAGCCATACAATACTTACACTGGCCTTCTTGCCGTCCAAGCCATACAATACTTACACTGGCCTTCTTGCTGTCCAAGCCATACAATACTTACACTGGCCTTCTTGCTGTCCAAGCCATACAATACTTACACTGGCCTTCTTGCTGTCCAAGCCATACAATACTTACACTGGCCTTCTTGCTGTCCAAGCCATACAATACTTACACTGGCCTTCTTGCCGTCAAAGCCATACAATACTTACACTGGCCTTCTTGCCGTCCAAGCCATACAATACTTACACTGGCCTTCTTGCTGTCCAAGCCATACAATACTTACACTGGCCTATTCTTGCCATAAAAGCCATACAATACTTACACTGGCCTTCTTGCTGTCCAAGCCATACAATACTTACACTGGCCTTCTTGCTGTCCAAGCCATACAATACTTACACTGGCCTTCTTGCTGTCCAATCCATACAATACTTACACTGGTCTTCTTGCCGTCCAAGCCATACAATACTTACACTGGCCTTCTTGCTGTCCAAGCCATTCACAACTTACACTGGCCCTGATCTTGATTCATAATTAATTTTGGATGCCTTTTCCCCCCTTGAAAATGATAGCATAAAAATAGATTCCTTTTTTTATGGATTTAGAGCACCATTTTTTATTTCAGTTGCACTGAATGGCAATCCTCATGCTATCAACAGTTATGAGAGAGCAATGAGACCTACATGTACAAAGATTACAAAGAAGTTAATATTTTCAGTTGGGGGGGAGACAAGCAGCTACCTGCTTACCTTAGTAACTAGAAATGTACAGTTAGTAAGTCTCGCCTGCTATATACTTTTGACTTTCTCATTTTACAATTAGTAACAGTGCATGTTTTCACAAGTAACATAGATTAGATTAGTGTGTCCCCACATCCACTTTAATTTAGGAGATAATACAGATACAATTATAACATAACATAACAAGATTACGGGCTAAGAAGGGTTAGTCACCCTATAAAAAGCCCAAACTAACACCACCACCACGACAAAAAAAAAAAAAATCAAAGACTCCCAGAGTATGTTCATTGTTATGCAAGTAAGCTAAATAGTATGCACACACAACCCCCCATTTATGCTCAATTGAACAGTGCCAATGTCCTCTACCCCTGTGCCAAGTTACATGAATGTGCACCATTCATAACTTTAATTATGATCTCAGGTTAAACATTTTGTAGTCTATTGTTATGCAAATAACCAAATTAATATGCACACTACACCTCACCATTAAGCGTAGACAATGCTCTTCACATATATGATCATTTGTGAAAACAAAATCCCCACATCCACTTTAAATTAAGAGATATCATAGATAGAAATGTTTGCATTGTTATGCAAATAAGCTTATTAGTAAGCACACACAGCCCTCCCCTTTCCAGTTTTGCTCATTTGAACAGTAGCCATGTCCTCTACCCCTGTGCCAAGTTACATGAATGTGCACAATTCATAACTTAAGTTATGAACTCATGTTAAACATTTTGTACGAAAGTCTATTGTCATGCAAATAAACTAATTAATATTACATCACATTACATCTCACCATTAAGTGTAGACAATGCTCTTCACATGTAAGAACATTTGTGTAAGCAAAATGCCCACACCCACTTTATTAGATAAAAATGTTCATTGTTATGCAAATAAGCTAATTAGTATGCACACACAGCCCCCCAACCATGCTCATTTGAACAGTACCCATGTCCTCTACCATTGTGCCAAGTTACATGAGTGTACATACACCATTCATAACTTAATCTATGAGCTTATGTTAAACATTTGTGGACGCCAACGACAATGATGCCAACCACAACAGGATGATCCGTGTCTCTTCATCCTGCTTCGCAAGCAAGACAAAAACACTGTATAAGCATATTAATGAGACTATTATATTACTCTCATATATTTCAGAGTGCTCCTTAAAATGCAGCCCAAGACTAAGAATACCCTACCCCCTAAAACAAACAGAGTGAGCAGATTACAATCATTTTTATAAAAAGTTTAAAATACAATAATTTGTAATATATTATATTCTGACATTTATACATCTTAAAGCTTTACTGAACCAAGATTTGAACATTTAAATCCAACTTGCAGCGTTTCATAATCTTCAGTAAATTTGCCCGTGTTGCTTTTTCCTGTGCTTTTCGCTTCCAATCTTTTAGTATGTTGTAGTACTGTTGTGTGCAGTCTCTTGGATTGTTACGTCTTGCCGTCTCAATGACACCCTCTGTTACTTCAAGACCATTTAAAAAGAAATTGTGACAGTCTTGAGATGCAAGCTCAATGGCAACTTCATAAAGCTCCCCATCTACAGCAGACAAGAGAGAAAAATAGTGTCATAAGAAACTGAAAATAACTATAGTTAAAGAAAAAACTAATCCACTTTGGCTTTATCAGGAATAACATGGAGAAAAGGTGTGCTTCCAGCAAACAGCAATGATTTTTTTTACAAAAAGTGTACAAACTAAAAAATACATGAAGTTCCCTTATGAGGTTTACAGTGGAAGCTACTTTTGGAACAATAAACCCACTGACTGAGGCATACACAATACTCACAATAAACCCACTGACTGAGGCATACCCAATGATACTTACAATAAACCCACTGACTGGGGCATACCCAATGGTACTCACAATAAACCCACTGACTGAGGCATACCCAATGGTACTCACAATAAACCCACTGACTGAGGCATACCCAATGGTACTTTCTCTGTAGACTGAGGCATACCCAATGGTACTTTCTCTGTAGACTGAGGCATACCAAATGGTACTTTCTCTGTAGACTGAGGCATACCCAATGGTACTTTCTCTGTAGACTGAGGCATACCAAATGGTACTTTCTCTGTAGACTGAGGCATACCCAATGATACTTTCTCTGTAGACTGAGGCATACCCAATGGTACTTTCTCTGTAGACTGAGGCATACCCAATGGTACTTTCTCTGTAGACTGAGGCATACCCAATGGTACTTTCTCTGTAGACTGAGGCATACCCAATGGTACTTTCTCTGTAGACTGAGGCATACCCAATGGTACTTTCTCTGTAGACTGAGGCATACCCAATGGTACTTTCTCTGTAGACTGAGGCATACCAAATGGTACTTTCTCTGTAGACTGAGGCATACCCAATGGTACTTTCTCTGTAGACTGAGGCATACCCAATGGTACTTTCTCTGTAGATGATGGTGCTTGTTGGCCCTGACCATATATAGGCAGGATGGTTTTTCCAGATTTATATCGTTTGTATGGTGATTTCTTGTATGATTTTGTGATTTTCCCCCTCCCCCCACCCAACCTTTGGTAGTAGTATGCTCTCACGGACAAACATCTTGGATAACATGAAAACATTCAATCTGTACTAACAATTATGGGTACCTTCATAAGGTTCCCAAATTGTCACAATTTCTTTCTAAATTGTCACTGGAGCTTGTAAAGCCTGTAAAGTTTTCTCTTCCATTCATTAACTAAATTTCCTTGGATTGGGGTCAAACCACCCCCCCCCCCCCCACCCTACGATCTTATCACCCATCTTCAAAAAAAGATATGAAGTGGTGAATGTGCATTACCAATGTTTGAAAACAAATTACTGTGAATTACAAGTAACTGATTCTGTTTGTGTCAATTCTTGATTATTTACAACTTAGATAATTCATTGGTTATAGAAGGAAATGATACATAACAATCATAATATGATACTAACAATCATAATATGATACTAACAATCATAATATGATACATAACAATCATGACATGCATTTAAACACATTTGTCATTATTTCAAAATGAAAGAAAGCTTTTTGCATTCGCTATTTGCATTCCTCATTGTGCCAAAACAGGGGCAATATATGATAACATTGAAAACTTGCAGACAAATTATGCAAGTTACATGGAGCTTGAGTCCTCCAGCTTTATGGTAAGTTGCAATACAAGCATGGAGGCAGTAATGGCTGGAAAGTGTAAAATACATATCATAAACCATGGCATAGAATAACATATTCCTGCAAAATTGCATAACTTGCATTAATTGCTTACTTTGCATATATTGTATGATTTGCATATGTTGTATTTGCATACTTTAATCAACCTATTGTAATAAATAACTTTAAAAAGGCCTTCCTTCACCCAGCCTTAAATGCATACGATATTTTAATATTTTCCTAACCATGTCCTGCCAAAATGTCCCAAATGATTAGGAATATCACCAAAGGAGGCATAGGACCCCACTCCCTCAAACCAGGGAGTTTGTTTGCCAAAGATGAAAAAATAGGTAAATAGGGCTAGTGTTACCCAGGAAACAAGCCTGCATGTTTTGAATATATATTTCACCTAAATGTTGCAACTTCTGGTTATGTGCCTCATCTACTGATCAATGCAGCATGTCACTGCCCCCCCATTGCATGAGAGTAAATGGAACCAAGAGGTAACCCAATAAAAACATGTGAAGCTACTTTGTTGCTTATTTAGATATTCAGTAAAGGAAACTCCAACATTCATTACAACCCCATTCTTAAGGGACAAAATTGGTCATAGTTTAGAACTACCCTTGCAGGCATTTAACACTTTACTGGAACTAAGGACTCTTTTATCCTGTTTCAGATTCTCATATCAAAAAAAAAGAAAGTGCCCTCACTGTATTTTCTACCCCCCTTGCCATGAATTCCTTCCGCCACCCATGGTCATACCTGATTATTTTAAGACCACTATTTCTATGAAGTTCATAAGGAATTACAAAAGTAATAATGATTGCTTGATCTTGGAACCATTTGCAGGAAAAGACTAAATTCCAGAGATGGAAGCTGGGTCCTTTAGGAAAGGGTCTTGGGTGAGCTGAACTAGAGCCTCTTGAAGACGGATCTGCTGAACTTGTGTGCATACACTTGAGAAGCGTGTGTGCATACACTTAAGAGGGTGTGTGTGCATACACTTAAGAGGTGTGTGTGCATACACTTGAGAGGTGTGTGTGCATACACTTGAGAGGCTTGAGTGCATACACTTATGAGGCTTGTGTGCATACACTTAAGAGGCTTGTGTGCATACACTTAAGAGGTGTGTGTGCATTCACTTAAGAGGCTTGTGTGCATACACTGAGTGCATACACTTATGAGGCGTGTGTGCATACACTTAAGAGGCTTGCGTGCATACACTTAAAGGTGTGTGTGCATTCACTTGGGAGGCTTGTGTGCATACACTTGAGAGGATTGTGTGCAAACACTTAAGAGGTTTGTGTGCATACACTTAAGAGGCTTGTGTGCATACACTTAAGAGGTGTGTGTGCATTCACTTAAGAGGCTTGTGTGCATACACCTGAGAGGCTTGAGTGCATTCACTTGTGAGGCTTGTGTGCATACACTTGAGAGGCTTGCGTGCATACACTTAAGAGGTGTGTGTGCATTCACTTGTGAGGCTTGTGTGCATACACTTGAGAGGCTTGTGTGCATACACTTAAGAGGCTTGCGTGCATACACTTAAGAGGTGTGTGCGCATTCACTTGTGAGGCTTGTGTGCATACACTTGAGAGGCTTGTGTATACACTTGAGAGGTGTGTGTGCATTCACTTGTGAGGCTTGTGTGCATACACTTGAGAGGCTTGTGTGCATACACTTGAGAGGTGTGTGTGCATTCACTTAAGAGGCTTGTGTGCATACACTTGTGAGGCTTGTGTGCATACACTTGAGAGGTGTGTGTGCATTCACTTGTGAGGCTTGTGTGCATACACTTGAGAGGCTTGTGTGCATACACTTGAGAGGTGTGTGTGCATTCACTTAAGAGGCTTGTGTGCATACACTTGTGAGGCTTGTGTGCATACACTTGAGAGGCTTGTGTATACACTTAAGAGGTGTATGTGCATTCACTTGTGAGGCTTGTGTGCATACACTTGAGAGGCTTGTGTGCATACACTTGAGAGGCTTGTGTGCATACACTTGAGAGGTGTGTGTGCATTCACTTGTGAGGCTTGTGTGCATACACTTGAGAGGTGTGTGTGCATACACTTGTGAGGCTTGTGTGCATACACTTGAGAGGTGTGTGTGCATTCACTTGTGAGGCTTGTGTGCATACACTTGAGAGGCTTGTGTGCATACACTTGAGAGGTGTGTGTGCATTCACTTAAGAGGCTTGTGTGCATACACTTGAGAGGCTTGTGTGCATACACTTAAGAGGCTTGCGTGCATACACTTAAGAGGTGTGTGCGCATTCACTTGTGAGGCTTGTGTGCATACACTTGAGAGGCTTGTGTGCATACACTTGAGAGGTGTGTGTGCATTCACTTGTGAGGCTTGTGTGCATACACTTGAGAGGCTTGTGTGCATACACTTGAGAGGTGTGTGTGCATTCACTTAAGAGGCTTGTGTGCATACACTTGAGAGGCTTGTGTGCATACACTTAAGAGGCTTGCGTGCATACACTTAAGAGGTGTGTGCGCATTCACTTGTGAGGCTTGTGTGCATACACTTGAGAGGCTTGTGTGCATACACTTGAGAGGTGTGTGTGCATTCACTTAAGAGGCTTGTGTGCATACACCTAAGAAGCTTGTGTGCATACACTTAAGAGGTTTGTGTGCATACACTTAAGAGGCTTGTGTGTATACACTTGAGAGGCTTGTGTGCATACACTTATGAGGTGTGTGTGCATACACTTGAGAGGCTTGTGTGCATACACTTAAGAGGTACGTGTGCATTCACTTAAGAGGCTTGTGTGCATACACTTAAGAGGCTTGTGTGCATACAATTAAGAGGTTTGTGTGCATACACTTAAGAGGCTTGTGTGTATACACTTTAGAGGTGTGTGTGCATTCACTTAAGAGGCTTGTGTGCATACACTTGAGAGGCTTGAGTGCATACACTTACGAGGCTTGTGTGCATACCTTAAGAGGCTTGTGTGTATACACTCGAGAGGCTTGTGTGTATTTACTTGAGAGGCTTGTGTGCATACACTTGAGAGGCTTGTGTGCATTTACTTAAGAGGCTTGTGTGGATACACTTAAGAGGCTTGTGTGTATACACTTGAGAGGCTTGTGTGCATACACTTGAGAGGCTTGTGTGTATACACTTAAGAGGCTTGCGTGTATACACTTGAGAGGCATGTGTGTATACACTTACGAGGCTTGCGTGCACACACTTTAGTAGTGAGATAGCATCTCCCTCTGTATGCCCTACATGCTAAGCACTACATGCAATACAGAGTGAGACTCCGTCCTATCTGTTTTAACGTGGAAATCGCCTCAGTCCTAAAATTGCGACTACACTGTCTATTCATGTCACCTGTTACACTGTAATTACTGTACTTAAGGCACATAAAAATATACAGTTAACTTCTCCTGTCAATGCTGTTAATCTTGTAAGTAATTAAAACATGCCGGTAATACTGAAATGATTAAAAATGTAAGCCAATATTGTACACCTCTTTCAGTTGAACCGTACGCTCTTGGAACCTTTTTTTTTTTTTTTAACTAGGGCGCACAACACCGATACGCGTACTAATAAATATATAACGCCAGCGAACTGGATTCTTGTGTTGCCGCGGCCCACCGGTGCGCGGCATGGTTTTTAAAAGGCTACAGATGGCACGTCGGCAGTTATTTTTATCAAAATGGATTGATTACAGATACCTGTTTTGTTGATGAAGCAGTATTTCCCAAGCAGTATTTCTGAAGAACGTTTAATCTAGAAGGAATAGGACAGTAAGATCTAAAGATGCAAGAAAGTATTAGGGGTATGCAATAAGTTAGAACTGCAATGCAGATCATCATGATCATAGAAGGTCCCAAAAAGTGTTCTGTTGTTTTATGAAGGGTCCTAGTTTCCTCTGTCACGTGATTTTGGATGAAAAATTGGGGCCAGCTTTCTTATACACGCCGAAACAGGGGAAGACCCATCGCAAGGAAATTGAAAGGGGTTGTCCGTTTTTCGTATGACAGGACAACAAACTTTGAAATTCCAGATGCTTATTATTCTTTTAGATTTCAAAAGGGCACTTTCTCAACAAAAGACAGTTCATTCGTTCTGAGTACACCCGCTCCCCCTCCCTTCACCCCCACTACGAGCCTGAGGAGCCAACATACAAGGAATGTTTTAATAACAAAACCTTTTTTTTTAATGATTTATGACCTTCTGCCCAATGGGTGATCAAGGGCGCATGTTCAAAGATATCACATTTCATCAACACCTTGACCAAACATTTCAATTAGTAAAAGTAACAAAAGACAGAAGGGATTCAAAACAGGAGGGGGACATGACACCTAGCATTTCATTGAGCGTGTTGATAGATAAATCACAACCAAACTAATCATGGACAGTATGGAAATAGTCAAGGGGCCTATCGATCCCGGGAGGAGAGTAGGGGAGGGAGGGGGAGCAAGGAGAGGAGACCATTGACCTCAAGAAATCAGAACTGGTAGATATGATTAATTGTTTTTAAATAAAAAAAAATTGGTATGGGCATGTATTTTGTGTCTACGTTTGTGATTTTTGTGTGTTTTAAAACATAAGTAATTCTTTTTGATCAAAAATTGTTAAACCAATGTACTTATTTTTGTATGTAATAGGCTGGAGGCCTGAACATTGAATGAAATAAAATTATATATTAAGCAAAGTCCAGCAGAATTGCTCAATTAGTGAAAGACAAACAAAAAGCTATAGAGGATGGAAATAAAGGTCTGAGAAACAAGATTCAGAGAACAATAAACAAGTATGTTCATGATGTGCGGATTGAAACTTTCGGACACAGAGAGGCAAATTCAATTTTTTTTTGAGCTTGATCAAAACTGTTAGAAATTCAAATGAAAACAGTAAAGTACGTGTTGATGAAAATTTGGGAGATGATTTGAATAAACATTTTGGCCGTTTTAATCACTCACGCAATAAAGATATTAACATTTCTCTACCAGATTACACAGGTGATGTGTGTGTATCTGAGATGAATATAGATCATGTATGTTATTAATTTAAGAGGGTTAAAAAAGGAGTTGCATGTGGGTCAGATAAACTTCCTTGGTGGGTTTTTAAATTTTTAAGGGAAGATTTAGCAACATTATTTACCTTCATTTTTCAGGAAACTATCTCCAACAGAAAAATTTCGTCGTTGTGGAAAAATGCCATAACAACTCCTGTCCCCAAAATTAAGACACCTCAAACTGTAAATGATTTTAGACCAATTGATCTCGCTAGTATCGCTTTTAATAGCCTACAGAAAATACTACTGCCTCATTTGACGGAAAGTGTAGAGCAACTTGGAGATGTGTATCAATTTGCTTACAAGAAGGGTGTTTCATGTGTAGATGCTGTACTAGTTTTAATTAACGATATAGTGACTCATTTGAATTGTAAAGAAACGACCATGTCAAAGCTTCTTTTTCTCAATTTTTCAAGTACTTTCAATACGGTCTTGCCAAGCCACCTACTTAAAGATTTGACAATATTTATAAAAGACCCGTGGCACATTCATTGGTTGGCACAGTTTCTTCAAGGGTGGACAAGACAAATTAAACTAGACAAAGGTTTGTCAGAACATTCTGAAATAAATGTAGGTGTACCACAGGGAGGCCCTCTATCTGCTGCACTTTTTACCATCAATACTGACGAAATAAGATCAAAAGAAAATATTTGTGTGATAAAGTATGCCGATGATACTGCTATTTCATGTAAAATTGCTAAAAATTATGTAAATGAGGATCAAGTAGAGTACCAGTCATTTGTTGATGAGTCTGTGTCAAAATATGATGAAAAGAACTTGTTGCTGAACCCAAAAAATCAAAGGAAATGTGCTTTGTAAACAAAAACATCAAACATACAGGGCTTTTGAATCAAAATCAGACAACATATTTATTCAAGGTTCAGATGTTGCAAAATGTGTAAAAACTGATTATCTTGGTGTATGTATTGATGATAAACTGACTTTTTCCCATCATGTGTCCAAAATTTTAAGTAAAGTTTACTGTATTGTTTCGAGTTTATCATACATTTTATCTTTTTGTAATCTTAATGCTAGACTTAATCTTTTTAAATCCGTTATTTTATCACAGGTTCTTTATGCTGTACCCGTTTGTCAGTATCATTTAATCCTACAGAAAGACAAAGACAGAATTAGGAAATTTTCAAAGTATACTTCAAGATTCTTAACTTACATTATCCCATGCTTATTGGAATTTTAAATGACAGGGCGAAATCGGAATTCATTGCAATGGTGACAAAAATCAACAAAGAACAAAACCATCCTTTACACAATACATTACAAAGTCATCTAGCACGTTCAAACAGAAACCTTCGAAACCTCAACATATTGCCAAAATACAGAATAAAGGTTTACACAATTTTATTCATTTACCATGCCGCAATTTACTTACAGACAGGATTACTGTTTTGAACCTTTTATATTTAATTTTTTCCTTATTTATCTATTCATATTCTTTTATTTTCTGCTATGTGTTTTAATATGTACTGTATATGCATGTACTTTTTTCCTTTTTACAAATGTTTTAAATTTGTACTGGAATATTTAATATAGAAAAATATATATATAACCGAATTCTGTTATGAATCCCCTCACCCGTTTACAAATTCAGTGGCGTTTGAAGCAAGGACGATATACATTGGCCATTTCCATTATTATTTTTCATTGGGGGGCAAGTATTTACGGCTCTCAATAATGAAGTTCTGCATGATGAATTGAGTTTGAAGGAACTCAAATTCCTTTCATATTTAGTTTTTCCAAAGTGTACAGGAATAAGTCGACACAAAGACAAATTTGAAACATTCTGGATGAAGCATAAGCACTGGTTAACAACGTAGTTTGATCTCGCCGGATCGACTTTCAAGTGCATCCATTTCTCGTATCTCAGCCGAAGAAATTCTATTCTGATTTTCTAACTTTCGTGATTGCAAATTTAATATTAAAAGAAAAGGGCCATCAGCAATTTTCAGGCCGATTGAAATTTAATCAATTTTGGTCGCGATAGGGAGAAGAAATTGCGCTTTCAGCTATATGTAGGGGAGGTGGAAGGAATTCAGCACAATAAGGGTAGAAAATCTAGTACGAGCACTTTCTTTATTTAATATTTTTAACGAGGATCTGAAACAGGAAAAATGAGCCTTACTTCCATTTAAAGTGTTATAAATACCTGCAATTCGTAAGTTGTAATTCTGTTGTGGATTAATTCTGTCCTCTGCTTAATCGTGCATGCAGGGGTATAACTTGACTTCAAGTGCAAGGGGTGTTAAGGGTGTTAGACAAATTTGTTCGACAAAAAATAAATCTGGATAATTTAGAATAATTTTTTGTCTATATCTATCTATACAAGTATAAGGTCACAATTTAAATTAAAAAAAACAACATCATTTGTGCTTTTTCACTTTCAGATGCATGCATAACTGAAGTTTTACAACCATGTTGCCCTCTTCTTGACTCGCTCCTTGCTTATTTCGCGTGCAGTCGTACTAGAATGAAACCATGATTGGGAACAACATTGAACTATATGGGAAACTACTTTATTGTGCATCTTTAATTAGTTTTCAGTACACCTCATAATAACTTTCACAACAACTTTAATTGATAATGTACCGTATTTTCTCTAATAAACGCCCCCCTCTAATAAACGCCCCCCTGTCATTTTTCATACTTTCAGGATGTAACAACGTATGTTTAACTTACCAAATGTGACTTTATCATCATCATATCGAGCGAACTCGGGCACTGCCGACAAAGATTCTTCACTGCTTGCGATCATCCATGGCACCTGGCAGGACATCTCTTTCAATTCCAGTGTCCTTCTCAAGAACATCAATGTAGGTTATTGCTGGCCTACGACGACTTCTTTTTCCATGTTTTGGGTCCCAGAGAAGTGTCTGATGTATGACTTCATCTCTGCTCCTCCAACAGTGGCCAGCAAATTTAAGGCGCCTTGCCTGGATGACTTCAGAAATAGGCTGTAAGTTTCCATAAAGTTGGCTGTTAGGGAGATGCTGTTGCCATGACACACTAAGGGCAAATCTCAGCAATTTTGTGTACGTACCATCCAGTCTCCTTGAAAGTGCATTTGTCATAGTCCATCCCTCAGATCCATACAACAGCACACATTCAACAGCTGCCTTGAAGAAATTGATTTTGAGATCTCTGGAGAGATCACTACGCCATATGTTGCTCAGCTTGGAACAGGCAGTCCATGCTTTTCCAATTCGGACATCTATGTCTTTCTTGGTGGAGTCTACCCACGAACCAAGAGACTGAAAGTTGGTGACTTGCTTTAAAGTGGTACCGTTAATGTCCTTGAGGCTAGCTTGTGGATGGTTGTACATCATGTACTCAGTCTTTTGACTATTTATTGTCAAACCAACCTCTTTGGCAGCCTGTTTAACGCTGTGTAATAGATGTTCAGCATCAGCAATGTTGTCTGACAGCAGCGCAATGTCATCTGCAAAATCAGTGTCAGTTAATGTTGTAGATGGGTGGCGTCTGCTCTGCCGTTGCTTCAAGGTGAAACCCAGGTGTTCATGGTTCTCCATAGCTTTCCTCAAAGCATAGTCGAGTGTTATGATAAACAGGAAGAGAGCAAGAGTGTCTCCCTGTAGAAGTCCGGCCAGAATTTGGAAAAAGTCTGTATCACCATCAGGACTTCTGACCCTTGCTGTTGTGTTTCTATACATAATACCAATGGCATTGACAATAAAAGGCGGTATACCAGAAGCAAGGAGGATTTGCAGCATTTTTTCACGATGAATACTATCAAAAGCCTTGCGAAAATCAACAAAAGTGAGCACCGCAGGTAGTTATTTGGCTTTAGGCCTTCAATGAGTCTGCCAAGTGTCAAAATTTGCGATATTGTGCCCCGTTTTGGTCTAAAACCATTCTGATTGTTACGAAGAAATGGTTCAATGTGTGCTCGGATACGATGTAACAATAGTTTGTTAAAGATCTTTGCTGAGATGCATGTAAGGCTGATACCACTGTAGTTACTGGTCACACCAAGGTCACCTTTCTTTGGTATAGGTATAATTTCACTCTTGGTCCATGCAGTTGGTATGTTACCTTGTAGAGCCATGTTGCAAATGCCCAGAAGTTGCTGGTTTATTATTCCACTTTTCCAAACCTCTGTTGGTACGTTATCATAACCAGTTGCTTTGTTAAGGGACATAGTCTGGATGACTGTAATTAGCTCTGTCATAGTGAATGGTTCAGTGTTAATAGGAAGCTCACCTTCAACTACAGGTAAAATTGCAGCATCATTTGTGTTTGGTGGTTGCCCCAGCAGTTGTTGAAAATGCTGTTGCCACTTTTCAAGTCTTCCTTTAGGTGTATCTGCTCTAATTTTTCCTTTGGTTGAGCTTTTCCTGCCACTAACTTCATTAATAATTGACCAAGCTATCCTGGACTTACGCTGGTGAGCAGCATCTGTGATCTCTTTTGTCTTCTTACGAATATAATCTTCCTGGTTTCTTGTGTATGCTGATTTTAATTCCTGTTTCAGGTGATCATACTCTGTAAAGTCTATATTTTCCTCACTACTCTGGCATAAAGCGTGATATGCCATCTTCAGCGCCAGTCGTTTTTCAGTGATACCATCATCTTCCCATGGTACTCTTTTGGAGCGCTTTAACCTCTTAGGGATGTGTTTTTTAGTTGCTATTTCGTGAGTGGTGATGAGGTTGGAGTAGGTAGCTTCAACTAATTTATCCACCTGTAAAACTTGCAGTGCTTCAAAGCGGTTATGAACTTCAACTTTGTAGCTCTCACGCACTGATGTGTTATCAAGCAGCTGAGACCAGTCATACTGTAGAGGGCGTTTACTTACTGTGTTGGCCCGTAGGCTTAATTTTAGCTTTGCAGTAACAATTCTGTGATCTGAACCAACTGAAACAAAGGAGCTGTTTGGTTCACAATTTTTAGCACTGTTACGCCACTTGCGATTTATAAGTATGTAGTCTAACTGCGCATGTTGTCCATTAGGATACGTGAATGACCAGAGCTTCCCTGACCTCTTTTTGAATATGTTGCTAAGTGAAATAAGATCGCAGCTTGTCAGCAAATCCAGCAATAGTTGGCCATTTCTATTTGTTTCGTTGTGGTAAGATATGCCATTGTAGTCATCTCTCCCAATTTTGGCATTCATGTCCCCTCCGATTAAAAGAACATTGTGCTTTGGAACCAATTTGATTACTTCTGCTAGTTCCTCGTAGAAATTGGTTGCCTCATCAAGATTTGATTGGTTGGTGGGACTGTAGCAGGATATCACAGTTGCAGCAGGGTTACCATTAAAGGTTGCTACCAATAATCTCTTAGAGATTACCTCTACCTTGTTGAGCGCCTGTACTGCCTGTTTCTGGAGAAGTAAGCCAACACCTCCTATAGTTGCATTTTGCTGATTTTTCGTAGCTGAACTGGTTACCAGCGTCCACCCTTTGCTCAGCTCGGTATATTTTATCTCCTCTTCATGAAAGAGTCTATGCTCTTGTAAACAAATAATACCAATGTTGTGATACTCAGAATTAGCTACCAGTTCGCTTATTCTCTCAGGATAGTTAAGTGTCCTTGCATTCAATGTTGAAAAGAGAAACATGTTCCGACAGTCAACAATTCCATCTTTAGTTCTATTTTGACCAGTAGCACACTTATCGCTCCCAGCCTGATCATTTACTGGGGAACACGGTCCTTTTTCAACTGCGCGACGACCGAGGCAGCATGAATTTTCATTAGCAGTAGATTTCATTGTAAACATTTCATTCAAAGCGAAAAGTAAATCCACTGGTCGCCACTCCTATGTAAAGCTCGCAGTATCCACGTGTCACATGGATGATACCCCCCAAAGCGGAAGGCATTGGTAACCAAGTACAGGTCTTTTAGTGATCGCTTGCCAGTGCTCTGACTACCTGCTGCCGTAGGCAGATCTATTTAACCCATAGATGGGACCCTGTACAGGTACTACCACTCCGGGCCAGAGTGGACCTGGGAGTGATGATGACTAAGGGGTGACTCCACACTCCCCAAAACTCCAGAACTCCCGAACTAAAGCCTCACCACCGGATGCAGTTTAATGTCATACCCAGGAATGTTACTTGAAAAGGCTGTAAGTCGAACGTAACCAAGTGGAAAATATGCAAAGAGTATATTCCATTAATAATCCATGCACAATAATGCTAAAAACACAGAAATCGCTTAAAGAAACTAATATCATAGGCCTAAAAGAAATTGCCGTTCTTTTGTAAGTTACATTTTTTTCTTCATACTTTACCCTCAAATAAACGCCCCCCCCCCTATTTTCCAAATGCAATGCCCCGGGAGCGTTTATTAGAGAAAATACGGTATGGCAGTAGGCCTAAACCTGAGGTAAATTTTATTGGCTTCAGTTAAATTTTTGACACTTCTGATTACCAAACAGTTCATGAAAGTATCCTCTCCATTCATTATTTTAATTGCCACCTCCAGTTGTTTAGGACTCATTTGGAAAAAAAATGAAAGTATACTTGTCATATATTTCATTAATTAGATGTCTTAAACATTTCCTATATGCCATGATTACTGATACTATCTTCAATCAGTGAAGTCAATGGATGTGTGCACTTGTTGTAAACGCACAATTTTTTTTTTAGGCCCGCCTTCAACGTTTACGCTACGCTTGCATGGCTGATGTTCGATAGAATTTGAAATAATTAGGTACATTCACTTCGGTGCACACAACTGTGAGAAGGAAGCGACCGAGTTAGGTGAAAGTTTCTTCTTCTTACAGGTTTTAGTTCATTGTTATTGAGTGTTTTTTATGTGCCCAAGCTTTTAAGATTAAGACTTACATACTAGAAGATTTTTTAGTTATGTAGCTTACCTTTTGCAGCTTAAAATGAATGAGGTAGAAAAGTACAAATTTCTTGGAAAATGTTCGCAAAACAGGAGTGCGTCGCAAATATTCTGTGACGTGACTATGATGAGTCAATGTAGCAGTTTCCACTGTTATATGCATAGGATGATGTTTGACTGAGTATTCGCAGTCATGTAATGGCTATAGACCTTTTCAAACCGAGTTTAGCCGAACGTAAAACGTGAGGATACTTTATCCAAATTAATGCCGGGGAATTTTCGTTTTTACTAACCAACCAATCAGCTAGAGGGGAAAAATGTAAACAACAACTATACGCGTGCAAATTACCTTCATAAGCTTGTACGGACGTTCATTATAGTACAACATTACATGTATGAAGTACATACGCTAACGTTATGTGAAATGTATAAGCTTCATGAAGCAATATCTTACCTTAGGAGAAATGGTCCGTCAATTATTCACAATTAATGCACATTATTACCTCAGGCATTATCATACACAGCTACTTTTATCACCAGTTTGAAAACAAACTTCTCCCACTAAGACACCTAACACTGATGAGTGATTTTAATCACAAAAGTTCCCTGATTATTCGGTTCTGCTTTGTGTAATCTTATACACACAAATAGCCTTGGGCTACTTGGCTACTTGGTGTGCATGGGAGTGACAGATAAACAATCATTGTTTGGAGTGGAAACACAATACACTGAAGAGGAAGTCGGGTTGGTAATTGTCATACCTGAATTTTCAGGATTAACTCAGGTGTCGGGTGCAGGTTGGCTTAAAGAGAAACTTTTCAGCATGTTGTGTTGTATGCACATGTAAAGTATCTAAATTTGTGTCAGTTTCAACTACTCTGCCTGGATAATTTGTATCTTATGGGGTTTTTGTTTTTGGTCATATTCCAAGTCTTCCATTCAGACTGTCTCAATTATGGAATATGCAATAATCAGGTGAGATTTAAAGTTAAAACTTGGCCTCAGGTACGTTTATAACACTAACATTATGTCCAATGCACGTAGATGTAGGCCCTAGGCCTAGTGTGCACGTTAAAATGTTGTTTTTGTTGGGGTTCACAATCCCTCAACATTTACGAAACATTAACAATATTTGTGCAAATTTGAAACACAAAAATAAGACGGAAAGTGGCAAAAATCGTACAAATTTAAACACGTTGATGTTCAGTGCAGATAATGGGATGAAATTGTGCCATTGACCTCACTGCACAGAATGTGAAAATAGTATCAAGAACTTTCGGCAGCAAATCTCTTGTTATCTGTGAATGAGACAACTAGTTCTGCATATCGGAAAATTGTGTGAATGGAGAGGATACAGTTTATACAAAGTTTTCTGTTTGGTATGGAATTTCCTAACCAAATTACGCCACCATTTAAGTCTTAGTGAAGTGATTATTTGTGTATGTAGGCCCCTACTGTTGATTATTGGGTGAAATTGTATTTTTAATGGACTTGACCCCATACGCTAGTAAATTGTGCAGGCAATCAGGATTCCCTGGAATTTGATTGGTCCATTATGGTCACGTAAATTTCAGCCATGTGACATTATTTAAATGAGATTTCCGGAAATTACCGATTCCGATATGAAAAGGTCTTTAAAAACTTGTAACTACTGTAGCAGTATATTGCTATATTGCTATATGTAGTCTAATGAAGTAAGTTTACTACATGTTTCTTAGATATATAATATTTTTCATTCTTGAGCTATATTTTCATTTTTAACACAAAAATTTAACAGGAATATTTTAAGTCACAATTCCACCCTTTGATACCCAGTGTGTTAAAAATGTGAGTGCATTTTTTTGGAACTTTAATATCAAAATTAATTTTCACAACTTTCCTTTTGTTTTCTATCACTACAAGTTTGGTTTATACAAATGCTAAGACAATCAACTTCCCCAAATATATATATATATATATATATATAATATATATATATATATACACATATATATATATATATAGATAGATAGATAGATAGATAGATAGATAGATAGATAGATAGATAGATAGATAGATATATATATATATATATATATATATATATATATATATATATATATATATATATATATATATATATATATATATATATATATATATATATATATATATATATATATATATATATATATATATGAAAATACAAATTCACAGGAATATTCCTTTAAGGAAATCTTACCTAATAATGAGCAACAAAGCCATGTTTACTTGCCTGAAACCAAGTCTGGGGAAGACACTACATCCTGATGTGATGATTGAGATGGTCCCCCATCTACAAATGAAGAAAGAAATGAGTGATACTGCCAAAACATATTTCTCTTTTAAATAGCCAATTACAAAGAACATACCATTCTAGGAAGAGAACATGGAAACGTTAAAATGTATGGTGTTTTAATATAAAGTTTTATCTTAAAGTGTAGCTTTCGGGGGCCATGGACCCCACGTGACAGAAATATCGTTTTAGAATTAAACTTGTTCTGTTGATGCATCTACAGGTGTATACTGCAGAATATTTTCAACAGGGAAAAGAGTGTTTTAACTAAATAAGATTATCTGTTTTTTTCAAAAATTCAACGGATTTCTATTTAATTTTGTTTAAAATGTTGACGGCAAATTACCTACAAACAAAATTTTCAAGTGACATTTTCCTTTGCTTTTCATGCTTTTGTGACCTTTTCACAGCTCAAATAGATCCAATACTATTTTACCCGAATTTTCTCAATCTTCAGGGGAAATTCTGTCCATACCTGTAAGTAACACAAATGCTTATCAGAGTTGATTTCAACATTACAATTCAAAATTTTCTTCTTTTCATGAATTAAATCCTGCAACTTGCTTTTAAGCCATTTGGGAAATCAAATACAATCAAATTTCAGAGTTCTGAGGGCTGTGCCCCTGGACCCTAAGTTCTTGCCCAAATTTTCTAAAATTTTAGAAGAAATTTCTTCTTTGTCTATTTAGAAATTGTAATCCATTTGCTTACTTCAGTTGATTTTAACCAGATAGAATATAACATTTTCTTTTCATTAATTGAATTTTGAAATTTTTGTTTTAATTTTGCACAATGTCGCCTTTGGCGACACATTTTTAGTTCCCCACCAACCCCCTCCACAATTTTTCATCTTTTCACTACTGTGCCCCCAAACCAAAATCAATGCCACTCTATGAGATGGAAACCTTCCTTGGGGGGATTCTTTAAATGTTTTTTTCTTCTCTTTGCAATCTGTTAAACAATACAAAGCAAAGAAACTAACTTTTTTAAGTATTTGTCTGAGGATTTCCATTTGCAGTCTACCTAGATATATTTGTATTCAATGTTTGATATTGAATACTGCATAAATATCAGATTTTGGAATGCTAATTTTATGATTTACCAGTCCGAGTATGCGATATTTTATGATTTACCAGTCCGAGTATGCGATATTTTATGATTTACCAGTCCGAGTATGCGATATTTGATGATTTACCAGTCCGAGTATGCGATATTTTATGATTTACCAGTCCGAGTATGCGATATTTGATGATTTACCAGTCCGAGTATGCGATATTTACATGTTGGTTCCATGTCCCCAATTGCATTTTTGCCCACAATTAAATTTATGGTGCCGCCTACATGTATCCCATGGGAGGCTCACTTTTTCTTCTAAATAAGAAAAGAAAAACAGAGCAGTACATAGATTAGGGCACACAAAGAGAGTACTTGGGTCATCTCTTTTTGTGTATTGCTGAAATACATCCCACTTTCAGAGAGACCTTAAAAATACAAACTATTCTTTTTGTATACTGCAAACACAAAGAATATTATTAGACAGTCTATCAAAAATATCTACAAAGGTGACATCGACTTTTATTCCATTTCTTTGGAGATACCGAACTTTGGATATTTATTCAAATAGAGCAAAAGAATTCCTCATGTTTCAGGATGTTATAAAATAAGAGCCTGTCAAGTAAGTATGTGAAATAATTCATTATCAACGTTAAGTTTGTAATTCTTTAATTTGTCTGAAAACTTATGATAGGAATAAATGCAAATGCCAATAATATATACTTTATTAATAACAGCTATTCTTTCCTAAAGGACATTTTCAGCTCTCTGAAGAATCAAAACCTACTTAAAATCTTCTATGAAATAACAACGAACAATTGCCTGGTACAGTGATCAAGACCGTAGCCACCATAAGGCACAGGGGGAAGAAGGGAGGGAGGGGGGGGGGGATATAACACAATGTACCCCCTCATTAAGTGCTTGTGGCCACCCACTTTAATACTTGTGCCCCCCCCCCCCCTTCCTCTTGAAAATAACTGGCTATGGGCCTGAAAGTTGTTTTTTCTGTTTTCACATACAGTAGTGGAAAGTGTGCAAAAGTAGGTTTTCATTTTGACAAACAGTAATGACGAATGTGCAATAAACTGCATTTGAATGCAAATTACTGTGGTTTACAAATACATACTTTTTATGATTTTGTCAATAATTGATTATTTACATTTTAAATAATTTAGAAAACAACGAAAAGAACTTAAATCATAACAAATAGCCTTTAAACACATTCTTTATTATATTAAAACAAAACAGGTTTTCCCAGTTGATCCTACATTCTTCATTATATCAAACAAAACAGACTTTTCCAGTTGATCCAACATTCTTCATTATGTCAGAACAGGGACGATATCACACATGAACAGATAGGTCTATATGTCGTTCCATACTTAATATCGCAAAAAGTTTCATCAATGTAAATAAGAGCAGGAATTTTTGGTTCACTTGAATAAATATCCAAATTTCGGTATCTCCAAAGAAATGTTACTGCTTAAGAAAGGTAACATCAGAATGCATACAAAAAGGTAATATCAGAATGCATACAAAAACTGATGAAAGTTTTACACCTGGTATGAATTTATTGGCCAACAACCAGGTATACAATTCATGAGTAAACTATACTACTGTAAGTGGAGATTTCTGAAAAGCAAACAATGGCTGCCTTCGGTTTTTATTATCAGTCTTTTTTTTTTTTTTTACAATTCTCAGAAGTAAGTGTTATTTAGACCCAATACATAATGCAAGCATATAATTCTAATTCCTATGATATAAAGAATTGAGCACTTTTACATCCCTGGTGCAATCATTCTTAAAATACTTGTTTATGCTGTGCTCATGTACATATTTGTTCGTCTACCACCCCTTTCTATAATACATGTGTATACGTTTGTTAGACAAATAACAGGTTTGGCCCCCAATAACAAATACCAAGCAAAAATAAACTTGCGGACCGACCGTGCAGGAGCATCTAAATTTGTGGTTTCTCTGAAAATAAATCAAATCAATTTGCGGACAGTGCTGGAGCATCTAAATTTGTGGTTTCTCTAAAAAAAAATCAAATCAACTTGCGGACAGTGCTGGAGCATCTAAATTTGTGGTTTCTCTAAAAATAAATCAAATCAACTTGCGGACAGTGCTGGAGCATCTAAATTTGTGGTTTCTCTAAAAATAAATCAAATCAACTTGCGGACAGTGCTGGAGCATCTAAATTTGTGGTTTCTCTAAAAATAAATTAAATCAACTTGCGGACAGTGCTGGAGCATCTAAATTTGTGGTTTCTCTAAAAATAAATCAAATTAACTTGCGGACAGTGCTGGAGCATCTAAATTTGTGCTTCTCCTAAAAATAAATAAATCAATTTGTGGACAGTGCTGGAGCATCTAAATTTGTGCTTCTCCTAAATATAAATCAAATCAACTTGTGGACAGTGCTGGAGCATCTAAATTTGTGGTTTTCCTGAAAATAAATAAGGCTGCCAATGAGCAATTTTTGTATTTATGCAAATAGTGCTGAAAACCAGGTTGTATATCGCGGCAGGCAAATAAATGTCATGCTTGTCCCAATAAGAATTTTGGTTGTTTCAGGCAGCAGACATATAATTTGTCAAACTGCTGCTGATAATAGGCAACAAAGCTATTTGTACTTGCCTTTAACCAAGTCTGGGGCAAGCGCTGCATCCCTATGCGATGATCCAGATGGTACACCATCACTTGCGTCTAAAAATGAGTGATATTTCTTCAATACTTGATCAACTTATCTAGCTACAAATCTCTTAATAAAAACAGCAGCAACTTTAGTTTTATAGTGATAAGAATATCTTCTACAAGAAGATATTGATTGGAGGGCAGGGTGAGGGGTATGATGAATATTCAGAAAATTATTCCCATAAGCAGAAATTATCCTTCAAACAATTGTGATAACATGCATGATTAAAAAAAAAGGGCTGGCATGAAAAAATTAACAAACAAACAGAGAGTGAGAGATACAAACAGAGAGTGAGAGATACAAACAGAGAGTGAGAGATACAAACAGAGAAAGAGAGATACAAACAGAGAGTGAGAGATACAAACAGAGAGTGAGAGATACAAATAGAGAGTGAGAGATACAAACAGAGAGTGAGAGATACAAACAGAGAGTGAGAGATACAAACAGAGAGTGAGAGATACAAATAGAGTAAGAGATACAAACAGAGAGTGAGAGATACAAACAGAGAGTGAGATACAAACAGAGAGTGAGAGAAACAAACAGAGTGAGAGATACAAACAGAGAGTGGGAGAAACAAACAGAGTGAGAGATACAAACAGAGAGTGAGAAATACAAACAGAGAGTGAGAGAAACAAAGAGAGTGAGAGAAACAAACAGAGAGTAAGATACAAACAGAGAGTGAGAGATACAAACAGAGTGAGAGAAACAAACAGAGTAAGAGAAACAAACAGAGTGAGAGATACAAACAGAGAGTGAGAAATACAAACAGAGAGTGAGAGAAACAAACAGTGAGAGATACAAACAGAGAGTGAGAAATACAAACAGAGAGTGAGAGAAACAAACAGAGAGAGAGAGATACAAACAGAGATACAAACAGAGAGTGAGAGATACAAACAGAGAGTGAGAGATACAAACAGAGAGTGAGAGAAACAAAACAGAGTGAGAGATACAAACAGAGAGTGAGAGAAACAAACAGAGTGAGAGAAACAAACAGAGAGTAAGAGATACAAACAGAGAGTGAGAGATACAAATAGAGTAAGAGATACAAACAGAGAGTGAGAGATACAAACAGAGAGTGAGAGAAACAAACAGAGTGAGAGATACAAACAGAGAGTGAGAGATACAAACAGAGAGTTAGAGAAACAAACAGAGTGAGATACAAACAGAGAAGAGATACAAACAGAGAGTGAGAGAAACAAACAGAGAGTGAGAGAAACAAACAGAGAGTGAGAGATACAAACAGAGAGTGAGAGAAACAAACAGAGAGTGAGAGATACAAACAGAGAAAGAGAGATACAAACAGAGAGTGAGAGATACAAACAGAGAGTGAGAGATACAAACAGAGAGTGAGAGAAACAAACAGAGAGTTAGAGAAACAAACAGAGAGAGAGAGATACAAACAGAGAGTGAGAGGTACAAATAGAGAGTGACAGATACAAACAGAGAGTGAGAGAAACAAACAGAGAGTGAGAAATACAAACAGAGAGTGAGAGAAACAAACAGAGAGTGAGAGATACAAACAGAGAGTGAGAGATACAAACAGAGAGTGAGAGATACAAACAGAGAGTGAGAGAAACAAACAGAGAGTGAGAGATACAAACAGAGAGTGAGAGATACAAACAGAGAGTGAGAGATACAAACAGAGAGTGAGAGAAACAAACAGAGAGTGAGAGATACAAACAGAGAGTGAGAGATACAAACAGAGAGTGAGAGAAACAAACAGAGTGAGAGATACAAACAGAGAGTGAGAGATACAAACAGAGAGTGAGAGAAACAAACAGAGAGTAAGAGATACAAACAGAGAGTGAGAGAAACAAACAGAGAGTTAGAGAAACAAACAGAGAGAGAGAGATACAAACAGAGAGTGAGAGGTACAAATAGGGAGTGAGAGATACAAACAGAGAGTGAGAGAAACAAACAGAGAGTGAGAGATACAAACAGAGAGTGAGAGATACAAACAGAGAGAGAGAGATACAAACAGAGAGTAAGATACAAACAGAGAGTAAGATACAAACAGAGAGTGAGATACAAACAGAGAGTGAGAGAAACAAACAGAGAGTGAGAGATACAAACAGAGAGTGAGAGATACAAACAGAGAGTGAGAGATACAAACAGAGAGAGAGAAACAAACAGAGAGTGAGATACAAACAGAGAGTGAGAGAAATAAACAGAGAGTGAGAGATACAAACAGAGAGTGAGAGACAAACAGAGAGTGAGAGATACAAACAGAGAGTAAGATACAAACAGAGAGAGAGAAAAACAAACAGAGAGTGAGAGATACAAACAGAGAGAGAGAAACAAACAGAGAGTAAGAGATACAAACAGAGAGTGAGAGATACAAACAGAGAGTGAGAAATACAAGCAGAGAGTGAGAGATACACATTTTTACACAAAAATGTGTATCGTGACACCTAAAAATACAAAAACTGTATTAAAGATGGTCAACTTGTGACAACTGCTGACTGGGAACTATTGTATTAAAGATGGTCAGCTTGTGACAAATTCTAACTGGGAACTTTTGTTATATCCATGGTTTTACAATGTAGCCTCTACCTGTTCATAGATCTTTACAGGCTTGTGATTCAATCTTCATACCTTACCCATAGAGGCTGGCTTACAGTGGTGTAGCCGGAATCACTCACTTTTCCCAGAAAATTTTCAAAGATTGGGATAATCGTTGTTGTTTATATATATTTTGCTTTTCAAAAACAAAATTACCTTTAGAAATGAGCTAAATTTGAACACTTTGTCTTGAGAGGGAGGGGGGGGGGGGAGGGGAGGTCTAGGACCACCTCACTCCGCAGTGCGCAGGATATTTTGAAAGGAGTCTGTAAAACCATGAAGGGGTCAGTAGGGCCCCCATCACTTTCTATGGCTTTGTGTTCCACTGATCCGATGCACTGGGATGGACACATTTGAGTCAGATACCCAGGGAAACAAACGGTACAAAAAACTGTTTAATAAAATTGTGGCAAAATAATCCCAACATTTGTTTTCTTCTTCTGATTCCATGGAAGCATGCCTTATTGCAAAGGAACCTGTCTGGTGTGCCTGATTGAGTAAAATTGATCTTGAATCTAAAAACTTTACGAGCTATGTTGGGTCAATGGAAACGGTAATCAGTTAGATTGTGAAGGGAAACAAAAGCAGTATAGTATCTAGGGGATGTCTCCTTCCCCCTCCAACATCCCTAGTGAAGAATCAGCTATATGAGGTTCTTATTATGTCCTGACACTTGACCTGTCTCTTCAAAAGAATTGTTTCTGGTTTTCTATTGGAAATAGTATTTAACCATTCTTTGTTTAAGAGGAGCTCTCGGTCAAAAAGTGCGGACGCCGAAGTCGAGGAAATTTTGAAATAAGACTGGTTTAATTTCTGATACTTGAGTTGTTAACAAATTTACTTAAGAATTTATAAGAAATAGCTATGATTAATTTGAACATTTATATCAAAGATTTTCAGTACCATCACATGCATGGAGAGTATGTTTGAATATTCTTGAAACTCAAGAAAAATAATCTACTCAATAGTGACAGGGGCATGTCTAGCTTTTTGTTTTGGGGAGCTTAAACCACCTAAAAACATCTTATTAAGATGTTCACCTACAAATAATGGTCCAAAATTGAATTATTTTGAGTCCAAAATTGAGGATTGTTGGTGCAAATTGGAGGTTTTGGTCCAAAATTAAAGATAATTTATTTAAAATGCCAACATCTCTGCTTTCTATGGCTCATTTGATTTTTCAGAATTTTTTTTCTTTTTCAGGGGGGCTAAGGCATATTTTAGGGGTGAAAAGTGTCCAATGTCCCCTCTTTAGATACGCCACTTAATAGTGAATACAGCTACTGTAGTCTTTCTCACTTTGAACCATGCTTCTACCAGTAGTCATTGCACCCCCTGTGCGCCAGTACCTTTGTCACACCCCCTGTGCGCCAGTACCTTTGTCACACCCCCTGTGCGCCAGTACCTTTGTCGCACCCCCTGTGCACCGGTACCTTTGTTGCACCCCCTGTGCGCCAGTACCTTTGTCGCACCCCCTGTGCGCCAGTACCTTTGTTGCACCCCCTGTGCGCCAGTACCTTTGTCGCACCCCCTGTGCGCCAGTACCTTTGTTGCACCCCCTGTGCGCCAGTACCTTTGTCACACCCCCTGTGCGCCAGTACCTTTGTCTTTATAATTGTAATAAAAACATTATCAGTTTTTAGGATGGGGTTGTCAAAGTCAGATTCAGGTGTAAGAGGGCTGAGAGGTCGTGCCACCTCCTCCAAAAGGTAAAGTCATCACTTAATACTGAAATGACTGAAATTTATATGGCACCTAACAATTGTTTTGCTTTATCAATTGGGGAAATATAAAATAAGAAATAATAGTGAAACAAACTTTTATGCATATTGCTTAGTACTTATACTCTTATCAATTGCATTTTTTGTTTATAAATTATCCTTTGTACAAAAGCAAATTGTCATATCAAATATCACATATTGAATTAATAATAAAGGGTTTATGAATACCGCGCTATGCATTCGGTACGGGATAATGCATAGAAGCTAAGCACAACATGCTGCAAGACGGCAGAGTCCGAGTGCATCTAGTGATAAGTGTGCAACCAGCTTCTATGCATTATCCTGTACCAAACGCATAGCGCGTTATACATTACCCCTGTTCATATATGTATTGACTTATTTCTATTTAAAATCCGGAAATACATTGTAAAAAACACACAAAATGATACTTTTAGAGTAATGTTTTTAACATAACATCATGACAATATGAAGACGCGTACAATTATCGCATACAATTATCGCGTACAATTATCGCATACAATTATCGCGTACAATTATCACGTACAATTATCGTGTACAATTATCACGCATCGTTAAAAAATATGCTCATTGTACACTGCACCAGAACAATGGAAATTAAAGACGCGCTGCCAAAATAATGGTGTGCGTACATGATTTAATGCACTCATGCATTTAGCACAGGATAATGCATGATCACTCCGCATTACATTCTATACACTAGATTTTAAGAAATGTTTGACAGTGGAATTAGTTTCATATCAAAGGCAAAATCACAGCTCAGAAATATTTTTGTGCATTTTCTATTTTCATGCCTGCAATTAGAACTTCAGATTTTATATGTTTCTATTCTTCAGGGCCATTCACTCAAAAAGAAATCATATTTGAAGCTCAAAACTAAACCAATGTTTGACCAGAATAATGTGAAGATTTCAACAAAAAATTATGTGCATTCTCCCTTATTAAATACTTAACTGATTTATAGAAGTTGGTAACACAAAATGATTTATAGTAAGATGAACACAGCACTCTTATAAATTCAGTGAAATTTGTTCATACATTTCCTTCATAAACAGAAATTTACCTGCGGTAGGGCAAATAATGATTACAAGAATTTAGGAAATTCGTATTTCATTGAATTTGAAAACTTACTTTTGATGTGCTTGTCTCTGTAGTCAACAAAGATTTGAGCAAGATGACCTAATTTATAATCTTTAAGCACATTTATCAGCTCATCAACATTATCTTCAGAAACATATGCAGCAACGACCAAGGCATCTACAAATTCTACACCATTGCAGATTTTGTACGTTTCCCCCTCGGAATTCTTTCAAAATACTGAATCACGTTCTGAATTTCATTTGGTGTTATTTCCTTTCTGAATTCACTCAAGGCTGCATCAAATGGACTCTGCGTTGGCTTACTGCTATTCCCTGGAAGAGTAAATGAATTTCATTTATATCGACTGTATGATTTCTTTTATCATGCTTTTAAATGTCTATTGCTGTATAGAGACAACATTTGCTAAATTATTTGTAATATATTTTACAAAACGAAAACAAAATATCTCATCAAAATCAGTCACGAAATGGCGACCTACACTACAGCAATATAACTTTCCAAGTCTTAGGTAAATATTCCTGTAAATTCATTTATTATTGATAGTTACAGAACAATTTGGTGACTGTTTAGGAGCTTTTGCCTTATCTTACTTTTAATTATCATTTTTTTTGTTCTTAAAGGTTTTTCTTATGGTATCTGGTTGTACACATTTATGTTGTTTTATCACAAAATTTACGGATTCATGTTAAAAATAAGCTTTTGGAGGAAACATTTTATGAGTATTACACTTCAGTTTTTTCCTTTTCTAGGAGCAATAATTTATGGATTAGACACAAGACAAAGTTTTTTTTTTCAATTTTTTTGTTAATTTGAAGATGTATATAATTTGTCTGTTACACATATGATGTATTATTATTTGCTAGAAATAAATTGTGTCATTGTCATTTTCACTTCAAAAGTTTCCGTGGTGTGTTAGGGTTAGGTGTGTTAAAAAGTTACATGTTTTAGTCTGACAAATACAGCAACCAGCTCACCAATGATGAATGACAAATTGCTTCTGGCGAGTGCCTGTGATGTTACTCCCAGCTTGGCGAACCATAAGAAATAAAAAAATATTCAGTATTAGAAAAGAGGTTACAGTTATCACGCTTTTGTCAATAACATATCAATCCCTCTTCACTTACATGTACAATCAATGTCAAATACCAATGGCACATCAGTGAGTTAAATAGCTAGTCAGTTGGTGAAACTGTCAAAACCTGAATGTCTGGATAACTTTGCAGCAGATAAAAGCAGAAACACTCAAAGTGAACTATGGATGGCTCAGCTTCCTCTAAATTGTGAACAAATGACATGATTCTTATCAGTTTTTTATGGTATGTGGACCAGTTTATAAGCAGTTGAAATAGTTATTGGAGGAAGATTTTTTGACTTGAAATGACTGACATCTTGGCCTAAATTTATGGGGAGTTGATATTTGCATTTGGCAAAATTTTAAGGTCAACTCCCCATGTTAGTGGGTGACAAAAAATTTGTGGAGGCCTGGGACTGGTGCAGTATATACTATCATTACTGTGTGATGTCATAACTGCACTTCTAGAAGGGCAAAGCCTGTTCTTGCAAAGTGTATGTCCTACCTCATCTTGATAATTAAACAAACTACTGTACATGTTTCCAATAATGCAGCAAGGTAATTAATTTCCAAATACATCAACGTTCAAAATTCATTGGAATATTCCTTTTATTTATTCAAAATTACCCTTTATTCATCTAAAACTATTTTTGAAAGTGAAAAACTCCTCTGAAAACTTGTCTGTTAATTTTCATTATATAATTCACCCCTAACTCCTTCTACAACTCACCCTCCCTAACCTCTACACTTCCCACCTCTACCCTTCCCAACCCCTACACATTCCTAAAACTACATCCTGGATTGTAATCCAACTTGCAAGTTAAAAAAATTGTGCGTCAAGCAGCATGAAAAATGTGCAACAACAATAAAGCAACATTTTGTAAAACAACTGTTTAATGAAACTAGACATTGCAAACGATACCAATCACCTCACCGCAAATAATGCACCTTCCAGCCTGTCCCATTCTATCCCAACCTCTGTACCAAATGTCATCCTGCATACAATCACACCTGAAAACTAGATCTGTCATTCGAACACATGCATGACTCTGTGCCATCACAACTAAAATCCAGAGGACACTCCATCACATGCCAACCCACCCTGTTCCACATGCCAACCCACCTTGTTCAACATGCCAACACATCCTGACCTACATTACTACCAGCTTGGCCAACATGCCATCCTATTTTTTGTCCCACATGCCACCCCTCCCTGCCCTACAGTACATACAATTACACCCTGCCCCACATGAAATCCCACCTTCGTCCTAAATCCTCATGCTATCTTCTACCCAACATTCCACTTGTTTAATTTCTATTCATACCCAAGACACCTAATTTCATATTCCCTTGAGGCAAGGAATCTTTTGTTTGCTTCTTTATTGATGGCAAGACAAGCATTTTGTTGCAATTTATGTCAGGAATGTCATTATCATAACAAACAAACTACTTCCAAAACCTTGTTTATATTTCTTTTTATACTCAAGACACCTGAATTCAAATTCTTTAGAGGCGAGGAAGCTTTTGTTTCCTTCTTCGTTTCATCTTAAGGCTAATACTGTAATTGCTATTCATATCAGGAATGTCACCTTGTCATAACAAATAAACTCACCCAAAAAACAAAAAAAACTTTAAGTGGACGCTGATGCCAACGTCCAGGGTAATAGAATAGCTCTATTATTTTTTGAATAGTCAAGCTAACAGAGAACATTCAGATGTGTACCTTTTCCTGAACCAACAGTTGTCTGGAAGAGACAATTCCTTCAATTTAAATGACTGAAATGAGGGTAATATTTCAAGGAAATGTATCGTCTTATAAATATACACTGTATCCAGAAGTGAACACCATTGTGCTGGTAATGTCACTTCCGGTCTTCAACTTCCGGTCTTCAATTTGTTTTATTGATTGCGACTCGAAATCTGTGATGCTATCGACATATAGGCCCATACTTTATGTTCGGTTTAGCAGATGTGTGATCGATAACATCACAGATTTCTGGCGATCAATCGGGGAAATTAAAAACCGAAAGTGATATTACCAGCACGGCGGCGTTCACTTCTGAGTGTATTTATGGTAAGATACCTTCAACCCTTACTCTACCACGCGGCGATATTATCACCGTTTTGGGTGCCCTATTTTTGGCCCCGCCTCCCAAGCGCATTTTTAAAAAAGTGCTGGTAGAGTAAGGGTTAATCAACCCGCGACAAATGCGCCAACTCGAAAATACAGGCAGCATGGTCCCGGTGGGCGGGTCCCGGAAGCGGAAGGGGCCCGACTCTGCTGCCTGGAAGACAGAGGACCCTTCAATGTTCATAACTTGATAAACCCTTACTCTACTACGTGGCGATATTATCGCCGTTTTGAATGCCCCATCTTTGGCCCCGCCTCCCGAGCGCATTTTTTAAAAAGTGCTGGTAGAGTAAGGGTTAAAGAGTTAAATAGAGATTTCACTGGCAGTTAGTCTTCTCTCTCATGTCCCATTTATATATTGAATGAATCTCAAACTTTCATTAGCATTACCTCAAAAACTAGCTACACTATTTTCAAATTCTAAAAAAAATGTTTTTTCTTCTTTGAAATAAAAAAAAACTTTCAAAGTCTGTGGATAGCGAAAACAAATTTGGGATTCTCCAACCTTCTTCCCCCTTTATATATTTAAGGTTCACTGATAATGTTTCCGACTCATTTATAAACACAATCTCTTGGTAAATTTACATCTTGTTGGTAAATATACTTCTTGTTGGTAAATTTACTTCTTGTTGGTAAATTTACTTCTTGTTGGTAAATTTACTTCTTGTTGGTTAAATAAATGCAATGTATGTCACATAATATTGATCAGATAAATCAGTTTCTCTCACTCTAAAAAAAAAGGCTCACAATTCCAAGTGCCCAGACATGGTCAGTGATGTCATGCTTCAGTGCACAAATACTATGAACTTTTATCTATATATGTACTAAAGCAAGACTTCATTGGCCATGTCTGGGCAGATGGAATTCTGAGCCTTTCCTAAACTCTTGCAACAACGACATACGTATTTGGTACCAGAAAAGAAGAGTAGTGCATGCTCACTTACCAGCACTAGGTAAATATTTTTCTCTATATTCAGTGAATAATTTTGCATATATCGAAAGACCCAACTTCTCTAAAACAGGAATGATTTCATCCACATTTTCCTCTCCTAGATGTGAGCTGACTTCTAGTCTATCAACCATCTTAGATCCTGTTTTGATACTTGCAATATCCGCTCTGGGAAGTTGGAAGTTGCTCAGGATGTCTTGCACATTTTTACAGTTAAGGCTTGTGCAAGATTTATTGTTATAGTATGATATGCTTTTACTCTGGCCATTATTCAATTTCAAATAGAATCTGAGAAAAGAGAGTGAAAGAAGATACATTATAGGTCTGTCCGGTACATAATCCTCATAGCGAGTGCTGTGAGATCAAAAAACCATGAAAATAACAACAAAATTTTCCTGAAACATTTACATTTAAACATTGGACAAACGTTTAAGACCTTTCATTCAAATTTTCAGGCCTCAATATGCAAATTGTTTTGAAAACTTGGTGATGTACACTGGGTTAGACTCAGACTTGTAGCGGTTAGGTACTCCCCCCAGTTGCATCAATTGTCTCAGGTTGTGTGTAGCTATTGTTATACATTCCCTTTGTGTTCCAGGTTCAGTTCAGTTTTGTGTGTTGTGGATTGTTTTGATTGGTTATTAGGTCTTTGCTGTTTATTCAGTTTCTCCTCGCCACATGTACATGTGCATTAATCTCTCATTTCTGGCTGCTGCAGAAGAGAGGTTTTTTTTTAATCTGTTTGCCAGCTAAGCTGCTTTACTTTCTCTACATAGTTTGATCTTATCTATCAGCTCGATCATCTAAGTACCTTTATATTCTCTGAGTACCTTGACTATGTACTTATTGTTTTCATCCCTTCAGCATACCATGTACTTTTACCTTGTGTCTATTACCTTCGCTTACTATGTACCATACATTATCTACAGTATCAAGGCATTGTGTGCCAAAGCTAACTCGTGCCTTGTTGGTACTGTAAATATTACTTAAATTGCATTCATTAGGTCCCATGCTTTGGCCATGGCATTTGTGCCTACGGTTAAGCCAATGCATATTATGTACCTAATTATTCACTGGGTATCTTCTGCCCAGCACATGAGCATCACCTGCCCTGCCGACCATGCTTGTCTGCTCATTCACTTATTTGGTCAATTGACCAACCAGCAACACATTCCTAACTTCCTTGGAATGTTCCTAACTTACTTGGATTGTTGCTGTGGTCATGTTGGTATATCCTATTAACCTACCCCTAGTGCTGGCATATCCCACTAGTTTACCTGTGACATCTTGCTTCACCACTAGCTTAGGTATACCAACATACCCCCCTTTTGTATTTAGTTTTATACTAGCATGCACGCTCTGCCTATTTATTTAGTTACACTTGTATTCATAGGGATCCTCTCATGTTTTCATCTACAGGACCCCCAGGGACACAGTAGGTTACTGGGCCACATCATTCAAACTGGTGGACTATAAGGTTAGTCCCACAGACCTCTCTATGTAAACTCATTATTTATAATAATCTGCAAAAAACTTAATGAAAATATGATATTTGACTCTTATATAGCGCTTTACTACACATGTATTTAAAGCGCTACACATGTATTCAAAGCGCTTTACTACACATGTATTCAAAGCGCTTTACTACACATGTATTTAAAGCGCTTTACTACACATGTATTCAAAGCGCTTTACTACACATGTATTCAAAGCGCTTTACTACACATGTATTCAAAGCGCTTTACTACACATGTATTCAAAGCGCTTTACTACACATGTATTCAAAGCGCTTTACTACACATGTATTCAAAGCGCTTTACTACACATGTATTCAAAGCGCTTTACTACACATGTATTCAAAGCGCTTTACTACATGTATTCAAAGCGCTTTACTACACATGTATTCAAAGCGCTTTACTACACATGTATTTCAAACGCTTTACTACACATGTATTCAAAGCGCGTTTTACTACACATGTATTCAAAGCGCTTTACTACACATGTATTCAAAGCGCTTTACTACACATGTATTCAAAGCGCTTTACTACACATGTATTCAAAGCGCTTTACTACATGTATTCAAAGCGCTTTACTACACATGTATTCAAAGCGCTTTACTACACATGTATTCAAAGCGCTTTACTACACATGTATTCAAAGCGCTTTACTACACATGTATTCAAAGCGCTTTACTACACATGTATTCAAAGCGCTTTACTACACATGTATTCAAAGCGCTTTACTACACATGTATTCAAAGCGCTTTACTACACATGTATTTAACTGCGCTTTACTACACATGTATTCAAAGCGCTTTACTACACATGTATTCAAAGCGCTTTACTACACATGTATTCAAAGCGCTTTACTACACATGTATTCAAAGCGCTTTTTACTACACATGTATTCAAAGCGCTTTACTCACATGTATTCAAAGCGCTTTACTACATGTATTCAAAGCGCTTTACTACACATGTATTCAAAGCGCTTTACACATGTATTCAAAGCGCTTTACTACACATGTATTTAAAGCGCTTTACTACACATGTATTCAAAGCGCTTTACTACACATGTATTTAAAGCGCTTTACTACACATGTATTCAAAGCGCTTTACTACACATGTATTTATGCGCTTTACTACACATGTATTCAAAGCGCTTTACTACACATGTATTCAAAGCGCTTTACTACACATGTATTCAAAGCGCTTTACTACACATGTATTCAAAGCGCTTTACTACACATGTATTCAAAGCGCTTTACTACACATGTATTCAAAGCGCTTTACTACACATGTATTCAAAGCGCTTTACTTCACATGTATTCAAAGCGCTTTACTACACATGTATTCAAAGGGCTTTACTACACATGTATTCAAAGGGCTTTACTACACATGTATTCAAAGCGCATTACAATTTAGCCAGTCATAATTCTCTAGGTAGCAGCTCGAGATCAGCGCCTTGAACTTGACTGTAAGTGAATGACTGAAGTGAATGAACACCACGTTTTCACACTTCTCTTCTCGAATAGCATTCAAAGAACCAGGTAGGATGTTACTGTCCTACCATGGAGACCGATGGCTTAACGTCTCCACCAAGGGACTGTGTGCACCATTCAACCATTGCCACTTCTCTCAATGACTGAATGAGGAGTAGGAGCTGCAGACGACATGCTTTTGCTTCGATGTTCAGCGTATTGTCTGCATAGCTGTAGGAAAACAAGTTCAGACCTAACTGAGCCTTGAAACCAGACTTCCAGCATCTCATTCGTGTGCTCTGCCACCTGAGCTACGGAGCAGAATAATAGCAGATGTTTGGGTTTGGTTTGGTATGCTTAGATTTGGTTAAGAGGTTTAACGTCCCGAAAAACTTCCTAAGCTGGAATATCAACATCAGATGCCCACGGCCGTTTTATAAACCAGGTGTGGAGCTTTGGTTGGAGACCAGCCAGGGATCGAACCCGGGATCTTAGCTTGCCAAACCGAAGGCTTGACCACTACACTATGGAGGTCTCTCAGAGGTTTTTGATATATTGTCACGAGGTTTTCTTCCAATCAACCGCTCAAAAAGACTTTACATGCATCATTTTCAAAGACCCATAGGGCCTATATATTCAGGCAAAAAAATCATAAATTTACTTGGAAGGTTTTCATCTGTGAGCTCACAACAGACAAGTTTTGCTTAGACTGCACAATGTAATTCACTTTCAATAAAATGCCTTTACACCTTTGTTACATCTGAGTGATCTGAAAAAATTAAGGGAAACCATTTCATTGTGTGATTTTACTTTTGCCAACAAAAAATCATTTGTCTATTTGAGTACTTAGCAGCTAGCTCTGGAATAACCTAGATCCTCTGTTTAAGAGTATCACCTTAATCTCTTTATTTACCAAAAAAACTGAAAAATAATGTTGTTACCAATTAATAATTTTGGGTACAGCTGTGAGTATAAGGGTGTGGAAAGGTCCGTGTTAGGGGTGGGTTATGTGGGTGGGGAGGGCTGTTGTAGAGGTTGTTTAATCCCTAGAGTATATATTTAACTTTTATGTTGTAAAATGTAATTTTTGACCTTTTTTTCAGTAGGTTATTGTTTTTGTTTTATTATTTTTCTTAATTTTTTGTAAAGGAAAAGGTGGCCTGCTTGTCAAGCACTTGCTTTCTCAGGCTTCCTCCACTTAATCAATATTTTCTAAATAATTTGTTGTATACTGTTAAAGAATGTGGAAATAAATTAAATTAAATGAATCATGTGTAACGTTACAGTGCAGTACTTATAACTAGGCCTATCTGTCACAACTGTAACTTTGTGTAAGTCAGTTTCTATTCCAACTTCCAAGTTTGAGTGAGTTCAGATCTTCGAAGAAAAACCAAAGACATTTACAGACAGAATTACTTGTAAAATCTTACAGTGTAACGGTAAAAATAAAATTTTAATTACCGCTGCAGCTTAATTCAGGTGTTCCAAACAGCCAGGTCTTGCGTGGTACTTGTCTAAAGTAGTTGTAACGTTAGCGTGTTACCCATAATAGTATGGTAAATACAGTTTCCGAGTTGGGATTCCCCTTTTAGTTAATGTGGCGCCATTACACTTTATTTAAATTGAATTTAATATTGTATAATGTATTTATTCATGTAGGAGTTTTAGAGGTCAAACATCCGGGAATGTTGTGGTGCACGGCGACATAACAGTGCTTTTTTGACGATCTTAAACTTCAGTCAAAGGGGAAAACAAACAGTCAGTTATCATTGCAGTCAAAGAGAGAAAAACGTATTTTTTGTCATTTTTCATTAAATACTGAACAGAATTTATTTTTCTTCAAAAGTGATGTGTATCAAATAATAGTTTCCAACATATATGAGTACCATTAATTTTCGCTGACTGGCTGACTCGGAGGCGACAAAAGTGTTCATAAAAATACATCCCATTGACTGTAATGATGAAGTTTCCCCTTCAACTTGGCAAAACCAGTAGCAGGCCTATATGAACTTGTAGATTTTAAAACCATCATTCTATGTATCTGTTGAGCTTCATCTTTCGCTCAACGTACTGAAGTATGTTGCGCTCACTTATCACCTCAACAGATACATAGAATGATGTTTTTTTATTTTTTTTATTTTTAGAATCTACAAGTTCATATACTACATACCAAACACCCATACAATATTTACAAATATTAATTCCAACATTCATAATGAATATCTGTATAACAGTCTTGACATACGACCCAATCAGTAAGACAGTCTTGGCAGACGACCCAATCAGTAAGACAGTCTTGACATACGACCCAATCAGTAAGACAGTCTTGGCAGACGACCCAATCAGTAAGACAGTCTTGACAGACGACCCAATCAGTAAGACAGTCTTGACATACGACCCAATCAGTAAGACAGTCTTGGCAGACGACCCAATCAGTAAGACAGTCTTGACATACGACCCAATCAGTAAGACAGTCTTGGCAGACGACCCAATCAGTAAGACAGTCTTGACAGACGACCCAATCAGTAAGACAGTCTTGACATACGACCCAATCAGTAAGACAGTCTTGACATACGACCCAATCAGTAAGACAGTCTTGGCAGACGACCCAATCAGTAAGGCTGCCTTACGTTCGGTTAAAGTATTTCCCAATCAGTAAGGCCGTCTGCCAAGACTTCATGAGGATATTTGTAATTAATAATATTGATGGCTCAATCAACAACCATGTCCTATGATGACAAAGTATCCAAAGTTACTGATATTTGTAATAAAAGAGTTAATAAAACTACAAATGAACTTATTCAAAATAAAATTACACCAACACAGTTTAGTGAGAAAATAGTTCAATATACAAAAGATAAAGAAATTGCTTAAGCAAAAATTAATAGAGGCGCCAATAAAGCAGCAAAAAAACTTAGGCAAGAAGATATTTTTAATCCGGAATTATTAAATTCTAGTGGTAATATTGTTAGTTGCGCCAACAAATTAAACTTTAGAAAGAATAAATTATCTGATTAATTCTAACGATGCTGTATAATTGATCTATTCTTATAAAACATCAACAAGACCAATAATATATTATGAATCTAATAAACCTGTTAAGAATATAAATATTGAACCATTTTTTAATGAAAATAAACAAGAAGTAATTCGTGTACTAAATGAACAATTTAATTCTACAGAATCTTATAAGACATAGGCCTATATTTAGTGTTGTTTTTCATTTTTTTGTAGTGGGGGGACGTTTTTTGGTTTTACTATCTAAGCGGAGCGCCACCATCTATTGGCGCGAAGCGTGAATTTTTTTTCTCAAAAGGCATCCCCTGTATAGATCGCAGGAAATGACACTTCCCAGGTAATATTACCAGATTGTTTATTCTATTACAATTTGTTTGTGTTATAGTACTATCATTTCCGCGATTTTCTTTGTTTCTTCATTTTTCTATTTATATTTTTTGTATGGGGGGAAGGGTGTTTTTATGGGGGAACGGCGTTCCCTCTGAATATCAAGTGGGGGGACGGTGTTCCCCCGCGTTCCCCCTGGAAAACAACACTGCCTATATTACTATAAAAGTTATAATTGCCAAAAAGAAAATAGATTCTGAAGGAAATTAAATAATAGATAGAAAGTAACTGTTATTATAAAACAAAACCGGTTGCAGTAATGACTCAATGTGATATAGGTTCTGCGTTTTCTGATCTTATTAACCAGTTAATTGCTAACGAACATTGTGAAGCTTGTGAATCTGGATTTATTATAGAATCGATTGTAGCTAAGTACATACAAAATACCAGATTTATTCAGCAGATTTATTCAAACACCAGAACATTTATTTTAAATGTGTAATTAATGTACAAAATTAAGAGGATAAATAATTCTTATGGTCATTATTAGCATATTTACATCCTGTATACAATCATGAAAATAGAGTATCCAAATATAAACAATATGAAAATGAATTTTAAAAAATTCATTTCCTGTTAAAATAACAGATTTTTCAAAAATTGAAAAAATAATAATAAGACAATTAATGTTTACAAATGTTCAGAAAATATAAATTCTTTAAATGAAATTTTCCCTATTGATTATAGTAAACAAAATCCTGATTTAAAAAGAATAAGATTATTATATATTTAAAACCAAATTACAGATATTAATGATAGAAATTTGGGGCATTATGTTCTTATAGAAAACCGTGAAAAATGATTATGTCGCATTACCAAAAATGAAATTGAAAAATTATTTTGTGATTTATGTGATTCTCATTTTACGATAGAATTAATTAGAGATGATCATAGAACAATATGTATAAAGATTAGTACTCCAACATGTAAAGAAACATTCCCAACTACTAATAAATCTAAATGAGGACCAACTAAAGAAAATCCAGAAAATATGTTAAAATTCCAAAATCATTACAAAATGGAAAAAAATGCCATTTATTATTTATAATCTGCCACGCCAACAAACCGTCAGGACAACGACAACAAATCAGACCGTCCGTCAGGAGAGACAAATAAAATACAAGAACGTAAGCATGAAGATATACCGTTGTTCATAATAACCAAATTCAATGTATTGTTTACAGCATCTGGATCATTGGAAATATATCATTTAGGTAAACATTTTATACAAAGTCTAAAAGAAATTCATAATGAAATACAAGATAGATTATGAATAACTCAGCAACCATTAATAATGAATGCTGATGATGAGAGAATATTTCAATCATCTAAAGAGTGTTGGATTTGTAATGAAAGATTATATACAGGAGAAATAAACAAGAATCACTAAGACTAAAAGTGCGTTATCATGATCATTTTACAGCTAAATTCAGAGGAGCTGCGCATCAAAAATGTAATCACAAGCTATGTATAGATACACAAAATGTTACAGTTTCGGTTGTATTTCATAATCTCAAAGGATATGAATCTTATATAATTATTCCTGCATTGGGTGGCGATGATAGAGTTTCTTGTATACCATTTAATTACGAAAAATATTTATCATTCACAATAGAAACACAAAGAGGACAATTAATATTTATTGATTCAATGCAGTTTTTGACAGCTTCGCTGGATTCATTAACAGCTTATTTATATAAAAAAGGAAAAGGCTAAGATGAATTCAATATATTAATTTCGTGCTATGAACATAAAGAAAAGGATAATAAATTCAATTTGCTGTATCGTAAAGGTGCGTATCCTTATATGACCTCTATCTAAATTATCGGAAAAAGAATTACCAACAATTGATCAATTTTATAATAATTTAAATTCTACAAATTGTTCAACTCGTGCTTATGAACACGCAATTAATGTATGGAATACATTTCAATTCTCAACATTATTGAATTACCATAATCTATATCTTTGGACTGATGTTTTATTATTTGCGGATATATTTCAAAACGTTAGAAAAACATCCCTCAAAACATACAAATCAGATCCTGCCCATTATTTCTCTGCCCCAGGATTGTCATGGGATGCATTACTAAAGCAATCTAATGTAAAGTTACAGCTTCTCACAGAAGAGCAGCACGATATTTATCATTTTGTTGAACAAGGCATTCGTAGAGGAATTAGTACTGTTTGCAGTAAACGATATTGTAAAGCAAGAAATAAATATTGTCCAGACCATAATCCCATTGACATGACCGTTCATCAGGACACTCTTTGCAGAGGGCCTGTCCATCAGGCCACTCTTGGCCGAGGGCCTGTCCATCAGGACACTCTTGGCAGAGGGCCTGTCCATCACGACAATCTTGACAGAGGGCCTGTCCATCAGGACATTCTTGGCAGAGGGCTTGTCCATCAGGACATTCTTTGCAGAGGGCCTGTCCATCACGACACTCTTGGCAGAGGGCCTGTCCATCACGACACTCTTGGCAGAGGGCCTGTCCATCAGGACATTCTTGACAGAGGGTCTGTCCATCAGGACACTCTTGACATAGGGATTGTCCATCAGGACACTCTTGACAGAGGGCCTGTACATCAGGACACTCTTGACAGAGGGTTTGTCCATCAGGACACGCTTGACAGAGGGCCTGTCCATCAGGACACTCTTGACAGAGGGCCTGTACATCAGGACACTCTTGACAGAGGGTTTGTCCATCAGGACACGCTTGACAGAGGGCCTGTCCATCAGGACACTCTTGGCAGAGGGCCTGTCTATCAGGACACTCTTGACAGAGGGCCTATCCATCAGGACACTCTTGACAGAGGGCCTGTACATCAGGACACTCTTGACAGAGGGCCTGTACATCAAGACACTCTTGACAGAGGGCCTGTACATCAGGACACTCTTGACAGAGGGCCTGTCCATCGTGACACTCTTGACAGAGGACCTGTCCATCAGGACATTCTTGGCTGAGGTTCTGTCCATCAGAACACTCTTGGCAGAGGGTTTGTCCATCAGGACACTCTTGACAGAGGACCTGTCCATCAGTCCACTCTTGGCTGAGGTTCTGTCCATCAGAACACTCTTGGCAGAGGGTTTGTCCATCAGGACACTCTTAACAAAGGGCCTGTACATCAAGACACTCTTGACAGAGGGCCTGTACATCAGGACACTCTTGACAGAGGGCCTGTCCATCGTGACACTCTTGGCAGAGGACCTGTCCATCAGGACATTCTTGGCTGAGGTTCTGTCCATCAGAACACTCTTGGCAGAGGGTTTGTCCATCAGGACACTCTTGACAGAGGACCTGTCCATCAGTCCACTCTTGGCTGAGGTTCTGTCCATCAGAACACTCTTGGCAGAGGGTTTGTCCATCAGGACACTCTTAACAGAGGGTTTGTCCATCAGGACACGCTTGACAGAGGGTTTGTCCATCAGGACACTCTTGGCAGAGGGCCTGTCCATCAGGACACTCTTAACAGAGGGCCTGTCCATCAGGACACTCTTGGCAGAGGGCCTGTCCATCAGGACACTCTTGACAGAGGGTTTGTCCATCAGGACACGCTTGACAGAGGGCCTGTACATCAGGACACTCTTGGCAGAGGGCCTGTCCATCAGGACACACTTGACAAAGGGCTTGTACATCAAGACACTCTTGACAGAGGGTCTGTACATCAGGACACTCTTGACAGAGGGCCTGTCCATCAGGACACTCTTGACAGAGGGCCTGTCCATCAGGACACTCTTGACAGAGGGCCTGTCCATCAGGACACTCTTGACAGAGGGCCTGTACATCAGACACTCTTGACAGAGGGCCTGTCCATTCAGGCAAATACTGAGACCGTCCGTCAGGATAATCATATTATGTATTTCAATGTTACTAGTTTATATACCACAGAAATGGTAAAGAAATTACCAGTAGGTGATTTGAAGTGGTATTCACATAAAACACTATCCAATGAGAAATTATTGAAAAAAGTATACAAGACACGATTCATAAATGATAATTGTAGGAGCGATAGCTGCAATGGCTATGATAAAGGCTTATTTTATGAAGTAGATTTATTGCCACCAGAAAAAGGCATTTAAAAATTTGAAAAACTGAAAGATTATCCGCCTGCCCCAGAAAGAATTAAAGTAAAGAAAGAACATTTATCTGATTATCAAAAAGAATTAATTAGCAGATAAAATATTAACAATAATTCATATTTCAATGTTTAGAAATTAGTGCCGCACATGGGATTACATAAGAATGATGTATTACATGAACATAATTTATACAGATACATGAATCTTGGATTTAAAGTGCTCAAAGTGCATAAGATTTTATCATTCTCGCAAGAAAGCTGGATGAAATCTTACATAGAAGGGAATAAAGCACTGCGGGAAAATGCAAAGAATAAATTTCAGAAAGGTTTTTACAAACTTATGTGCAATTTTGTATTTGGAAAAACAATGGAGAACATTAGAAATCGCGGAGAAATTCACATATTATCAACTGTAACAGAACACTGCAGAAAAAGAGCAATACAATTATTTAATTGTTCCAACTTTGCAGACACAAATATTCAAAGAAAATCTATGTGGAATAAAAAATAATAAAAAAATTACATATGAATAAGCCTATTTATGTAGGAATGTCAATTCTAGATTTTTCTAAAGAATACATGTATTATTTGTATTAGGAATTTTATTTGAAAAAATATATATCCCAACAAAGTTGAAGAACAACAAAGTCCAATTACTTGATACGTATACCGACAGCTTTATAAGAGAGGGAGGGCGAGGGGAGGGTAGGAGGAAGGGAAGGGGAGAGAAAGGTTGCCATTAACTTTAACTTAGGAATTGATGTTTTGAGGTATTTGCTGTGAGTCACACTGTGTTTTGGAGATAGTAAGAAAAGTTTGGAGCGCTAACTCGTAAGTTTTTTAGTGATTTGTTCAGGTTTTTTGGTTTAATCTCTTCAAACTGTTCAGCTACTAAAATTTTGACATAGCTTCTTTTTTTTTCAAATTCTTTTGTAATATTTTCTTTCAAATGAACTTCATTTTCAGATGTCGTTTTTTGCCTTACTGCATCTTTCATTCTATAATTTGTTTTCTTAAGTTCATTAATTATCATTACAAACTCTTCTTGGCTGATTACACCATCTTCCAATGCTTGTGAAATGAGGCCAGATATAGTATTTAATTTAGAAAGAGCTATTACTCTTATTTTACATGATTTTTAGCCTCTTTTTTTCAAAGTTTTCGAGAGAAGTGTTTTGTAAATAAGGATGTAATGCCACAGCTTATTGCAAATCCTTCTGCAATAATAAATATGGGAGCTGTAATTGCTCCAGCAAGAGAGGCAATTCCTGCACTACCGCTTGCAATGCCTGCTATTTCAACAGTTGTTTCTGTATATTCTAAGATATTTATGAATTTGTTGTATTTTTTTGTACAATGATTCACGCTTGATTTTTTCCTTTTTTATTCCCTGATGGATATTATCATTTTGTGTAGCCTGAAAGTTTCAACATTTACAGCGGTATTACATGTTCCAATATTATCCAACTGGGGATAAAATTTGTACAAATTTGGGGCACACGGTTCAGTTCTACGGTTTTGTTCCATATATATGTATATATATATATATATATATATATATATATATATATATATATATATATATATATATATATATATATATATATATATATATATATATATATATATATATATATATATATATATATATATATATATATATATATGTATATATATATGTATATATATAATATATATGTATATCTATATATATGTATATCTATATATATATATATATATATATATATATATATATATATATATATATATATATATATATATATATATATATATGTATATATATATATATATATATATATATATATATATATATATATATATATATATATATATGTATATAAATATATGTATATGTATATAAATATATGTATATGTATATATATAGATACATTATGTATATATATATATATATATATATATATATGTATGTATAAATATGTATATATATATATATATATATATATATATATATATATATATATATATATTTGTATATATATATATATATATATATATATATATATATATATATATATATATATATATATATATATATATATATATATATATATATATATATATATATATATGTATATATATATATATATATATATATATATATATATATATATATATATATATATATATATGTATATATATAAATATATATATATATATATATGTATATATATATGTATATGTATATGTATATATATAGATATATTATGTATATATATATATATATATATATGTATGTATATATGTGTATATATATATATATATAAATATATATATATATATATACATATATATATATATATATATATATATATATATATATATATATATATATATATATATATATATATATATATATACATACATATATATACATATATATATATATATATATATATATATATATATATATATATATATACATATATATATATATATATATATATATATATATATATATACATATATGTATATACATATATGTATACATATATGTATATATATACATATATGTATATATATAATAAAAAATATTACACTTAAATAATCACATTATTTCTATAGATAATATAAAAGGCAAGTTGTGATTATTAATTTCGTTTCCTAAAGCTTCTTGAATACTAAACTTAAATTCACTTATTGTTCCAGGTACCAGCTGCTTCATTTCCAAGCTATGTTCAAAAGAAATATACACACTACTCCAAAAAGGTTTATTTTCTATAGGAATAACACTCACAAGTCTTGAAAGCTTTTCATTGAAAAAAATTATCAGTTGAAGAAATTTGGTTGCAGTGTAAATACATAGCTTTCAATGGTTGAAAATCTATTTTACTATGATAGGCCTATTCACCTTCAGTCAACCGCGCAACATTAATGTTAAATAATTTTGCAATATCAACTGACGACTTGAGAGTATTTCCCCTCGGAATTATAAATGATACTCGACCAGCATATTTGTTTACATTTATTGTTAGCCACGGAACTGCATCAGTTATCATTTTAGTTAGATCCTTAAGATTATAAAGTCCAGGGTCTGTTACAAACGCTTCTTCCAATTCTGCACCTGTTCTCCATTTTATTATTTCTCCCTTGAACACATTATAGTAGCCTATCCAATAAATAACAGATTTTAAAATTGTTTTCCGCCCAGAGCTAATGAGTTGTTGGAGAATTATTGGAGTATCAAAGTCTTTCACTTCAATGGTATGATGCATTGTATATATTCAAAGTTATATTTTACAGAATTTGTAAAAAAAAAAAAATATTTTTAATGAACTTACCAAAAGCTTTTACAAGTATTCCATCAAAACGTTATAAAGTAAGCACTCTCCAGACAAAACGATTACAGGTCGTGATTTTATTCATCAAAGTATTTTTGTTTCCCTGTCTTGCCAGACTACCAGACAGCCTGCTCAGCGGGGCAAATATCTAGACCGTCCGTCAGCACAATAAATTTTCCAAACTTATTTATGAGCTATACACTACCTCATGTAACAAATGATAAAATTGTAAATGACTGGAATTCTTCTGATCTTAGTTGAAAAAATGCAATTCTGGCAAAATCAGCTGAATTTTGTTATTTGGTGTTCAAGCACAGAATGTGGTATTGGTCAAGATCATTTTTTTTTTTTTTTTGGGTGGGCGGAAACCTGATTTGAATTCTGACTTTGGAATCAGAAGTTTTTATCGATTTCATGTTTATTATCAAGCAAGAAGATTATTACAGCAAATGTTCTGCTCTACTCCATTTCAAAATGATTGGAATGCTTTTCATAATAACATAAATATAGCAGCTTACAAAGACATTTGTAGGCAATTTCATCTTTCACCTCCTTCGAATTGGAAACAACATAAAGATATCAACAGCGAAGGATTAGGTATGCCCTATTATTATTATTTAAGTGGGAGATATCAATCAATACCTGGATGTCCTGATTATGATAATTCAAACTTGGACTAAAATATGGTAAAATAAATGATTATTCTGATGCAACAGTAATCACTTTTAGTAATCACCCCTCTAGATATACTGTATCTTACTTGAAGCAATCTGGTGCAGTTAGTGAAGCGTGGAATGGATTTTTCTATCCAACTCTGAGGGATTTTTGGATATTGTAATAGAAAAAATAGATGAAAGCTAAGAACTTATGTGTATGCATTATTGGGATTGGAGGCTAAAACAAAAACAAGTATACTTAATACATGCACTGGACTGGACGCAAAAAGACAATTTCTGAACATTATAGAAGACTTGATAAATTCCTCTGGAACTACCTTCCAAGGCGACTTATCACAAAGCATTCAAAGCTACCAGGATAGTTTGCAATATGCAAGAGGTACAGTGGATTTTGTTTGGGTAAAAATGTATATATGATACCATCTGATATGAATTTGCGTTTAGGTACTTATGGAAATTATTACAATAACACACAAATTGCTTCTGAGAATTTCGATATCTCACTAGGTGTTCGCAGGCATATCAATTTGGAAGATCAAATATATCATCGAAAGATATATTATCTTCCAGAGATCAGAGCTCTCTAGAAGAGCATAGATCATTGGGAGATATTTTATCTTCCAGAGATCAGAGCTCTCTAGAAGAGCATAGATCATAAGAAGATATATTATCTTCCAGAGATCAGAGCTCTCTAGAAGAGCATAGATCATTGGGAGATATTTTATCTTCCAGAGATCAAAGATCTCCGCGGATCAAATATCATCGGAAGATATCTTATCTTTCGGAGATCAAATATCATCGAAAGATATCTTATCTTCCAGAGATCAAAGTTCTCCGCAGATCAGATATCATCGGAAGATATCTTATCTTCCGGAGATCAAAGATCTCCGCAGATCAGATATCATCGGAAGATATCTTATCTTCCAGAGATCAAATATCATCGAAAGATATATTATCTTCCAGAGATCAGAGCTCTCTAGAAGAGCATAGATCATTGGGAGGTATTTTATCTTCCAGAGATCAAAGTTCTCCGCAGATCAGATATCATCGGAAGATATCTTATCTTCCGGAGATCAAAGATCTCCGCAGATCAGATATCATCGGAAGATATCTTATCTTCCAGAGATCAAAGTTCTCCGCAGATCAGATATCATCGGAAGATATCTTATCTTCCGGAGATCAAAGTTCTCCGCAGATCAGATATCATCGGAAGATATCTTATCTTCCAGAGATCAAAGATCTCCGAAGATCAGATATCATCGGAAGATATCTTATCTTTCAGAGATCAAAGTTCTCTGCAGATCAGATATCATCGGAAGATATCTTATCTTCCAGAGATCAAAGTTCTCTGCAGATCAGATATCATCGAAAGATATTTTATCTTCCAGAGATCAAAGTTCTCCGCAGATCAGATATCATCGGAAGATATCTTATCTTCCAGAGATCAAAGTTCTCTGCAGATCAGATATCATCGGAAGATATCTTATTTTCCAGAGATCAAAGTTCTCTGCAGATCAGATATCATCAAAAGATATTTTATCTTCCAGAGATCAAAGTTCTCTGCAGATCAGATATCATCGGAAGATATCTTATCTTCCAGAGATCAAAGTTCTCCGCAGATCAGATATCATCGGAAGATATCTTTTTTTCGGAGATCAAATATCTTCAGGAGATGAACACGACTATGAAAAATAAGCTTTACTTGTCATAGCAATTACTGGAATTATGTTTGGTCCATAATTAATTAAAATTAACTCAGACGGGCTAAATATTTAGGTCGGTCCGGCAGGACTTGAAAGCAAAGATTTTCAAAAATAAAAAAACAGTGAAAGTCCTACACTTGTAATAAGTGCCCAAATATGTTCAGCCAACCATGAGACGGTTCCACTTAATATATCAAATACCCATGACACTGCAGCTCCAATAATACCTGGAGCATTTCTAAAGCTTTTACTCCTATTTTTTTTTAAGACTTTGATAGATATTTAAGCTTATCTTTGATCCATTCTTTAGCATTTCCTTTGCTAGGATTGGGAGGTGTAGGACTTGGAATTATATTACTAGCTGCGTTCTTATTGCCTAGCATCATAGATGTAACAATGGAACTTATGCTCGCTATTGTCACACCTTGCTCGCGAAATAAGGTTGTTATTCTCTCCTTTAAAGTTGTATCTGTTTCTGATATTTTACTGATAGTTTATCTGACTTCTCAAACAGTTCCATTCGTACCCCCAATCAGGAAAACAGTGTTGTTCTCCCGATCAGGGGTATCCTTTCAGAAGTATCCCACAATGCATCTGTCCAAATTTAAAGTTTGTATAGGAATAACATAAGAATCGGACACATTTCGAGCGCGGGAAACTCAACCACTGCGAAGGGGTCCAATTTTTCTTCACGATTTGAAATGATGGCATATAAATGATCTTTTCACCGTGCGGTTTTCGAGAAATTTGAAGAAAAGTGATGAATTTAATTATGTATTACCGTTAGGCACTCGCGCTTTAACAAGGTTTTCTGAAATTATGAGAAAGAACTTGAGGATTTGTGAACATTATTTAGCAATAATTGCGTAATAGTAATAAAGTTGTTTTACTTTCGCGAAATTGAACATGAACAAAGCAAACTTTGTTACAAACCTTTAATGAAACGACTGATAAGCGTCTATGGCTGAAACTTCACAATAAAAATGACGGCTTTCATATATCACTGTAAGGTCAGTGCGCATGCTTGAGTCTCCCGATCGGGGGACTTGAAGTGTCAAAGTTTTACTATTCTCACTAGCGACTTCCACTTTCGCTCTCTCTCTCATCTTGCAAATTATTTATTCTTTTTCTTATCTCATTTTGCTGCTCTGTGTTCCCTCTACATTCTGCTTGAGCTAGATTATTTTGTTCTGCCAGAATTTCTTCATTTAAGGCAGAAAGCTTTCCTTAATTATTTCTTAGTTCTCCTTTTGTTCTTTGCAAAGCTTGATCTTAACCCAGTAATTCACAAAGTGGAAGGCCTTCAGTTCTTTATTCCCCAGTAATTCAAAGTGTGGACCTTCAGTTTGTGTGCTAGCCTCATCTTTATTCCCAGTAATTCTTTATTGGACCCAGTAATTCACGAAGTGGACCTTCAGTTTGTGTGCTCGCCTCATCTTTATTCCCAGTAATTCATGAAGTGAGAGACCTTCAGTTTGTGTGCTCGCCTCATCTTTATTCCCAGTAATTCACGAAGTGGGAGACCTTCAGTTTGTGTGCTAGCCTCATCTTTATTCCCAGTAATACATGAAGTGTGAGACCTTCAGTTTGTGTGCTAGCCTCATCTTCATTCCCAGTAATTCACGAAGTGTGAGACCTTCAGTTTGTGTGCTAGCCTCATCTTCATTCCCAGTAATTCACGAAGTGTGAGGCCTTCAGTTTGTGTGCTCGCCTCATCTTTATTCCCAGTAATTCACGAAGTGGAAGGCCTTCAGTTTGTGTGCTAGCCTCATCTTTATTCCCAGTAATTCACGAAGTGGGAGACCTTCAGTTTGTGTGCTCGCCTCATCTTTATTCCCAGTAATTCACGAAGTGGGAGACCTTCAGTTTGTGTGCTAGCCTCATCTTCATTCCCAGTAATTCACGAAGTGTGAGACCTTCAGTTTGTGTGCTAGCCTCATCTTCATTCCCAGTAATTCACGAAGTGGGAGACCTTCAGTTTGTGTGCTCGCCTCATCTTTATTCCCAGTAATTCACGAAGTGTGAGACCTTCAGTTTGTGTGCCCGCCTCATCTCCATTCCCAGTAATTAACGAAGTGGGAGACCTTCAGTTTGTGTGTTAGCCTCATCTTTATTCCCAGTAATTCATGAAGTGTGAGACCTTCAGTTTGTGTGCTAGCCTCATCTTCATTCCCAGTAATTCACGAAGTGTGAGACCTTCAGTTTGTGTGCCTGCCTCATATTTATTCCCAGTAATTCACGAAGTGGGAGACCTTCAGTTTGTGTGCCTGCCTCATCTTTATTCCCAGTAATTCATGAAGTGGGAGACCTTCAGTTTGTGTGCTAGCCTCATCTTTATTCCCAGTAATTCACGAAGTGGAGACCTTCAGTTTGTGTGCTAGCCTCATCTTTATTCCCAGTAATTCACGAAGTGGGAGACCTTCAGTTTGTGTGCTCGCCTCATCTTTATTCCCAGTAATTCACGAAGTGTGAGACCTTCAGTTTGTGTGCTCGCCTCATCTTTATTCCCAGTAATTCACGAAGTGGGAGACCTTCAGTTTGTGTGCTAGCCTCATCTTCATTCCCAGTAATTCACGAAGTGTGAGACCTTCAGTTTGTGTGCTAGCCTCATCTTCATTCCCAGTAATTCACGAAGTGGGAGACCTTCAGTTTGTGTGCTCGCCTCATCTTTATTCCCAGTAATTCACGAAGTGTGAGACCTTCAGTTTGTGTGCCCGCCTCATCTCCATTCCCAGTAATTCACGAAGTGGGAGACCTTCAGTTTGTGTGTTAGCCTCATCTTTATTCCCAGTAATTCATGAAGTGTGAGACCTTCAGTTTGTGTGCTAGCCTCATCTTCATTCCCAGTAATTCACGAAGTGTGAGACCTTCAGTTTGTGTGCCTGCCTCATATTTATTCCCAGTAATTCATGAAGTGGGAGACCTTCAGTTTGTGTGCCTGCCTCATCTTTATTCCCAGTAATTCATGAAGTGGGAGACCTTCAGTTTGTGTGCTAGCCTCATCTTTATTCCCAGTAATTCACGAAGTGGGAGACCTTCAGTTTGTGTGCTAGCCTCATCTTTATTCCCAGTAATTCACGAAGTGTGGACCTTCAGTTTGTGTGCTCGCCTCATCTTTATTCCCAGTAATTCACGAAGTGGGAGACCTTCAGTTTGTGTGCTCGCCTCATCTTTATTCCCAGTAATTCACGAAGTGGAAGGCCTTCAGCTTGTGTGCTAGCCTCATCTTTATTCCCAGTAATTCACGAAGTGTGAGACCTTCAGTTTGTGTGCTAGCCTCATCTTTATTCCCAGTAATTCACGAAGTGGGAGACCTTCAGTTTGTGTGCTCGCCTCATCTTTATTCCCAGTAATTCACGAAGTGGGAGACCTTCAGTTTGTGTGCTCGCCTCATCTTTATTCCCAGTAATTCACGAAGTGTGAGATCTTCAGTTTGTGTGCTAGCCTCATCTTCATTCCCAGTAATTCATGAAGTGTGAGATCTTCAGTTTGTGTGCTAGCCTCATCTTCATTCCCAGTAATTCATGAAGTGTGAGGCCTTCAGTTTGTGTGCTAGCCTCATCTTTATTCCCAGTAATTCATGAAGTGTGAGGCCTTCAGTTTGTGTGCTCGCCTCATCTTTATTCCCAGTAATTCACGAAGTGGGAGACCTTCAGTTTGTGTGCCTGCCTCATCTTTATTCCCAGTAATTCACGAAGTGTGAGACCTTCAGTTTGTGTGCCTGCCTCATCTTTATTCCCAGTAATTCATGAAGTGTGGACCTTCAGTTTGTGTGCTAGCCTCATCTTTATTCCCAGTAATTCATGAAGTGTGAGACCTTCAGTTTGTGTGCCTGCCTCATCTTTATTCCCAGTAATTCATGAAGTGGGAGACCTTCAGTTTGTGTGCTAGCCTCATCTTTATTTCCAGTAATTCATGAAGTGTGAGACCTTCAGTTTGTGTACCTGCCTCATCTTTATTCCCAGTAATTCACGAAGTGGAAGGCCTTCAGCTTGTGTGCTAGCCTCATCTTTATTCCCAGTAATTCACGAAGTGGGAGACCTTCAGTTTGTGTGCTAGCCTCATCTTTATTCCCAGTAATTCACGAAGTGGGAGACCTTCAGTTTGTGTGCTCGCCTCATCTTTATTCCTAGTAATTCACGAAGTGGGAGACCTTCAGTTTGTGTGCTCGCCTCATCTTTATTCCCAGTAATTCACGAAGTGTGAGATCTTCAGTTTGTGTGCTAGCCTCATCTTCATTCCCAGTAATTCATGAAGTGTGGGACCTTCAGTTTGTGTGCTAGCCTCATCTTTATTCCCAGTAATTCACGAAGTGTGAGACCTTCAGTTTGTGTGCCTGCCTCATCTTTATTCCCAGTAATTCATGAAGTGTGGACCTTCAGTTTGTGTGCTAGCCTCATCTTTATTCCCAGTAATTCATGAAGTGTGGACCTTCAGTTTGTGTGCTAGCCTCATCTTTATTCCCAGTAATTCACGAAGTGTGAGACCTTCAGTTTGTGTGCCTGCCTCATCTTTATTCCCAGTAATTCATGAAGTGGGAGACCTTCAGTTTGTGTGCCTGCCTCATCTTTATTCCCAGTAATTCATGAAGTGGGAGACCTTCAGTTTGTGTGCCTGCCTCATCTTTATTCCCAGTAATTCATGAAGTGTGAGACCTTCAGTTTGTGTGCCTGCCTCATCTTTATTCCCAGTAATTCATGAAGTGTGAGGCCTCCAGTTTGTGTGCTCGCCTCATCTTTATTCCCAGTAATTCACGAAGTGGGAGACCTTCAGTTTGTGTGCTCGCCTCATCTTTAACGAGAATATAATTTATTACTACAATTGACTGCTTAACACCTATAGCAGTTTTGGGTAAATTACTCATCTCCATGCTTTCAGATTGTTTTGTTGCTCAGTTAAACTACTTCTTCGTGTTTTAGTCAAAATTTTGGAAGAGTTGGAATAATCTGTAAAACCAAGATCTTGTATTAAAAAGTTAACACCATATTTAGTTTTTAAAGTGTGTATTGCTAAAAAATGTGTGGGTTTGTTTGCATATGTTAGCTCATAACCATTAAGACAAAGCCTTCCAGTGAGATAATCAAACTTACTATATTCCATATAAGTTGGTTTCAGCTTGTAGTCTTTTTCCATATCGTTATAAAATGCATCTATTTTAGTTTTAGTTACTTCAAGATTTAACCCTGAGCGGTTCCATCTAGAACTCCGACCTAGAAAAGAACGTGTTGTATCTGTGTTAATATCTAGTATTCGTTGATCTTGTGGTAAAGTGTCGATATATTCATCTTGAAGAGAAGTTTCTTCTATATCCTGATCCTCATCATCTTGGAATTCTTGGAATTCATTCCCATAATCGCCCAATTCAAATGACATGATTTAATATATATATATATATATATATATATATATATATATATATATATATATATATATATATATATATATATATATATATATATATATATATATATATATATATATATATATATATACATATATATATATATATATATATATATATATATATATATACATATATATATATATATATATATATATATATATATATATATATATATATATATATATATATATATATATATATATATATATATATATATATATATATATTATTTTTTTTTTTATTGTTCGTTTGTTTTTGTTTGTTTGTTGTTGTTTTTTTAAATATTTTGCAACGTTATTTTTACAACGATGTCAGGTCATTAGTTAGACCGCTCGTCAGGTCAATGATTTTTTTTGTAAAATTATATTCTGCATAATAAATATAATGTCAGAACAATATGAGCATAGACAAATTCCATATCGCAGTCTCAAAAAAGCGCTAGCTATGAAAGATATACGACAAACTGTAGTCGTTATAAATAAGGTTAGTACAGTAAATCAAAACGAACTGTTAACTGTTCAATTTCCGAATTAAAGATCCCAGAATGTTATTTTCCCCGGATCTGCGTGACTAGCATTCAACATATCTTTAAATTCTGATGATGATGATAATCGAGCTATTGTAAATAACTCATGTAGAGCCATAGTAAAAAAGGTATCAATTAAGTTTAAAGAAAATGAAGTTTATTCACTCGATGATGCTGTTGTTTACCATTGTTATAACGATTTATGGTTGACTAAAAATCAATTGATAAGTTTAGCATATCAAGGATTTCATTCCAATAAGAGTGGAGTGGAGAATGATGATATTGCTAAAATAAGAGCAGGTGCTGCAGATAAAACAGATAGAGAAAATAATGGAGAAGATAAAGCAATTGCTGATGCATTTGGTAGCAGATTTTCTATACCTTTAGATTATGAAATTCTACGAGATGACATGCCATTTTATTAATCGGGATTAGGTGATAGACTATCTTACGAATTAACTTTTAATGATTGTTCGCGTGTGATATTAGGCACTAATAATAATGCTTCTCATACCATTAATGAGATATACTTAGAATATGAAATGGTAACAAATCTAAAATTAGCTAGAACGATAAGAAATATACACCAAAGAAGAAGAGCAATATTGTATGAGAGGGTGCTCAGACATTACTCTGAGTAAAAGTGACACCATTTGGAATATTAATCTAAATACACCAGCTAATAGCATGGAAGGAATTCTGATGATTTTTGAAGATCCCTCTGATGGTGATGATGGGGCTGCTTATAAACGAGACATTAGCAAATACTACAATCCAAAGATAGATAAAGTAACCATTACAATAGAGGGCAAACCAAATCAATTGTACGCTCAAGGGTTATTTAGATATCAGCATTAGGGATGTACCGGATATCCGGTCCGGCCGGATTTGGGGGGAAATCCGGTTCCGGTTCCGGCCGGATTTTTTCCAAATCCGGCCGGAACCGGATTTTTGGCAATTTTAACAATTGAAGATTTACTTTTTCCTCAATATTTGATTGTTTAGCTTGTTTATATGTTGCAGGATGTTTTGATTGGAGATGCTTGTGTAAAGGTAAAGTACTAAAGTTCTTTGGCAGGGATCCTGGTTTTCCGCTCCTTATTCCTTTTTTGCACAAAATACATTCAGCAATTTCATCAGCTTGATCTTGGACAGTAAAATGTTTCCAAATAAATGAGGATGCCTTGATCTTTTATGATGCCTATATTCAGTCTTTCCTCTGTATCACTGTAACTCTAATATGCATAAATCAACACTTCAAACCTCATATATACATGTAGAAAGGAATAGCATGAAATGCATTCACATATTGCCTCAAAAAGAACAATAGACCCTTTGTCTTGCAGACTTCCTGCCTGGTCTATGAGTCATCAGCATCACATTGAGATTGGGATCACTGTTTTTCTTAAGTATCTTACTTGGCTACAATGAAACTTGAACTTCTGAATGGTAAAATTTAGGTAGCAGGACCAATCCAGATGTCATTGAAATATTGAATGATGGCTGAAAGTTTTTAAACATTATCAAATGTTTTGAGATGCAATTATAGTAAAGAGCCTAGGCTATAGCCTGTAGAAGCATGTATAACTTATTATACTTTTATTAGATGGGGAATTTAATCCCCTCACCCCACCCCTCCCCTCACCCCACCCCTCCCCCCCACCCCACCCCCTCCCCACCCCACCCCCCTCACCCCACCCCTCCCATCACCCCTCCCTCCCCCAAAAAAGTATTAAGTATGGCTTAGAATTTTAACAGTCCATTTATGATGATAAATGAAGAGGATAGACAGTTCTCTTTAGGTGCACAGTAATTTTTGCCACAATTTTTAGACATTGCCCATTGTTTTCATACTTTAATATCTTGATAGGGCTGAGACAATCACGCAAAATCACACTTTTCTTAAAACAGTACCCAGAATCTTTCCTCTTATTAATATCTTCAAATTTTGCCTGAATTTCCAAATTTGGTACATGTTAGGATTAATCCAGAACTTTCACTAATTTTGATTTGATTTCATCACAATATGCCCAATAATTGTTATTTTCCAAAATTTTGGGTTGCTAGCCATTAGTAGCCAACTTGACAATCCCCTGCCCCCACCCCTTTCCCTTTGTTTCTTAAGATTATGAGAATTGTTGTAAGCAATGAAAAATCCGGTTCCGGCCGGATTTTATCCGGCCGGATTTCAACCTGGGTCCGGCAAAATCCGGTTCCGGCCGGATCCAAAAATTTGGATCCGGTACATCCCTAATCAGCATTGGAATGAAATGCAAAAATATTTCTGTGACTCTATTACAGAACATGGTGTGAATGTAGTAAAAGCTCTCACTTTAGTGAATGTTAAACTACATGAATATTCAACGTCTAGATATGCCCTTTGGCAGTTTGGGTGGATATGAGGAGTAATGATGATAATACTTTACATGGCAGTGGGCGAATTGGACTGGAAATGCTTCAGAATGAATTACTATTCAGCTTGAGAAAACTTCTGAAACAGTTTATATCTGCACAATTAAATATACAAGAATTAGATTAGTTAACGCTCTCTATTAGTTGTCCTGTCGGACGGTCTATATAGTATTAAATTGGTGTAAAAGTCCTGACTGGCTGTCTATACATTTTACAGTCTATATTTCACATCATTGTAAAATGCATAGGCTGTCTGTCAGGACAATGTTTTCTCAGAAACTTTATTTGATAAACATGTTTCCAATGTATTCTCATTCTGCTTTGATTTGTGGTCAAACATCAGAGTGTTTGGATTTTTTCCCCAAAATATAATTCAGTTGTAAAAGATTTTAGATAACAATTGAAATGGGTTTGTTTATTTTACTGTAAAGATCGCGACTCATTTCAAAATTGTTTACGAGAAATTGATGTTATTCCCAACAAAGAAACTCGTAATAAGAATGTCAATATATCAAACAAGTAAAACATTTAAAGTTGATATTAAAAACAGATCAACCAATAGGATATTGCATACTTCAAGAATAACTGTCCTGCCGGACGGACTAGATATTGTCCTGGTGGACGGTCTATATCATTTTAAATCATTGTAAAAGGTCTGACAGGCGGCCTATATAATTTTACATATTGGTAGGCCGTCCATCAGGACGACTATAAATTAACTTATACAGATGAATTTACAAATCAACAATAGGTTATTTATAAGTTATTTACAAGTAACTTGTAAGCTATTTACGACTAACTTATAAGCTATTTACAAGTAACTTATAAGTTATTCACAAGTAACTTATATGTTATTCATAAGTAGCTTATAAGTTATTTACAAGTAACTTATAGGTTATTTACAAGTAACTTATAAGTTAATTGCAAGTAACTTATAGGTTATTTACAAGTAACTTATAAGTTATTTACAAGTAACTTATAGGTTATTTACAAGTAACTTATACGTAATCTATAATTTATCTGTAGGTTAAAATGATATATAGATGGACTTATAGATAACATATATATAGTAGGTGAATTACAAGTTGTTTGTAAGTATACTTAAAGTTATCTATAAGTAACTTAGTAACCTCCCATATAGCCCAACGTATTATAATTTTCTGTGTTATATACAACTGAAATGGTATATTTATTTTATTGAATACGATTAGTTCTATAGCAGTAATCGTCTGTATTGGGCTTTTATTGTATTATTTTACATTTCTAGGAAAGAAGCCACAGAAAGAATTTGTTTTTTATTTGATCTAATATATACAACATAGAAGAAATGATTGACATACTTTGTGAACAAGAAGGAACTCTGGAGCACAGCTCTCTGCTCTCTAAAAGATCAGATATCTTCCAACAAACAAAGTTTTTTATTTGATCTAATATATACAACATAGAAGAAATGATTGACATACTTTGTGAACAAGAAGGAACTCTGGAGCACAGCTCTCTGCTCTCTAAAAGATCAGATATCTTCCAACAAACAAAGTTTTTATTTTATCTAATATATACAACATAGAAGAAATGATTGACATACTTTGTGAACAAGAAGGAACTCTGGAGCACAGCTCTCTGCTCTCTAAAAGATCAGATATCTTCCAACAAACAAAGTTTTATATTTTATCTAATATATACAACATAGAAGAAATGATTGACATACTTTGTGAACAAGAAGGAACTCTGGAGCACAGCTCTCTGCTCTCTAAAAGATCAGATATCTTCCAACAAACAAAGTTTTTATTTTATCTGATATATACAACATAGAAGATATGATTGACATACTTTGTGAACAAGAAGGAACTCTGGAGCACAGCTCTGCTCTCTAAAAGATCAGATATCTTCCAACAAACAAAGTTTTTTTATTTTATCTAATATATACAACATAGAAGAAATGATTGACATACTTTGTGAACAAGAAGGAACTCTGGAGCACAGCTCTCTGCTCTCTAAAAGATCAGATATCTTCCAACAAACAAAGTTTTTTATTTTATCTAATATATACAACATAGAAGAAATGATTGACATACTTTGTGAACAAGAAGGAACTCTGGAGCACAGCTCTCTGCTCTCTAAAAGATCAGATATCTTCCAACAAACAAAGTTTTTTATTTGATCTAATATATACAACATAGAAGAAATGATTGACATACTTTGTGAACAAGAAGGAACTCTGGAGCACAGCTCTCTGCTCTCTAAAAGATCAGATATCTTCCAACAAACAAAGTTTTTTATTTTATCTAATATATACAACATAGAAGAAATGATTGACATACTTTGTGAACAAGAAGGAACTCTGAGCACAGCTCTCTGCTCTCTAAAAGATCAGATATCTTCCAACAAACAAAGTTTTTATTTTATCTAATATATACAACATAGAAGAAATGATTGACATACTTTGTGAACAAGAAGGAACTCTGGAGCACAGCTCTCTGCTCTCTAAAAGATCAGATATCTTCCAACAAACAAAGTTTTTATTTGATCTAATATATACAACATAGAAGAAATGATTGACATACTTTGTGAACAAGAAGGAACTCTGAGCACAGCTCTCTGCTCTCTAAAAGATCAGATATCTTCCAACAAACAAAGTTTTTATTTTATCTAATATATACAACATAGAAGAAATGATTGACATACTTTGTGAACAAGAAGGAACTCTGGAGCACAGCTCTCTGCTCTCTAAAAGATCAGATATCTTCCAACAAACAAAGTTTTTTATTTTATCCGATATATACAACATAGAAGATATGATTGACATACTTTGTGAACAAGAAGGAACTCTGGAGCACAGCTCTCTGCTCTCTAAAAGATCAGATATCTTCCAACAAACAAAGTTTTTTTATTTTATCTAATATATACAACATAGAAGAAATGATTGACATACTTTGTGAACAAGAAGGAACTCTGGAGCACAGCTCTCTGCTCTCTAAAAGATCAGATATCTTCCAACAAACAAAGTTTTTATTTTATCTAATATATACAACATAGAAGAAATGATTGACATACTTTGTGAACAAGAAGGAACTCTGAGCACAGCTCTCTGCTCTCTAAAAGATCAGATATCTTCCAACAAACAAAAGTTTTTTATTTTATCTAATATATACAACATAGAAGAAATGATTGACATACTTTGTGAACAAGAAGGAACTCTGGAGCACAGCTCTCTGCTCTCTAAAAGATCAGATATCTTCCAACAAACAAAGTTTTTTATTTGATCTAATATATACAACATAGAAGAAATGATTGACATACTTTGTGAACAAGAAGGAACTCTGGAGCACAGCTCTCTGCTCTCTAAAAGATCAGATATCTTCCAACAAACAAAGTTTTTTATTTTATCTAATATATACAACATAGAAGATATGATTGACATACTTTGTGAACAAGAAGGAACTCTGGAGCACAGCTCTCTGCTCTCTAAAAGATCAGATATCTTCCAACAAACAAAGTTTTTATTTGATCTAATATATACAACATAGAAGATATGATTGACATACTTTGTGAACAAGAAGGAACTCTGGAGCACAGCTCTCTGCTCTCTAAAAGATCAGATATCTTCCAACAAACAAAGTTTTTTATTTGATCTAATATATACAACATAGAAGATATGATTGACATACTTTGTGAACAAGAAGGAACTCTGGAGCACAGCTCTCTGCTCTCTAAAAGATCAGATATCTTCCAACAAACAAAGTTTTTTATTTTATCTAATATATACAACATAGAAGAAATGATTGACATACTTTGTGAACAAGAAGGAACTCTGGAGCACAGCTCTCTGCTCTCTAAAAGATCAGATATCTTCCAACAAACAAAGTTCAAATGAGATCAGCTTGAAAAAAACACAGTTTAGAAATGAAAAGAAATAGATTAGCTGCTTTAACAGCTGGTGGAAATAATATAAAAAATACTTTGATAAATGTTATACCATTGGGGAGATGAAAAATTAAACGATGTAAACATATAATAAAGTTATACATAAAATATGAGCTAAATTAGGACAAGACATAACTAAATCTTTGGATTCGTGTGTATTTGCAATGTATACCAAACTTGTTGGATATGCTATGCAAGCAAATCCATTCGGATATGAGTGCGAAGTAGATAATGAAGAAAACTTAAACAAAGAATTAAATGAAGATCTTTTAATTTCAAATGCTCTTAGTTCTGTTTTATGTGAAACATTACAATTTTGGTGATTACTTGGCCCCTATTGCAATAGCACTTATAAGAACAAAACATTAATTTGAAGAAATGTTTTTTGTAATGATATATATGATGAGCCGAAGAGATGAATTATGAATTCCTGCCGGACGGCCCATCTAGCATTACATCAATTAGCTCTTGTCCTGTCAGAGGGCTCGTCTAGCAAGCCTGTAGCTCAAGAGTAACACAATTTTCAAGAACTTTAGAAAGTAACTAAACCAGCTAAAGGAAAGAATCCAAACAGAGTTGTCGCGGGTAAAAAAAAAAAACTAGCTGATTACAATAAAAAAACAACAAGAAACATTAAAGAAATATGAAGAAGTAAGCAAATCAACTACTCCTTTCCCATCAAGTTCAAATTAACAAAGTTTGAATGAGCGCAGCTCTGATGAGCATAGAACATCTCTCTTAAGCTCAATTTGAGAGAATTCACAAGCTGTGCTTTTGGGTGTAATATGTGTAACAGTTGTAAGTGTTATTATCAATTAAAAATGTTTTCAAAAATCTATTCATTTGTCCACTCCAACATCATCCTGTATAAAAAGCAATCTTGAAGTAAATTCAAAGGAACATTTGAATTCGTCACATACTGATAATAAACAGCAAAACTCAAATCCTTTTGATATGCTATAACTTATATTTTCATATTTAAAAAATATATATTTTTATTCATATATATATATATACCATGAATAAAGATAATATTATAAATACAGCATATCATGGAGCTGTTCTTGGAGGAATTAGCTTGCTCTCAGAGAAAGTACTAAAAATTAAACCTCCAGATCTTGGAAAACTAGGTGTTGAAGATAGTGTTAAGCTGACAATTATAGCAACTTTAGCTTTAATGACAAAGTCGGTTAGTGCAAAAAGGGATTTTAAGATCAAACATTGTCAAATCACCTAGCACATAAATCGAAAGAAATATTTTTATCAAATAAATAAATATATATATATATATATATATATATATATATATATATATATATATATATATATATATATATATATATATATATATATATATATATATATATATATATATATATATATATATATATATATATATATATATATATATATATATATATATTTAAATATATACATATATATATATATATATATATATATATATATATATATATATATATATAGATAGATAGATATATATATATATATATATATATATATATATATATATATATATATATATACATATATATATATATATATATATATATATATATATATATATATATATATATATATATATATATATATATATATATATATATATATATATACATTTATATATATATATATATATATATATATATATATATATATATATATATATATATATATATATATATATATATATATATATATATATATATATATATATATATATATATATATATATATATATATATATATATATATATTTATATATATTTATATGATGGATTAAAGATGGCGGCTTAGTACGAATACGCTAAAACCTGGGCTCCGCAACTTTTCGCTTTTTTTTTAGCATCTCGCCATCAGTTATTTGGAATTTATTTCGCTACGTCATTATATTGTCTTTTCAATATTGTTGGAAGTATTTTTTTGAAAAATGGCAAACCCACAAGGCGCAAGACGTAGAAGACCTGTTGGTAGTTAAAATAAGAAACCTAATGAACACTCCCTATCTCAGCCTACACTCTTTACTTCACGTAGCACTAGTTACGTAACAGAGGATTCGGAGGATGACAGTGAAGCTCCAATTGAGCTAAAGGAATTCTGCGAAAATGCTATCGAAAAAGCCATATATTCGATAACGAAGGAATGGAAAAACTTGGAAAAAAAGCTTCCAACATGCAATTGAGTTTGAATCTAAACTTGAAAGTGAGAACACTGTGCTGAAAGATAAATGTGCGAGTCTTGAAAGAGGGGGTGAAGACACTTGAGGAGAAGGAAAAGACGCATTCTGCCACTGCCAATAAACAAGAGCGTCTGTCAAGGCGAAACAATTTCAGAGGGCTTCAAGAAAAAAAAGGTGAGGATTTTTTGTCTCTGGCAAAGAAGGTTCTAGAAGAAGTTGGTCTCCCTCATGCTCGTATTGAACGGGCCCACCGTGACGGTCAAGTACGAGATGACAGACTCGCCACTTATTGATTAAATTGTCTTTTTTTTAAAGACAAAGTCACGGTGATGAAATACGCGCGACAGATGTTGCGAGATGTCCCTCATTTTGCAGTGGATGATCTCACCCTCATTGACTTACGAGAAAAGAAGAAGTGGGGAAACCGTGTCTGACCTTTACTCTAGGGGAATCAAACTTCGTTTTAATCCAGGTAAATGGAGAGACGGATCAGGCTCGCCATACGACTTTGCTAACAATGACGCAGAACTTACGAGTTAAATCATGACGACGACGACGACGAGTGAACACACAATTACAATGACGGGGTCGTCGCCTTCGTATTCGGTTATGATAGTAATAATACTATCACGAATCGCTTAATACGACCCGGACGAGAACACAGGTACGACGTACTATGGAGTTAAAAAAGAACTCCATGGATGTACGGACAGACATAACATCGACAACCAAGTCAATGTCCACGGCCTTTGATAACCAGTTGTGGTACACTGGCGTGTCTACCCAACCCAGGCTTAAAGTAGGTAGTTGCCATTTAAATGGCAACTCCCTGCTTGAACCCAGGACCTCGTGGTCTGTAGACAGGTAAGATAACCGCTACACCACAGTAGGTAGATAGATGAATCAAGTTTGTTCACTACTTTTATATATTGTATATGCGGCAGCTATAGCCCGGGTTGGCCCTGTCTTGGTTCAGTTTGAGGGTTTAGACCCCTTGCCATGGATTACTGTTTTAGCAATTCTGTGGTTTATACTTATTTTTAATTCTTTTTCCTTTTAATCTCCACTGATATGCGAATTCGTATTACGACAACCTCGGTTTTGTTTGATCAATCAACCCCCGCAAAGATTAAATGTAATACTGTTGACATACCCAATTGTTTATCGTCTGTTGATAATTGTATTTATTGTTGTACTAAAATTCCATGAGTAAAATTAAGATAGCTACTTTTAATACCCGAGGAATTTGGAAGCGTAAGAAAAAGAGGAAATATTTTACTTTTTTCTATCACCATTCTTTTGATATTATTTTCCTCCAGGAAACACATTCTTTAATAATTAATTAAACTTGTTGGAGTAACGAATGGGGAGGGAAAATCATTCATGCTCACGGTGCAAACGATAGCAGGGGTGTTGCTATCCTCATTAAGCATTCAATCAATGTTAATATTATCAATACTTTTTTAAATGACAATGGCCGGTTTATTATTGTTAATTGTTATATTCATAATGGCCCCCATCTTTTAATTAACCTTTATGTACCAAACATTGACAACCTCAATTTTTTCCATGAAATCGGTAACCTTATAAGCAACCAGGATGATATTAATATTACATGGGGTGGGGAATTTAACTTTGTTTTTGATACCGAGCTTGATAAGAGAGAGGGCAATCGTGTAACTAACTTTCACGCTAGAGATTCCGTTCTTGACCTTATTTGTAAATTTGATCTGATTGATGTTTGGAGGGAAAGAAATCCAGACTCTAGTAATTACACGTGGCATTCCACTATCGATTCTACCATTCATTGCAGGCTTGACTGGTTTTTAATTTCGAAGCACTTGTTAAACCTTGTAGATAATGTATTCACTCAATCTCTCTTTAGTTCTGATCATGACATTGTTGTCCTAGAATTACATCTAATGATCGTGGCCCAGGTTTATGGAAGTTTAACGCCTCTTTACTTAAAGATAATGTGTACGTAAACCGTATTAAAGAAACTATTTTCAACATTTTAACCTGTCATTCAGATTTGAACACATCTCTTTAGTGGGAATATATTAAAATGCAAATTCGTTCTGTTACTATTGTTTATTTTAAGCGTAAGGCACGTGAAAGATTGGTCTATGAACGTGACCTCATACGTCGTATCTCGTATCATGAACAACTCTGCTCCTTGCAGGCCACCTGTGCTAACTGTAACATTCTTAAGAATCTTAAGACTGAGCTAGATGTAATTTACGATTACAAATTGCAAGGTATCTTTATTCGTTCTAGGGCAGGGTGGGTCGAGGCAGGAGAGAAGAACACTCGTTATTTCTTCAATCTTGAGAGTAGGAATAGGGCCACTAATGCTCTTACTAAACTTATTGATAATAAAGGTGCTACCATTGTTGACAGACAAAATATTTTAAAGGAGGTGGAACATTTCTATCGTACCCTTTACTCTGATCATTCTATTGAGGACCCTTCTAATTTTTTCGCCCACTTACAAACTCATAAATGTATTTCATATAACGACGCCCTCACTCAGAAGGTTTATCAACCCTATCTGAGTGTGGTGATGCACTTTTCTCTATGGCTTCAAATAAATCTCCCGGAACTGACGGCCTTTCATCAGACTTCCACAAATTTTTCTGGGAAAACGTGGGTCCTTTAGTTGTGAACTCCCTCAATTTGCCTATAACAAAGGTCAATTGTCCCCCCTACAAAGTCTGGCTGTTATTTTGTTAATCCCTAAGCCCGGCAAAGACTCTTGCATATTGAAAAATTGAAGACCCATTGCTCTTTTAAATATTGATTATAAAATTGCAGCTAAATGTTTATCTAGTCGTTTACAGAATATTTTACAAAATTTTATGAGCCCGGAACAAACAGGATTTTTAAAAGGCAGGTACATTGGAGAAAATGTACGCTTAGTATTAGATATGATTGATCATTGTATGAATAATTCAGTACCTGGTTCTTTTATTTTCCTAGATTTTGAAAAAAGCCATTGATTCGTTAAGTCATTTCTTTATAGATACGGATCTTTCCTACTTTTACTTTTGGTCAAAGTTTCAGACATTGGGTTAGTACACTTTATTATATTGCTAGTTCATGTGTTATTAACAATGGGTATTGTACACATTATTTCTCTATTTTGCGTGGAGTGCGACAAGGTTTTCCCTTAGTCCTTACTTATATATCATGTGTTCAGAAATCTTATGTCTTTGTATAATATGTAATCATAATATTGAAGGTATTGTTATAGGGGATACTGAAGTTAAAATCACACAATACGCTGATGATACGGTTTTATTTACAGATGGCTCTAGCTCATCAGTTGACAATGTAATTTATGTTCTAAATGATTATCAACAAATTTCTGGTCTCGTTATTCATTTTGAAAAGTCTCTTCTTTTCCCTGTTGGTCATTATATTGATTCGCCCCCCAATTTCTTTCAAGACTGTATATTCAATATCTCACAAGGTCCCATTCAGTACCTCGGTATTTCTTTCACACACCATAAAGACGACTTTTTTTTTCTTCATTCAAATTATCTCCCCAAATTGTCTCGACTCAAGAATGCACTAAATCTATGGTCTATGCGTGATCTCACGCCGATAGGTAAAATCACCATTATAGAAATATTTGCTTTGTCCAAACTTATTTATCTCTTCACGGTTTTACCCACTCCTCCCCAAGACTTTCTTAATGATTAAGATTTTTTTATATTAATTTTATTTGGAGTAACAAAAGACATGAAATAAAACGCTCTGCCCTTATTAATAATTTAAATGGTGGTGGATTGAGAACGTTTCATATAGTGTCTTTTATCAAAAGTCTTAAGTGCTCTTGGCTTCGCCGTTTTTGTTCCCCGTGTAGTCATAATGGGAAATTGTTTTTTGATATTGCTTTAAAGGTGGTTCTTTTACTTTCAAATGCAATATGCAGCATGGTGATCTTTTTGACATTTGCAATGTTTTTGTAAAACAAGTTTGGGAGGCTTGGTTTATCTATAATTTCAATGCACCTAATATGGATTTTCATAATCAGATTGTTTTAAATAATTCATTAGTGAAAATTGAACATAAGACTTTTTTCAATCGTTATCTTTTTAGTGCTGGTGCATATAGAGTTCATAATTTCTTTGACCATGATGGTTCTACCAAAGATTATCATACCTTCGTGAGCGATTTAATTTAACTGCTTTCCCATTCACAACATATTTTGGTATTTTATCCTCCATGCCCTCAACTTGGAAGGCTTATTTACATACCAATGGCACCACTTCTGTAACTTTAAATCGTAATGAGTCACGGTTGTTGTTATTTAATTCAAAACCTGCCGCGAAAAGAAGCATCTATTCTTCTTTACTTCAGAATCATGTATGCATACCTACTTGTGTTAGGAAATGGGAGGGCGAATTCTCTTGCGAACTCAATTGGAAGAAAATTTTCTTGCTTCCTTTTACAGTTTCAAGTCAGTTAAACATTCCTAACTTCAATATTGTCAGTCCCGCTTCGTTCATCGCATTCTAGCTGTAAATAACTTTTTGTTTAGAATGGGCCTTGTGGATTCTCCTTTATGTACGTTTTGTGGTATGTGTAAAGAGACGTTATCGCATCTCTTCTGGGATTGCCCTATTTCTAATAGTGAGGCGGTAATCTATACAATTAATAGCGATGCAGCTTTAACTGTTTAACAAAAGAGACCTAAGAACTATTAGTTCACCATTCAATGTTTTCATTATTCATGCGAAAAACTACTTTTATGCTTGTAGGGTAAAGAAGTCTCTACCACAATTGAATCATTTTCAACGTGTTCTTTCTTTCAATCTTAAGGTTGAAAAATATATGGATGATAACAATAATAGTTCTAGTAATAGAGCTGCTTTTTTCGAATATTTTAAGTAGAGACCTTATTGATTCCTAAATTTCGACAGCAATTGCTGAATGCAGTTTTTGTAACATTGTAATTTGAAATCATTATATGCTTATATATACGATATGTTGTTAAGATATGCAGATCTTACAGCTCATGTTATTACGCTAATGTATTAGAAAATCAGTGTATATATATATATATATATATATATATATATATATATATATATATATATATATATATATATATACAAAATTATATGTATAACAATCTGACAATGTTACTGTATGAATCTCTTGAAGAGTCAATTCTATGTTAAAAAGTCATCTAATATTTGTTATTATTCGTTATGTGCGGTTTCTTTTACAAATGTAGGAAATGTTATTGGTGTTGTTGAAGATGTAAATAAACGGAGTAAAATAAATATATATATAAATATAAAAAATATAATAAAAAAAAAAAAAAATATATATATATATATATATATATATATATATATATATATATATATATATATATATATATATATATATATATATATATATATATATATATAAATGGCAACATTAGCAATGATGGTAGGAGGTGTAATTATTGATGCAGTTGCAACTAGTGGTTCTAATTATTTATTTCGTGGTTTAGGTGTTCAAAAAATCAGATAAGGAAAGAAAGAAACATAATTTAGCTTCAAAACAGCTACCGGTAACGAAGGCAAGAGATGAATGGCGCAGACAGAGAACACAGTATCTTGATTATTTGAATGATCGTTTACAAAAAGAAGCTCATGCCAAACAAGCTTTTACAAATATTGACAGTGTCTTGAGAGAATATTATATCATTACAGGCAATCAAGATTATCCTCCCCCTCTCCCAACTGAAAGTGGTGAATAAATCTAGGCTAAGTGACTTTTATACTCCAAATGAAGAACAAAAATTGAGATAAATTATTTTCAATCTGTTGGGATTAGGTGTTATTACATTTATAAGCTTCCGTGGGTTACATGGAAATTCAAGGGAAGAAGAAAAAAAGATTGACGTTTTTGATAATATTTTTTGTTAATGTTGTTATTTGTCTATGGATAATAGAAAAACATCAAAGCTGCAGAATATATGTCATAGCCCACGAGGATATTAGAAAGGTGAAAGCGCAGAGAAAAAGTTGGCAAAAGAGGCCAGAGTATAAGAAAAGATAGCAAAAAAATGGTCATCCAAACAAGCATTGTGGCATATTAACCGAGCTGCTCCAAAATATATACCAAAGACCAATAAGCACATTTAGTACAAGTGCGACACCAAATGAAAGCTGATTTTTTTTACCTCATGATAAAGTTGGTAGTAAGATATACAAATATGCTCGTACAGTGGCTGATGCGGCAAGCAGATATAAAGAAGTTGAGCCCTTAACAGATAAACAGCAATTCAAGTTGTAGATGAAGTTGGTAGTAAGATATACAAATATGCTCTTACAGTGGTTGATGTGCCAAGCAGATATAAAGAAGTTGAGCCCTTAAGAGATAAAACAGCAATTCAAGTTGTAGATGAAGTTGGTAGTAAGATATACAAATATGCTCTTACAGTGGCTGATGTGGCAAGCAGATATAAAGACGCTGAGCCATTAACAGATCAAACAGCAATTCAAGTTGTAAATGAAGTTGGTAGTAAGATATACAAATATGCTCTTACAGTGGTTGATGTGGCAAGCAGATATAAAGACGCTGAGCCATTAACAGATAAACAGCAATTCAAGTTGTAGATGAAGTTGGTAGTAAGATATACAAATTCGCTCTTACAGTGCTTGATGTGGCAAGCAGATATAAAGAAGCTGAGCCCTTAACAGATAAACAGCAAATCAAGTTGTAGATGAAGTTGGTAGTAAGATATACAAATATGCTCTTACAGTGGCTGATGTGGCAAGCAGATATAAAGAAGCTGAGCCCTTAACAGATAAACAGCAAATCAAGTTGTAAATGAAGTTGGTAGTAAGATATACAAATATGCTCTTACAGTGGTTGATGTGGCAAGCAGATATAAAGAAGCTGAGCCCTTAACAGATAAAACAGCAATTCAAGTTGTAGATGAAGTTGGTAGTAAGATATACAAATATGCTCTTACAGTGGTTGATGCGGCAAGCAGATATAAAGAAGTTGAGCCCTTAACAGATAAAACAGCAATTCAAGTTGTAGATAAAGTTGGTAGTAAGATATACAAATATGCTCTTACAGTGGTTGATGCGGCAAGCAGATATAAAGAAGTTGAGCCATTAACAGATAAACAGCAATTCAAGTTGTAAATGAAGTTGGTAGTAAGATATACAAATATGCTCTTACAGTGGTTGATGTGGCAAGCAGATATAAAGACGCTGAGCCCTTAACAGATAAACAGCAATTCAAGTTGTAGATGAAGTTGGTAGTAAGATATACAAATATGCTCTTACAGTGGCTGATGTGGCAAGCAGATATAAAGAAGCTGAGCCCTTAACAGATAAACAGCAATTTAAGTTGTAGATGAAGTTGGTAGTAAGATATACAAATATGCTCTTACAGTGGCTGATGCGGCAAGCAGATATAAAGAAGCTGAGCCCTTAACAGATAAAACAGCAATTCAAGTTGTAGATGAAGTTGGTAGTAAGATATACAAATATGCTCTTACAGTGGTTGATGCGGCATGCAGATATAAAGAAGTTGAGCCCTGAACAGATAAAACAGCAATTCAAGTTGTAGATAAAGTTGGTAGTAAGATATACAAATATGCTCTTACAGTGGTTGATGCGGCAAGCAGATATAAAGAAGTTGAGCCATTAACAGATAAACAGCAATTCAAGTACTAGATGAAGTTGGTAGTAAGATATACAAATTTGCTCTTACAGTGGTTGATGCGGCAAGCAGATATAAAGAAGTTGAGCCCTTAACAGATAAAACAGCAATTCAAGTTGTAGATGAAGTTGGTAGTAAGATATACAAATATGCTCTTACAGTGGTCGATGCGGCAAGCAGATATAAAGAAGTTGAGCCATTAACAGATAAACAGCAATTCAAGTTGTCAATGAAGTTGGTAGTTAGATATACAAATATGCTCTTACAGTGGCTGATGCGGCAAGCAGATATAAAGAAGCTGAGCCCTTAACAGATAAACAGCAATTCAAGTTGTAGATGAAGTTGGTAGTAAGATATACAAATATGCTCTTACAGCTGTACAGTGGCTGATGCGGCAAGCAGATATAAAGAAGCTGAGCCCTTAACAGATAAACAGCGATTCAAGTTGTAGATGAAGTTGGTAGTAAGATATACAAATATGCTCTTACAGTGGTTGATGCGGCAAGCAGATATAAAGAAGTTGAGCCCTTAACAGATAAAGCAGCCATTCAAGTTGTAGATGAAGTTGGTAGTAAGATATACAAATATGCTCTTACAGTGGTTGATGCGGCAAGCAGATATAAAGAGGTTGAGCCATTAACAGATAAAACAGCAATTCAAGTTGTAGATGAAGTTGGTAGTAAGATATACAAATTCGCTCTTACAGTGCTTGATGTGGCAAGCAGATATAAAGAAGCTGAGCCATTAACAGATAAACAGCAATTCAAGTTGTAGATGAAGTTGGTAGTAAGATATACAAATTCGCTCTTACAGTGCTCGATGCGGCAAGCAGATATAAAGAAGCTGAGCCCTTAACAGATAAACAGCAATTCAAGTTGTAGATGAAGTTGGTAGTAAGATATACAAATATGCTCTTACAGTGGTTGATGCGGCAAGCAGATATAAAGAAGCTGAGCCCTTAACAGATAAAACAGCAATTCAAGTTGTAGATGAAGTTGGTAGTAAGATATACAAATATGCTCTTACAGTGGCTGATGCGGCAAGCAGATATAAAGAAGCTGAGCCCTTAACAGATAAAACAGCAATTCAAGTTGTAGATGAAGTTGGTAGTAAGATATACAAATATGCTCTTACAGTGGCTGATGCGGCAAGCAGATATAAAGAAGCTGAGCCATTAACAGATAAAACAGCAATTCAAGTTGTAGATGAAGTTGGTAGTAAGATATACAAATATGCTCTTACAGTGGTTGATGTGGCAAGCAGATATAAAGAAGCTGAGCCATTAACAGATAAAACAGCAATTCAAGTTGTAGCTAAAGTTGATAGTAAGATATACAAATATGCTCTTACAGTGGTTGATGTGGCAAGCAGATATAAAGACGCTGAGCCTTTAACAGATAAAACAGCAATTCAAGTTGTAAATGAAGTTGGTAGTAAGATATACAAATATGCTCTTACAGTGGTTGATGTGGCAAGCAGATATAAAGAAGCTGAGCCCTTAACAGATAAAACAGCAATTCAAGTTGTAGATGAAGTTGGTAGTAAGATATGCAAATATGCTTTTACAGTGGCTGATGTGGCAAGCAGATATAAAGAAGCTGAGCCCTTAACAGATAAACAGCAATTCAAGTTGTAGATGAAGTTGGTAGTAAGATATACAAATATGCTCTTACAGTGGTTGATGCGGCAAGCAGATATAAAGACGCTGAGCCCTTAACAGATAAAACAGCAATTCAAGTTGTAGATGAAGTTGGTAGTAAGATATACAAATATGCTCTTACAGTGGTTGATGTGGCAAGCAGATATAAAGACGCTGAGCCCTTAAGAGATAAAACAGCAAATCAAGTTGTAGATGAAGTTGGTAGTAAGATATACAAATATGCTCTTACAGTGGCTGATGCGGCAAGCAGATATAAAGACGCTGAGCCCTTAACAGATAAAGCAGCCATTCAAGTTGTAGATGAAGTTGGTAGTAAGATATACAAATATGCTCTTACAGTGGTTGATGGCAAGCAGATATAAAGACGCTGAGCCCTTAACAGATAAAACAGCAATTCAAGTTGTAGATGAAGTTGGTAGTAAGATATACAAATATGCTCTTACAGTGGCTGATGTGGCAAGCAGATATAAAGAAGCTGAGCCATTAACAGATAAAGCAGCCATTCAAGTTGTAGATGAAGTTGGTAGTAAGATATACAAATATGCTCTTACAGTGGTTGATGTGGCAAGCAGATATAAAGAAGCTGAGCCCTTAACAGATAAAACAGCAATTCAAGTTGTAGATGAAGTTGATAGTAAGATATACAAATATGCTCTTACAGTGGTTGATGTGGCAAGCAGATATAAAGACGCTGAGCCCTTAAGAGATAAAACAGCAAATCAAGTTGTAGATGAAGTTGGTAGTAAGATATACAAATATGCTCTTACAGTGGCTGATGCGGCAAGCAGATATAAAGACGCTGAGCCCTTAACAGATAAAGCAGCCATTCAAGTTGTAGATGAAGTTGGTAGTAAGATATACAAATATGCTCTTACAGTGGTTGATGTGGCAAGCAGATATAAAGACGCTGAGCCCTTAACAGATAAAACAGCAATTCAAGTTGTAGATGAAGTTGGTAGTAAGATATACAAATATGCTCTTACAGTGGCTGATGTGGCAAGCAGATATAAAGAAGCTGAGCCATTAACAGATAAAGCAGCCATTCAAGTTGTAGATGAAGTTGGTAGTAAGATATACAAATATGCTCTTACAGTGGTTGATGTGGCAAGCAGATATAAAGAAGCTGAGCCCTTAACAGATAAAACAGCAATTCAAGTTGTAGATGAAGTTGGTAGTAAGATATACAAATATGCTCTTACAGTGGTTGATGTGGCAAGCAGATATAAAGACGCTGAGCCCTTATGAGATAAAACAGCAAATCAAGTTGTAGATGAAGTTGGTAGTAAGATATACAAATATGCTCTTACAGTGGCTGATGCGGCAAGCAGATATAAAGACGCTGAGCCCTTAACAGATAAAGCAGCCATTCAAGTTGTAGATGAAGTTGGTAGTAAGATATACAAATATGCTCTTACAGTGGTTGATGTGGCAAGCAGATATAAAGACGCTGAGCCCTTAAGAGATACAACAGCAAATCAAGTTGTAGATGAAGTTGGTAGTAAGATATACAAATATGTTCTTACAGTGGCTGATGCGGCAAGCAGATATAAAGACGCTGAGCCATTAACAGATAAAGCAGCCATTCAAGTTGTAGATGAAGTTGGTAGTAAGATATACAAATATGCTCTTACAGTGGTTGATGTGGCAAGCAGATATAAAGACGCTGAGCCCTTAACAGATAAAGCAGCCATTCAAGTTGTAGATGAAGTTGGTAGTAAGATATACAAATATGCTCTTACAGTGGTTGATGTGGCAAGCAGATATAAAGAAGCTGAGCCATTAACAGATAAAGCAGCCATTCAAGTTGTAGATGAAGTTGGTAGTAAGATATACAAATATGCTCTTACAGTGGTTGATGTGGCAAGCAGATATAAAGACGCTGAGCCTTTAACAGATAAAACAGCAATTCAAGTTGTAAATGAAGTTGGTAGTAAGATATACAAATATGCTCTTACAGTGGCTGATGCGGCAAGCAGATATAAAGACGCTGAGCCCTTAACAGAATAAAGCAGCCATTCAAGTTGTAGATAAAGTTGGTAGTAAGATATACAAATATGCTCTTACAGTGGCTGATGCGGCAAGCAGATATAAAGACGCTGAGCCCTTAACAGATAAAACAGCAAATCAAGTTGTAGATGAAGTTGGTAGTAAGATATACAAATATGCTCTTACAGTGGTTGTTGTGGCAAGCAGATATAAAGACGCTGAGCCCTTAACAGATAAAACAGCAAATCAAGTTGTAGATGAAGTTGGTAGTAAGATATACAAATATGCTCTTACAGTGGCTGATGCGGCAAGCAGATATAAAGACGCTGAGCCATTAACAGATAAAGCAGCCATTCAAGTTGTAGATGAAGTTGGTAGTAAGATATACAAATATGCTCTTACAGTGGCTGATGCGGAAAGCAGATATAAGAGAAGCTGAGCCATTAACAGATAAAACAGCATTTCAAGTTGTAAATGCATTCGGAAAAATCTATAGAAGAAGTCCTCTGAAATCTCCTAAAACTATCAAAGTAGATCCTGGAAAAGATTTGATGGCTAGTGTTACTACTTTAATGAACAAACACAATGTTAGTATTCAAAGAGGAGAAGTAGGAAATCTCAGAGCACACGGTATTGTAGAGAGATTTAATAGAACATTGGCAGAGAGATTGTTTTCACATCAATATGCCAAAGAGATGGCTTTAGGTAGTTCTGAACGTTGAAAATAGTGGGTTAAAAAGCTGCCCAACTGCCCAATGTCATTAAAGCGCTGAGTAATAAAGAAACAAGATTGATTAAGATGAAACCTAAAGAAGCTATCAAAATGAAATCAGTTTAGCAGACTCCATCATTATCCCCACAAACAACGCGAAGTTGGTGATAAGGAAACATTGTTTGGAAGTGGTGCTCTAGTTCAATACTTATATACTCCGGGGAAGCTGAGAATGATACTAGAAAGAGAACAACAGATCCAATATGGTCAATCGATACTTATATACTCCAGGGAAGCTGAGAATGATACCAGAAAGAGAACAACAGATCCAATATGGTCAATCGATACTTATATACTCCAGGTGAAGCTGAGAATGATACTAGAAAGAGAACAACAGATCCAATATGGTCAATCGATACTTATATACTTCAGGGAAGCTGAGAATGATACCAGAAAGAGAACAACAGATCCAATATGGTCAATCGATACTTATATACTCCAGGTGAAGCTGAGAATGATACTAGAAAGAGAACAACAGATCCAATATGGTCAATCGATACTTATATACTCCAGGTGAAGCTGAGAATGATACTAGAAAGAGAACAACAGATCCAATATGGTCAATCGATACTTATATACTTCAGGGAAGCTGAGAATGATACCAGAAAGAGAATAACAGATCCAATATGGTCAATCGATACTTATATACTCCAGGGAAGCTGAGAATGATACTAGAAAGAGAGCAATAGATCCAATATGGTCAATAAAACCATATAAAATCAGCAATTATATTATAAAAGAAAATTAGCCCATACTATACAATATAGGATCATCCTCCCCAGAAAAAGGATTAAAAAATGACTATCCCAAAAGATCATATGGAAGAGAAGAACTGCAGGTTATTCCTTTTGACACAGAATTACCTCCTAAAAATAAGTTAAGTCTGAAGTAACGCCCTGGCGGACGGCCTAACATTGATTTAATAGTATATAGTCCGTCTACCGGTCTGGCAGGACAGACGGACGGTCTTTATGAATGTTATACTTATAGGGTATTCATTGTGAATGTTGGAATTCATATTTGTAAATATTTTTTTGGTGTTTGGTATGTAGTTAATCAACTTTGGTCAAATTGAACAACAAATTCGACCACAATATGGTAAAATGTGTCCCTAATTATATCATTTTATGGTTAATTTTGAACACGTTATGGTCGTTTAATTTTGACCAACATTTGTTTGGTGCACAGCTGCAAATCTGACCATTCTTCTTTTTACTTTTTAGAGTGTGTATAGATTCTGAAGAAAAACTCCCATCATTCTATGTATCTGTTGAGGTGAAGAGTGAGCGCAACGTACTTTAGTACGTTGAGCGAAAGATGAAGCTTAACAGATACATAGAATGATGGTTGGTTCAAAATCTACAAGTTCATATACTACCAAACCGTACTGAGCTCGTACACTGTTACGTCGACTCCGACCACGAGAATATGACTAAGAGTGCACAAACGAAGTACTAGCTGTTTACAGGGCCGCCGACATGGGAGGTAAGCCGGGGGCAATGCCTCCAGGCCCGGTGTCCTAGGGCGGGCCCGGGTCATAAGAGATCGTACACATATGGGGGTCATAAGGGTTTGTACACATCATATGTGGACCCGGATTCTCAGTTTTTCCCGGGCCCGCGATTTCCTTTCTCCCCTGCAGCGTTTATCACAATAATAAAGATGGCATCAAATTTGAGGTGAAACTTGATGGTCATGGTGGTCCTAGGTCTGGTCTTGGCGGCATAATGGTGAAACTTGATGGTCATGGTGGTCCTAGGTCTGGTCTTGGCGGCATAATGGTGAAACTTGATGGTCATGGTGGTCCTAGGTCTGGTCTTGGCGGCATAATGGTGAAACTTGATGGTCATGGTGGTCCTAGGTCTGGTCTTGGCGGCATAATGGTGAAACTTGATGGTCATGGTGGTCCTAGGTCTGGTCTTGGCGGCATAATGGTGAAACTTGATGGTCATGGTGGTCCTAGGTCTGGTCTTGGCGGCATAATGGTGAAACTTGATGGTCATGGTGGTCCTAGGTCTGGTCTTGGCGGCATAATGAATACAAATGTAGCACACAATACTTGATCAGGATAATGAAATAATGTCAAATTACAAGAGTATATAACAACGAGGAGGGCACCCCGAAAACGGAAAATTGAAATAATATATAGCAAAGACAAGAAATATATATATATACATCTTGGTTGATTAATTCAATTCAATTCAATTTTTGAATTTCAAGAATATCTATTTAAGCCAACCTTTTGCCATTACAGGAAATACAAACATTTATATCATACAAACATTTATATCATGCATACATTTTATATCATATACATTTATATGCATACATTTATATCATACAAACATTTATATCATACAAACATTTATATCATACAAACATTTTATATCATACAAACATTTATATCATGCATACATTTATATCATACAAACATTTATATCATGCAAACATTTATATCATACAAACATTTATATCATACAAACATTTATATCATACAAACATTTATATCATACAAACATTTATATCATACAAACATTTATATCATGCATACATTTATATCATGCATACATTTATATCATGCATACATTTTATATCATGCATACATTTATTATATACATTTATATCATGCATACATTTATATCATGCATACATTTTTATATCATGCATACATTTATATCATGCATACATTTTATATGCATACATTTATATCATGCAAACATTTATATCATGCATACATTTATATCATGCATACATTTATATCATGCATACATTTATATCATACAAACATTTATATCATGCATACATTTATATCATGCATACATTTATATCATACAAACATTTATATCATGCATACATTTATATCATGCAAACATTTATATCATGCATACATTTATATCATGCATACTGAGATATCATACAAACATTTATATCATGCATACTGAGATATCATACAAACATTTATATCATGCATACTGAGATATCATACAAATATTATATCATGCATACTGAGATATCATACAAACATTTATATCATGCATACTGAGATATCATACAAACATTCATATCATGCATACTGAGATATCATACAAACATTTATATCATGCATACTGAGATATCATACAAACATTTATATCATGCATACTGAGATATCATACAAACATTTATATCATGCATACTGAGATTTACGCAAAAATAATATAAGAACATTACATAAATGTGAATGTGAGTTTTCCCAGGACATGAAAACAAAAATTAAAACTGCAACAACACATACGTAACCCAGTGGCCTGTCTTATGGGGCTATTGGGCGATTAGCCCCCTCCCCAAAAAAAAAAAAACGCCACAGCCCCTTAAATTTGGTCAAAGCCATTTTGAACCGAAATTCTTCCAGTTTGCACCAAAAGATCCTCTAGTTTTGGACAAAACATCTCAATTTTGGAGCAAAAATCCTCAGATTTACATTTTTTTAGCTTTTAGGGAAAAAGATCTTCAAGTTTGGACCAAAATTTGGAACTCAACCTCCTACTCAAAACTCATTCTTGTTCTCAACGTGAGCTAGTAATGACACGCCCACTCGACAATTAACCAATCAGTGTAAAACATGCGCGATGAATAAGCAATGGAAGATAAGTCAATAGAAGAAACTTTAAACCAATCAGAGATCTAGTTTGAATAAGATCAAAACAGGGTATGTTTGTTGGAACGATCTCGTTAACCTAATTGGCCAGACTCTGAAACAAGATATGAGTTAACATTTGAATCCCTTCGTTACTATCAGCCTGTCAGGCTAGACTAATGACATTTAATAGCGGACAGTCAGACAGTGTTACCTCCTTTAAGGGGTAGACTATAAAACACTGAAATTGCGATATTTTAAGGCGAATATGCTTTGCTATATACGTCACCCTTCACAATTAAAAAGTTGAAATTTCATCTGAATTTTGACTTTTAAAATGAACTAATCGGAATTAAACAAACTTATAACCTTATATACATGTCAACAAAATTACGAAGTTTCTCTCTAAACAAAACTATGATATCAATGTTCACCTATTTAAGGAAGGATAATGATTGTAGTAATTTCTTGTTTGATCGCACAACTTTCTCAAAATGTCACATCTATCGATCTGTCTAGGCTTACTTAAGTCATCAACAAAGTATGCTGTATTTCCGTGATCAACAAAGTATGCTGTATTTCCTTGATCAACAAAGTATGCTGTATTTCCGTGATCAACAAAGTATGCCGTATTTCCTTGATCAACAAAGTATGCTGTATTTCCTTGATCAAGAAAGTATGCTGTATTTCCTTGATCAACAAAGTATGCTGTATTTCCTTGATCAACAAAGTATGCTGTATTTCCTTGATCAACAAAGTATGCTGTATTTCCTTGATCAAGAAAGTATGCTGTATTTCCTTGATCAACAAAGTATGCTGTATTTCCTTGATCAACAAAGTATGCTGTATTTCCTTGATCAACAAAGTATGCTGTATTTCCGTGATCAATTCTTTACAATGATATTTGTATGCACATCTACCATATTATAACATAGTTTCATTCATGTCAATCTCTCTTAGACTATCTCTCTTCCAGATCCTCTAGACTGGCATCAAAACTCTTTATATATTGCTTCAATTATTTATCTCTTCTAGGTTAAGCAACTCTGGGAAGAAAAAAAAAAAACTCTCTCTTCTGAGACCACACTGCCGTCTTGCAGTAGTTCAGGGAACGAAAATTCTCGCATAACCAATAGCGGTAACTTATCTTCCAGATTCCTCGAATTCTGGGGGGTAAAACTATTTTCTGAGACTACACTGCCGTCCCGCAGTAGTTTAGAAATCGATCATAAAATTGCAACGCTCTACAAAGTCAATGGAAGAAACTTTAAACCAATCAGAGATCTAGTTTGAATAAGATCAAAACAGGGTATGTGTCTTGGAACGATCTCAAAACAGGCTGTGATTGTCTCGTTAACCTAATTGGCCTGACTCTGAAACAAGCTACAAGTTAGCATTTATCGTGAGAATTTAATCTCTTTCTTATTTTCAGCTAAACTAATGGCGCTTGATAGCGGACAGTGTTTGCCGCCTTAAAGGTGTGGACTATGAAACACTGAAATTGCAATGTTTCAAGGCGAATATGCTTTGCTATATACGACATTATCAAATATGAAAGAGGACTTCAAAAGAAACAACAATGGTGAAGAAAGCGTTCAATTGTTTTTCTTCCGTTATTCAAGTTTAAAGCTGTCTTATCTGTCACGTGTAGAAATGATGTAGTAAGTCCACTATGAAAAGTTGGCGTCTTCATCCTCACATTCTTAACGGTGATGTTTTTTACAGAAGGTTTATTCAATTTGATCACTATTTAAAGGAGCACTAGACCGAAAAGTTAGGGCGCTCGTTTTTGCGAATTTCACAGATATTATCCACAACAGATCGATAAACTTCACGCACCATAGCTCACAGACGACGTAAAGGCAAACTTCACTTTAATATTCATATTAACCAAAAATTGCTACACCGTTGCGTGCTAGTTAAGCATTCGATTTGAAAGTAAACCCCTTGAAATACACACTCACTTTTTGGTCTATTGCTCCCTTAAATATTATTCAAATTATTTTTCCTCAAACTCTCTTCAGGTGGTATGTTAAAATTACCCTTCCTAGATTCAGTTTTATTACATTTTTGACATAATTTCATGGTTTTTAGGACGGTGAGGATGAAGGCACCAAATTTACATAAATTATAAATTTGCAAGCTAACTACTCCAGTCATTTCTTAACAGATAAGACAGAACTTTAAAATTGAATGTCTCCTGAACGGAATAAGATTTTTGAATGCTTTCTTCACCATTGTGTTTCTATTAAAGTTCTCGTTCTATTGATTTTTTGTACAAAATGCCTGAAATCACATGATTTCGGCTTTGCCCCTGGTTCTCATGCAGTCAAGCAAAATCATACCATCCAACTGTTCTTCTGCCCCCATTTTTTCACCACTCAAACGCCTACGTTTTGCTATGCAGCCAACCTGACTCACATCATCCATGCTCATCCAACACCAGTCCAACTTCTTTGCGGGGTCCGCGGCAGAGCATAGGAAAACATAATTTCTCTGCATGTGTGCTCAGAGGCGGTGGGACCGGGGTACCCCTCCGCACTTTTTTCAAGTGTCCTTTTTCAAATAGAAATGTGCCCCTTTTCAGGAGAAAAGTGTCGTTTTTCAAATAGACAAGTGTCTTTTTTAAAGAATGCCCGTTCCCTTTTAAATATTAAAAACTCTCTCTTTAAAACATTTTATACAGGTATAAGATCTTTTCATTAACTGATGAAAGAAAGTATGATTGATAGCCTCATAATTGTACAATTTTACGCGCTGTGCTCATACACTCTATTTTAAATTTTCCCTGAAGACAGTGTTACTGGACTAGATGAGTATTTCTATACCTGACTACTGAAAAGGCCTTCACAACTGCCTGCCTTTGTTTTCCCCTCTTATGATTTGTAAACACTCTTTAAAATGCTCCTTGGTAGAGTATATGTGGGGCACAATTCTAATATGGGCATCTCTCTGAAATGCAGAGCCCATGCAGAGCAGTGACGAAGTGGACCCGAACCATTGCCACAACTTACGTGCCTTCCCCCAGACCACTTTCTTTGTAAAGTTAAAAAAGTACCCATGAAGAGATACAACCCTAAGCATCTTTATAATATTAAAGTCCCTTATTATAAAAAAAATAAATAGATAAATAAGTTGACAGAGTTAACAAAGTGACACATTCATTGCAAACTACCCAAATTTCAGTGGGGCACCATTCATTTGGAGACGGGAAAACATTTAACTTGGATCTCTTATCAGCTTATTTGTGACATTGAATATTCTGATTCATGATCCCTTTACGATTTTAAGAATTATAAATTTTCACTTTTCATAATTTATTATAGAATTTTCCTATTTTCCCGAACTTTGGTCCTAAATATCTTGAAATAAAATTGAGGGGCTACAAATAAAAACAAAAAAGATCACAAGTAATTTTCAGACTGATACAAGTTTTAAAAAAATTCGAGGAGAGGGACGAGAGGGGGACGGGATTGTCCCTAATACATGCCTTGAAAATACGCCAGTGAGAAAGTACCCCTAAAGCCTTGTATCCCCATATTCCAAACATATCTTCCGCTACTCTTGCAATTATCAGTTGGGCGCAGTATTACAGGTTGAGTTAGTTAATGAGTATATACCCCTTAACCTTTTTCTGGTCACCTTCACCACCATCCCTCGATACCACTGCGCAACTGACGTAATGAGTAAGTATAATGCAGGTTTACTTTAAAGCTCACTCTGGAAAAAAAGGCTGCTCAATGAATTCAAAGGTGCAATATGAATTCAAAGGTGCAATATGAATTTTCCGCGGAAATTTTGTTTCCTTCTTTTTTTCTTCAATTGTTCGATTCGACAGTAGATGCCAGACGGTTTCTGATAATGTATCCCTATAGCATAATTCATCACACAAATTTTGGGAATTTCCTCCTGGGGATATTGGTTTCAACTCTCTCCTCCATGCTGTGTCACTTTAGGAGCTTTTCTTGTTATTGGATCAAAGCAAACAAGCATTTATTTTAGTAACGACGGCTTCAGAGAAAAGTTGAGCCGCTGAGATGCAAAGTGGGCTATCCCACAAAATCACAATTTTGAAAAAATGAGGTATAAAGTTGAAACATTAAAAAAAAAAAAAAAATCTGCATATTTCCTACAGAAGAAGGATATTTGTTTAGATACCTGTCTGTACAAAAATTATATTTTAAAAATCTCACATGAATTATTTTATCCAAAACCACGAAAAAGCGCCAAAATGTGGAGATGATTGAGGGATAGTCCACTTTACCTCTCAAAGCATATCTGAAGATTTTTGTTTAAATTACCAGTAGAGGGCAGTACAGTACATTCCTGATAATGCCAGTGGGATCTGATGAGACTGATAGAAGAGATCCAAAATCTAATTCAAGATAAACTCAGCTGAAAGCCTGAAATCCATCTGGGGGCTGCCATCTTAGCTTGAGGAATAGCCCACAGGAGTAGCCCGAGGAGTTTGAAGAGGGGGTTCATTTTTTGTATAAAAGTACAGAAAATCTTGAAATTTCGGGTGGTTATTATTTTTCTGGATTCCAAAAGGGCACTTTCTTAAGAAAAGGAGGTTCGTTTGCTTTGAAGATCCCCCCTTCCCCTCGTCCCCAACCCACCCCACTTTACCTCTCAAAACTCAAATAAAAGCATATCTGAAGATGTTGAGAGCGACTTTTAAAGCTGTTTATAGAGGGCAGCAGAGTACATTTCTGATACTGCTAATAGGATCAGGACAGGCATTTACCCTGAAGCTACAGTGTAGTGTATCAAACTCATTTTTGACCTACATGTGGGGATAGCCCACTTTGCCCAGCTCCGTTGCAAGAAAGCATACCTAGTCTCTAAATATCCAAATGGAGCAATTTATTTTTTATCCAATATGTTAGAGCGCCCGCTTCAAGGTACTCTTCGTTTGGTTGGTCACGTCACATCTGGAAGATGATGTCATTTGTTGAAGTGAAAACTAAGCTTTGCGCGTTACACGAACGGTAAGTCCGTGTGTCTGCATGTGGCACGCAAAAGTCGGACAAAAATGTTAAGATTACAAACTCCATTTTGATTAATTAGATGCTTTGATAGTTGATTGAGCAGTTATGACAAATAATTGAAGTTTATATTGATTCGATCAGACACTGTACGTATTACTGGTACATGTTGAACACACATTCTTGAAGTTTGGGTCAGTCGCGGAAATTTCGACGGAAGTGACCAAAACAGTTGATATATTTTTACCGAAAATTCAACAACAGCGACGCAAGTATTGTCTTGCAAGTAGTGCCTACTGAGAGGTGTTTATCTCACTACTAGTAGGCACGATCGCTAATACATAACCCCTTCTACAGTACAGTGGTCACAAAAGAGCATACAAATTAACACCGACGCTCTAAACTTTTGCCTAATGTAAACATACAGACATAAAGCTCAACAACTTTTTCAACTTACGTTTTGGTAGATTTTCCAAATTTCTTCTGAGAAAAGGTAAAATGGTCAATTTTCTGGAAAAAAATCAATGTTCTGTGCACAGCACATTAGCGTTGCAACTATATATTTGTTTATACTTTATATTCTCAACTTCTGCAATTTGTATCATTTACAAAACAAATGTTGTAAATGTTTTCTCTCAGTTTGCTTTATTCTCACAAACAAAAAATAAAAAAGATCCCTGGACTCCAGCTAAAGTCATATATTGTAGTCAATGAGATCCATTTAAACATTCATTTAAAGTAAATTCCTTTTAACGTGGAATTGACACAATTTTAAGAAATTTTCTAATACCCTAATCACGCCAAAAACGCTGAGCTTCCTGGGGCTTGGCCACAGGGGCGTAACTTGAGGTGAGGCTGTTACACCTCATAACAAAATACAGATAGCACATGGTCTGCAGATGTGCCCTAGAATTTTCAGTAGTGATATCATGCATATAGAATAAATGGCGGGGCTAAAATTTTAAAATGTAAAAATTATAAATGAGTGTATGTCCATTTTTCGTCCAGTTATTCCAATTTTGACTATTTCGTCGGGCAAACTAATGGCCTCGTATTGAACAAAACAAATTGTGAGAAAATTATACAAACTTTTTTGTTTTTGTGCAGCTCATTAAGTTGTTTTGCTGACTGATAGTTTTGCTCCCTCTTACACCTTGTGCCTTTTGTTTTCTTAGTCCTCTTTCATATAAGGTTAATTAACTTGACCACTGAACTAATCCTTTAAGATGGATAGAGAGGGTAGTTAGGTAAGTAAATGACTGAAGAAATAACAAATAATTGCATTATGCCACAAGGATACATTGTTAATATTTCAATGTTTTATTGACATGGGCAAGTCATGGGTCTCTCCTTTCTTGTAACTCAATGGACATAATGAAAAGAGGTGTTTCATTTATAAATATTTCGAAGTTACTAGGTGAGGTAGTAACCTCACCCAAAATGTCTGATACAACTTTAAGATATTTTGAGGCTTGCAGTAAAATGTGAAAATCTAAAGAAAGGGGAAAAGTAAGTGCATCATTTAAAAGCTTGTGTAATTTGAAATAACTTCCCCTACTAGCCCCATTACCAGCATATACGTCCATCAACAAACCATTGTCTACACTAGCTTTGAATAGTCGAGCATACTGTCCTTCTGACAGTTGTTACAATACATTTTATCTTGAACATGAAGCATCAGAATTGCTTTGCAAGACTCGTGTATATCCCTCTGATATTTTTTTTGTTTCTATGATATAATATGTAAATTTGTGAATTGTAATACACAACGGCATGTTCTTTACAAGATGCCGTAATAAATTACTATTCTAAGATATTTTCCTCATGTTGTTTGTTTCTTTTCTTTTTGTAAATTAAATCCCAGGAGTGGTTAGATAAACATTTAGTCCCCCCCCCCCCACCCTCCCCTCCCCCTTCCCCTCTATAATAATATTTAGTCTCCCTCTCTCTCTCGACTTTTTTTTTTTCACCCATGTACCTCCTCTCTCGATCCCAGCTTTCTGACTTTTAATTCTTGTATTTCTTTCATTCTCCCCTGTTTTCTTTCCTTCCTACCTCTAGAATCATCTAACCTCCCAGGCACAATCTGACGATTATTTCCGATAATGGTAATTTTTAAACATGAAACTGAAAGCCTGAACATCTAGTGTCGAAACTCAAGTTGAAATATTTGATACCTGCATCAATACTTGGCAGGAGTGTGGAAAGCTTTTGGAAAGCGTGAGGGGGCACGACCTCTTTAGGGGGCACTTTTCAAGTCATCATGTCCTCTATTCCGATTTGTAGATAGAATAAGTGAGCCCAAAACCAAGTAAAAGGGCACTTCATTTTCAGAAAGGAGCACATAAGTCGCCAGTTTCCTACTATTGGGACAGTACTTGAGGGGCACTTTTCATTTTCAAACGGAGAACCTAATTTTTCAAAAAAGAGGGGGAGCACGTGCCAGGGCCATAATTTTCCTCCACGAAAAGGGACACCAGTTTTTAAAAGCTGTAAATTTCGTTTTAATTCGTACCTGAAAGTGGGAATTATGGGGCTATATACATGTAATTGTATATGTCCCTTATCATTTTCAATGAATGAAATTACGAAAGAATTACATTACGATTTAGAGCTTTGCTCCCGTTAATACATTAATCATTTGCATGTGCAAACTTTGATCACTTCAATAGAGAATGAACAGAAAATGTGGGCGGTTTTATGGCGCGCCGTTTGAACATTTAATACAAAATTTCTGATATCAGAAAATGAATTTATGATATCAAGAAATAATTTCTGATATCAGAAAAATTATTTCTGATATCAAAAATTATTCCTTGATATTAGGAAATCTATTTCTGATATCATAAATTATTTTCTGATATCAAAAATTGGATTTTGATATCCAGAATTAAATTTTTGATATCAATAAATCATTTTGTGATATCAGATTAACTAATTTTGATATCAAAAATCTTTTACTGATATCTTATGGCGCGCCGTTTTAAGATTTAATACAGAATTTCTGATATCAAGATTTGAAATCTTGATATCGGAAATTTAATTTTGATATCAATTGTTTAATTCGTGATATCAAAAAGGAATTCTTGATATCAGAAATTCAATTTCTGATATCAGAAATATAATTTTTGATATCAAGAAATGCCAGATGATGTCAAAAATTTAATTTCTGATATCAAAATAGAATTCTTGATATCAGAAATTCATTTTCTGATATTTTGATATCAGAAATAAGAAGGTATTCTTAGATATCAGCAAAAAGTTTTTTGATATCAAAATTACTTAATCTGATATCACAAAATGAATTATTGATATCAATTCTGGATTTCAAAAATCCAATTTTTGATATCAGAAAACAAATTCTGATATCAGAAATAGAATTTCTGTTATCAAGAAATAATTCCTGATATCAGAAATTGTTTTTTTGATATCAGAAACTATTTCTTGATATCAGAAATTCATTTTCTGCTATCAGAAATTTTGCATTCAATGTTAAAACGGCGTGCCATACGGGAGGTGGATGCGTAAACGTATTGGAAAATTTGGTCAAATTAGGCCAAATTTCCCAAAAATTGTAGAACAATTCTCAAAATGAAGAAAACGTCTCGAAAACTAAAGAAAATTCGCAAAAATTAAGAAAAGTGCATGAAATTGAAGCAAATTTTACAAAAATTGAAGATAATTTCTCAAATATTAAAGAAGTTTGTTTGTTTTAGTAAATTGAGGAAATTTGCACAAAAATTGAAGCAAATTTTACAAAAATGAAGGAAAATTAACAAAAAAATTGCAGACAATTTTCCGAAAAAGAAAGGAAATCGCAAAAAAGTTATTGCAAATTTATTCAAATTGAGAGAGTTCTCCCAAAAATTGTATATAGGCCCTAAATGAGTTATTTATCGATATCTAGTACATCCCCGTCGCACACGCTAGAAGATTTTATCGATATCTTTGATCACTATTGGCGTCAGAAAACTGTCCATGCATATTCTGTTAGTCTCTTCTCAAATATTGACAGATTGAAGAAATTGTTTTCGAAAATGAAGGAAATTGCCCAAAAATTGAAACAAATTTCAAAAATGAAGGAAATTTTACCAAAATCGAAGCGAATTAAAAAAAAAAATGCCTTCTTTCCCGCCCCCCCTCCCCTCCCTCCCCCTCCCACCCACTTTGTATGTTCTTAAAAAAAAAGGCTATGGGTCTATTACTGCTTAATCTATTTTCTGATTCTACTTCAATCTGTTTCTGATAGTTTATAAAGAAGATTTAGGATCTTCAAAATCATATTCCACGTTTACAGAGCCGTAATAACTGTGAAAAATTTGGTACGCTTCTTTGCTGTTGATGACAGCCTGCACAACTGGGTGTCTGCTCATGGCATCTACATATGATTTCAGTGTCGGGAATGCAGCATTAAGTAACGCCTCTCCCTGCTGCTGGGTGGTTAGTCTCTCGTACCAGGGCCATATCATGTAATCCATCATACCGGGCTCCTCACCTGCAATTTATCAATAAAAAACATCAATTATGATATTAAAAATATTGGTTTGTTTTTGCTAGGTGTATTTTGAAGACGTAAGCACTTTTTCTGGCTAGGAGGTTCCATCCCATAGTGAGGACCCCCACTTTCCATCCCTTCGTGTTATAATTTATCAAAATACGTGGGAAGTTGGACAATAATAAAAATTGTATGTAGGCCTAAATGAGATACTTATCGATATCTAGTACATCCCTGTCGCACACGCTAGAAGATTTTATCAATATCTTTGATCACTTTTAGCGTCAGAAAATTGTTCATGCATATTCTGTTAGAGTCTCTCCAGCGGCCTTATAGTGGTTCTTTGATATAACACGTTGGTAATAGAGAAACTAAAAGATGTAAAGGAGCATTAGACCAAAATGTGAGGGCGTATTTTTAGAGGGTACCTAAAGAATTTGAATAATTATCTAGCAATTTTTTGGTTAATATGAATATTCAAGTAACCTTTGCCTTCATGAAGTTTATCCATCTGTTGTGGATAATATATCTATGAAATTCGCAAAAACAAGTTCCCTCACATTTCGGTCTAGTGCTCCTTTAAAATTGGGGCATATTTACCGTGCATGGAACACCATTAGGTGGCATGTTTACTGTGCATGGAACACCATTAGGTGGCATATTTACCGTGCATGGAACACCATTAGGTGGCATGTTTACTGTGCATGGAACACCATTAGGTGGCATATTTACCGTGCATGGAACACCATTAGTGGGAATGACAAACTGGTCAACCCCTTCTTGAGTTCAGATGATGGCTCTCGTTTTACCACTCTGCATACATAATATTCTTGCAAACGTATTGCAGCTCTTACAAGTTTTAAGTTTCCGCGACAAAATGTTATTTCAGTTTTAAAAGCCTACATATTTTGTACCTGGATACAATCTTCATATTGTCAAAAATATGGATATAATGAATATTCATATCGTGTATACCTGAAAAATATGTTGTTCCGCTTTCTTTCAAAATTTGCTCATGTTCTGATAAGGCTTCCATCAGCGTTATGAGGGTTTTTGCTTCTGTTTTATTTCTCGCAAGCTTGTAGAATGTTTTTATGAACTGAAATAAATGTAAGGCAGATTTAGTAACCAATTGTGTTCTATAACCCTGAAGTATGTAAATTAAAACTCATCTAGTGCAAATTACAAATATGACTTCTCCTCGATTTTTTGCTTGTTTCCCTTAGGCCTAAGTTACACTCTACATTAATTTTACCATTTTCGTCATTATTTTCTCTTGCCATCATGCCATGCATGGAGGAATCTACTCTCTCAGTCTGGTACTTGAAGAGATATTTACTCCAGAAAGTTTCACTGCGCTCCTAGTAGATTGATTTTGAGAACACATTTTCTGTCCCCGGCCTAAACAATTTTTAATCCGGCCCTGGACATAATCATTATAATTGATCACTAATATGAATGTCTCCTTGCGATTGTGCTTCGTGATTCTGCCATTAAAAGTGTTGTTTTGAATAAGTTTAGTTATCCCCCCCCCCTCTCACCCCCACCCGTCTCCCTTCCCCAGCCTTACACACACATTCTTTCACCTCGCCCGCACACTATGTCACGTGTCTGCAATGCTTACCCTTTGTTCAAATCGCGTTACAAACAATTTTGCCTTTGCTTTCTCATAAGGATCGCTTGGATATAATGGGTTCTCAGGAAATAGTTCCTCGATAAGGTCACATACATGGATGGACTCCGAGATGACATGTCCATCTTTCTCCAAGACAGGGACCAGTCCAGCTGGGTTGCGCTCCAAAAGAAAATCTGGCTTCCTCATAAGATTGCAGTTGACTTCCTCATACCTGTACCATTCGAAGCAACGAGAGTTACAATCAGAAATATTACACAAGATATAATCATTTTTTTAGTGACTTGCACAGCGCCAGACCCATCTTAGCAGCATTGTATACGCCCTGTGCAAGGAATGTACGGGCTTACCCACCCACCCACCGATGCAGGCGCGTTAGTATACCATTTTGACTGGGGGAGGGGTATTAACATAAGATTTATCGACGGCCTCAAATTAACATCCCATTTGAAGAAAAAAATCGGTATTTTTACCCGGGAGGTGGGAGGGGGGAGGGGGTTCTATAATATGAGGTAAATATATGTGTCGCCAGAGCAGGGCCTTTTGCACCATTTTTGTAGTGCAGGTGTCTTTATTTACTAATAAAAAACATTTTATAAAAATATACTTTAAAAATAATTTTAGTTAAAAAAAATATTATATGTATCAAAATGGACTTCTTTTATACTGCGGGTATCAAAATTGTATAATTTCATACTGCAGGTAAACAAATCTGTCATACTGCATATATGTTTTTCAGTTGGGTTGCACACCCTTACCACTTTTAGTATAAAGTGCCCCCCCCCTCTCCCTTCCCGGGTAAATTTACCGACCTGATATCAGATTTACCGATCAATCTCAAATTTTCATCATACTGACGAGTCAGTTTTATTTATTTTTTTCGAGGGGGGAGGGGAGGGGGTGGTCCCAACACACCACCTCTCTAGTATTCACGCGCCTGCACCCACCCACTGAACAGCTGAAAGGAAGAAATAATTAACACAAACGTTTGTGACATACTTTTTCTTGGTAAACTTATTTGAAATTTTGGTAAAAAATATTTCCCGAACTGCCGAAAATGGAAAGAAATTGACAGAAAATCCCGACAATCGAGAAAATATTCCCGACATTAAAGAAAATTTCGCGAATGTTAAGGAAATTAAAAAAAAAAAAAATTCACGAAAATCAAAATAAATTGCCTTAAAATAGAAAATTAAAGAAAAATTGAAGATTTCCTGTGTCAGTGATTAGCAGCAACTTAGTTTAACCTGGGATGTAGACCGGTTGTTTTTCCACCCCCCCCCCCCTCCCCTCCCAACAACTCCCCCTAAAAGTTAAGAAGGTCCAGTAAATTTGCTAAAAGTTTTATAAATTTTGCTAAAAGGTCCAAATTTGGACAGTTTGAGGCAATGACCTTTTTGGCTGATCAATTAATGAAGCCTTTTTAGCTACTCAGTTAAAGAACCCTATTTTGGCTAATCAATTAAAAAAACCTTTTTCGGCTAATCAGTTAAAGAACCTTTTTTGGCTAATCAGTTAAAGATCCCTTTTTTGGCTAATCAGTTAAAGAATCCTTTTGGGGCTAATCAGTTAAAGAAACCTTTTTTCGGTTACTCAGTTAAAGAACCCTATTTTAACTAATCAGTTAAAGAACCCTATTTTGGCTAATCAGTTAAAGAACCCTTTTTTGGCTAATCAGTTAAAGAAATCTTTTTTCGGCTAATCAGTTAAAAAACCTTTTTTGGCTAGTCACTTAAAGAACCCTATTTTGGCTAATCAGGTAAAGAACCCTATTTTGGCTAATCAGTTAAAGAACCCTATTTTGGCTAATCAGCTAAAGATCTTTTTTTGGCTAATCAGTTAAAGAACCTTTTTTGGCTAATCACTTGAAGAATCCTTTATTAGCAAATCAATTCAAGAAATCTTTTTTTCGGCTAATCAGTTAAAGAACCTTTTTTGGCTAATCAGTTAAAGAAATCTTTTTCGGCTAATCTCAGTTAAAGAACCCTATTTTGGCTAATCAGGTAAAGAACCCTATTTTGGCTAATCAGTTAAAGAACCCTATTTTGGCTAATTAAAGATCTTTTTTGGCTAATCAGTTAAAGAACCTTTTTGGCTAATCACTTGAAGAATCCTTTATTAGCAAATCAATTCAAGAAATCTTTTTCGGCTAATCAGTTAAAGAACCTTTTTTGGCTAATCAGTTTAAGAACCCTATTTTGGCTAATCAGTTAAAGAACCCTTTTTAGGCTAATCAGTTAAAGAACGTTATTTTGACTAATCAGCTAAAGATTCCTTTTTTGGCTAACCAGTTAAAGAACCCTTTTTTGGCTTATCAGTTAAAGAACCTTTTTTGGCTAATCAGTTAGAAAACCCTGTTTTAGCTAATCAGTTAAAGAACTTATTTTGGCTACTCAGTTAAAGAACCCTATTTTGGCTAATCAGTTAAAGATCCCCTTTTTGGCTTATTAGTTAAAGAACCCTATTTTGACACAGTTTTGGGTTCTAAAAACCTCAATCCAAACGACTGGCTACACTCTTGTGTATGTAGAGCCACCCCCGTGACATTTAGATGCGCACTTTGCACATTTTTTGGGTTTCGGGGAATTTAATAATTAGGAGTGAAGAGAATTCAATTATTGGAAAAACATAGATTTGACTGAGAGAATCAGGGGCGTAGCTAGGGTACATTGGTGGTGGTGGTGGGGTTCAAATTTTCGACAAATTGCATGTATGTTAGCTGGTGTCAGTGCGAGCGCGTAGCGCGAAGCTTAGCGGCGACGCTAAAATATTGGGGGGCCAAAATTATACTTGGCCCCCAATAAAATCATTTGCCCCTAGTTTCTCTGCCAATACATATGCCTATGTGATGTTAATTATACAAGCAAAATTCTCTTCTCTTTTTCTTCTTACCACAACCACATTGTTGGGGACGGCGGCACCCCCTTTGGCTACGCCCTGGAGAGAATGAGTAATTTTTAAAGCATAAAAAGTATGTCGCTATTTATGGAATTTACATAATTACATGTGATTCCTTTCCCTCAATTTTGATCAATAGTATGGGAGTAGGAAAGATCCCTTCTCAGGGGCAAGAAACCCCAAAAGCGGAAAACTTACTTTTCCATCAAACACATACTGACATGTATCAAACGTTCCTCGTAGGGAAATCATTTGTTTTCGAGAACTTTTCTTCTATTCCATTTTCCAAAAGTTTACCAAATGTTGGTTAATTTTACTCAATTTTCTTTCAAAGTTACTAAATTGTCCTTCAACTTAGCAAATTTTGCAATTCTACTTTAATAACTCTGCAATTTTACCACCCAACCGGAAAATAATTAGAGAAAATGCCGGTTAATGAAGAAAATTTCACAAAAAGGTAAGAAAATGTTCCAAAAATTGAAGTAAATTGGCTACAAAATTTTCCATAATTAAAGGAACTTTCTCATTAGCATGATTAAGGGACTTCAAGGAAGAAAATGTTCCGAAAATTGAAGAAAATTGCCTGGAAATGAAGAAAATTTCCCTATGCCCCTGGGGTCATACACCCACCCCTTTTTCTCGTAGATGATAGCTCCCGTCCGTGATATTTACATGCTGAAAGTGGGTGGGGTTCCACCTATCTCGTTCATTTTGATGAATATCGGTAACGGATCCGGCCTCCTTTCTTCCTGTCTGAATATGTAGTATCAAGTGTTACAATTTGTTGTCGAGTTAAAAAAAGTAATAACGTTGCATTAGAAAATTATGATCAAAAAATTAAAACAATTGCTGAAACGAAGCTTACTAACCAGTCCAGGAGAGACCCACTTTTAAGAACCTATCTTAGGCCCGCAAAATGGGACTTAATTATCATTCATGCAACTGACCCCATACACTGCTATGTCAATTAGGAGTTTTAAGCGCTGCACTAGAAAACTTTAAAACAATCTAGAAAGGATGTTAAAAAATATTCATTAGAATCAACCGCGAACATTTGACAATTCATCGAGTACCTTCTTTATAAAGCGAAAAAAAACATTATGACCTCGCGTGACCTCTGATTGTAGTCTTAAAGAACAGTCACTGGAAATCTTAAACTGACTTCGGCTTTCTTATATAATCGAGATTGGGAATTTTTTTAGTAAACTTTAAGCTAGCGACTGAAAAAAGGCAGCATGCAAAGAAGCCGCAATCATGACATCATATGAAACTAGAAGTGAGCATGTTCCTTGAATACATTATCTCCCAAAATGGCCTCTTGAAAGGTTCCCCAAATTGAGGTTTCACTTGGACTGCTTACTCTATGCCTTTTGCATGCAGAACCAGTCTGGCTCGCTCAGCAAAGGGACAGTACTTCATGCTGAACAACCTGTAGGTTCCTGGCTTGTATGGAGGAAGGGCATCGCCTACAAGAGCAACAAAGAATCATAATATAATCAATTAAATCTTTCTCTTGTAAAAGTAATGCGATTATGCATATCATAAGTAGACTTCATTTGCAGTCATTAGTATATATTTGTTTATTAGGGATATCAATTAGGCATATTGTCCAAATCAAGTGCATTCAGATTTCCTGATTTTCAGAAACGTAGGAAGCGGGGGCAGGGGACAAACTGTCCCTTGAAAGGATTCAACCTCCCAGGCTTTCATGCTTTCTTGCCGGTTGTGAGGTAAAATTGGGGAAATTATTAACATAAAATTGAAAAACTAAAGTGCTATCTTGCACTCTGAAATTTTTTTCTCTCATAGTGTTTCTTTCATGCAATTACACTAATCTCACTCTCTGCAACCTGAGGCAGATGCAGGAAAATGGGAATTTGGAGTGGGGAAGCTGGATGTGGGGTGAAAGCGTTACCGTGTTTTGACGTCCCGCATCCCAAAGCATCAGGTTTGTAGTAAATCTGCCACATTTATTCACGCGTATATATAACAGTATGAGTAACATATTAAAACAGTGAAACAGTTTGTTTTTGAGAATTTGAGTTAGGCGCCCTGATCCTAAAATGCCTCAAGGGATGTTTTTTTAAGGAAGGGGGGGGGGGGGGGCGGAGGGCATGGGAATTCTACAGATTCCAAATGTCATTCCCGATTTTTTTATCATGACGACTTTATACAGTTATAAGGGTGTTCCCGGCATGGCCTGCTCACCATACAGATTTCCTCATCATTGTTTTTCTTGTTATAATGAAAAAAAACATGCATAAATTATATGTATAAATAAAAGGATGTTCAACTCTCCCCCTCCTCCTCCTCCCCCCAAATTTATGTTTTGCTTCTTCAAGTAAAATCCTTTATAATTGTCTATAGTGCACGGGCAGCCATTTTTTCCCAAACAGGATCAGAGGATAGCAATGGTAAAAATTTCCTCTTGTCTGATTGGCTTAAATTCTGAACCCTAACTCACCCTAAATGAGTAACCCCTGTTAGGGAAACCCCTGTTATTGGAACCCTCTGTTAGGGGGGACCTCTTGTTAAAGGGGGACCTCCTGTTAAGGGAGACCCGGAAATAACTCACAGGCACCCAGTGCACCATGCGGATCCAGTGCTTCCGGTGTTGTTTGATGTAAATGAGGATAGCCACGGTAACTGTTCAAGGTCTGAGTAAGTGTGTTGTTTTGCAAAATACTAAACAGATACAGGGTACCGCGGTGTACGTGTCCTTAATGGTACCGTGGTGTACGTGTGCTTCGGGTGAATAAAGCACTCCCCGGAGTGGGTGGCTACCGTGGCTATCCTTCTCGGTGAGAGGGGGATAATACAAATAGATACGGTGTTACACCAAAGAGCTTGTGTGTAGAAGCTCTTTGGTAACACTTACAAATTCATTCAACTTGTTTACGCAGTAATCTAGTTTTTGTTTTATCTTATTTGATATGTAAATATAATGCACTTCTACGAATAATAAGATGAAAGAAATCTTCCTTACCCTTTCCTAAATGTTTTTTAGACATATCCAAATTAGCCGTTAAACCGTTGATACAACAAAAAGATGATTCTGTCAAATGTGGTTGGGTTTTTTTTTTGCGTTGCAAGATTTCTTGTATGGTCAGGTGGTATTATAGTACAGTGATGACAGACAAAATTATGATTATACACACCATTTCATAAATTGATCAAAGGTTGTTTACAGCATCGGGTACACACACAGGCTTGAGTTGAGTACAAACTTCATGAATTCATCGGGTTAGACATACAGGCTTGAGTTAAGTACAAACTTAATGAATTCCATTTGAGATACTTTTTGGTCAAAATGCATGTTCAAACATTTGACAATTTCGCCCCAAATAGATTTGATGTTAATGTTATGGTCAGTTGGGGATCAGAGTGTGTGTGTGGGGGGTAGAAAGAGAAGGGGATGGGGGGTGGGGGGGGGTAAGGCGGACTTCCCTTAGCGCAATTCCGTAAGTAAAATGTAAGCAGCGGGATATACCAGTATACATGCTATACAATGTCATATTCAGCCAATAGGTTAAATATCGCCCAAATGTATTAAAGGCCTCATGTTTTCATATATCATTCCTGTTTGGTGATGACTTTTCCGCTTCCCAGAGCGTTTGAAGCGTTACGGAGAATGGAGCAGGGTAAATTAAAAGGATTTTAGATTCGCAGTTACATAGTTTCTTCCAGCTTGAAGGGTAAATTGAGAAATTATTAAAATTAAAATGAAAAAAGTAAAGAAAAATATGGTAAAATACTGGAAATTTTGGTAAAATTAGTCAATATGTCTTGAAAATTGAAGAAAACTTATAGAATATTGAAGAATTTTTTTTTTAAATTGAAGATAGCTTTCCGAAAATTAGAGAGAATTTCCCGAAAATGATAAAACTTTCATGTTTTGCGGCAATATTTGAAGGATACTTGAGCCAGTGAAAATTTTCCCTTCATACGCCCCTGGTCCCTAGTAGACTTTTATAAGAATATTTTGACCTCCATCCATCACCTGGAAACCGACAGCTGAATACGCTCAGTGGCGACGTGGTGTAGAAACCCAATAATGAAGGTATGATGAATTGATTTTGACAGCTTGCAGAATCAGATTGTTCCAAAGTGTGCATGATTAAGTCGGCACATGTTTTGGTTGGGCCCTATGTTCTGATGTTAACAGTTTTAATATTTTATGTGTTTTTATCTTGTCAAGTCAACTTTATAGGCACCCCTTTCTCATCTCTCGACGGAACTAGGTTTGATCATCCAAACTTATCTACCTAGTCAATGAGGAGACTAAAGAATTGGCCCGGAATTGGTCAAGGTCTGAAATTTTCTCTGCAATTAATGGGACATTAAACTGTCAAATAAATAATGTAGATTTCGATAGTTGATACAGTTTTATACTTTTGTTTATAATTTGCAATGACATGCACTCTTTCAAAAAGGGTCTTTTACCAGTTTACCAAAGTGTATCTCGAATATCAATATTGAGTCACTTTGATTTGGAGATCTCTAGATGGAGCAATGTACAAAGGGGACCCACAGACGATGAAGAGAAATTATAGCTCTGATCAAGTAAGATTGACATAATTAATTGTTTTTAAGCTAGAAAATTCCTATAAACGTTTATGAGGAGATCGTTTTGATGAATGGTATGATCTGAGTGCCGCCCTCTACAGAGTGGGCTCAAGTGGGATTTGCAGAACTTTTCCTACCGTAATCGTGCCGCATTTGTGTAGTTAAACTGTATGGGGTCAAGTCTTTATTTTTATTTTTATTATTTTCAGAATTAGATGCAGAAATTTTGTATTATTTATATAGGCCTATCTTGATCTAATATTTTGCGATTTTTATTCGATTTTCCAACTTCGCGTGCATGGCTGCAAATTTACAATAAAAGGAAAAATACGTATGGAGCTAGGTTAGGGTGCCTTTAAAATTCTGTGTCCCAGTTTCAAAGATATTATGCTGCCCTTAATAGCATTTCACTGTACCCCTCTAAATGTGCTGAAGCCTCATAGAGCCTCGAAAGGATTCGCCCCCGGCGTGAGCCCCTCCGTGGCTTTGAAGGAGGAATTTTCTTTGACTCCTATTGACTCCTTTGACTCCTATATGAACTGATGAATAGATATCCGAATTTTGGTATCTCCAGTGATTTTGTTCATTTTAACTTGCATCAAGCCAAATGTTGAAGATAATCAGAAGGCCTACAAAAACGGATACAAATTGTACATTTAGAATGTATTGAGCTGATAACCAGCAGATACAATTCGTAATGAAGGTATGCACTGTGAAGATTTGTGTTAATAAAACAATGGCAGTCATGAGTCATTATCCTTAATTCTAAAATTTGACCTCTTGTATGTCATTACTTTGTTGTTTTTTTGTTGTTTTTTTATTCTCATTTAACTTATATTACTTTTCCTAAACCCTTCATAAATATCTTGAAAATTGGTGTTGAAAATTTATTTGAGGATAATGGAAGTTTAAACCCCCAAAGTAATGCCAGGCGTGCGTGTACAGGTGTAGGAAGGGTCACTTCTCTATTAAATAAAATAAAATGATTCATTTGCAAGCGGAAAAATTTCACTGGTAAATTGAGTTTCCATCAAAAGTTGCTGCTAATCGGAAAATTTACTTCAATTTTCGGGTATCTTCCTTCATTTCTTTCATATTTGTGAAATTGCTTTCAATTTTCGAGAAATATTGCCAATTTTTACCAAACTTCCCAACAATTTTTTTCAAAATTTTCCTCTTTTCTAGGTTCTACAAATATTAAGCCTTTGATGGCAATGACGACGATGATGACGACGACGAAATTTCATGAGATTTAGTTAAGCCAGATCAAGGTGGTACCACTTTAATTGATGTACCTCTTTGATCAGCTAACACGAAAGATAAACTTTGAAAGTTCGAGACCCAGTCTGCATAGAACAGAAAGATAAAGAAATCAAGAAAGTGTGGGAATGTACCTGTGAATCTCAGCTGTTCTGGAAAAATACAATATGTCAGTGGAAGAAATTAGCCGAGTGGATTTATATGAGTATGATATCACAAGGAAATTCGGATTTGCCGTCGAAAATCCATTGGTTTGTGTTGTTTTCACAAAGTGGTAGTTATGCGAGAGAAAAAAAAGGGTGGGAAGTATCAATATCTAAATCTGAATAGGGGAAGTTGGCAAAAATTCTTTTAGAGGGCATGAACGTAACAAAATTATGATAAAAAAGAAAAAGACTTAGTTAACAACACAACTTGTTAGTAAGCCTAAATTCTAAACAGTTTAGGTGTAACGTTAGACTATGTCTGATGTACTAACTTAGTACCGTAGCCTAGGCCCTATAGTCGTATCGCACAATACACTTTCTGATATACCGGTGGCGTGTACAGTGGGTTAATACACTTTCTGATATACTGGTGGCGTGTACAGTGGGTTAATACACTTTCTGATATACTGGTGGCGTGTACAGTGGGTTTAAACACTTTCTGATATACCGGTGGCGTGTACAGTGGTTAAAACACTTTCTGATATACTGGTGGCATGTACAGTGGGTTAATACACTTTCTGATATACTGGTGGCGTGTACAGTGGGTTAATACACTTTCTGATATACCGGTGGCGTGTACAGTGGGTTAATACACTTTCTGATATAACGGTGGCGTGTACAGTGGGTTAATACACTTTCTGATATACTGGTGGCGTGTACAGTGGGTTAATACACTTTCTGATATACTGGTGGCGTGTACAGTGGGTTTAAACACTTTCCAAACGTAAAGGTTTCTTGAACGTTAGGCCATCAAACTTAGGCCCATGGTCGATGGGGCAAAGTTTGCTCCAAGCTTGCTATCTTACCATATTAGGCCTATGCATATTTCTTGCTTTAATTCTTATATGTAGTTATTTGCAGTTGTTTTAGTGCTCAAAAAGACAAAATTAGAAGACCCTTGTGCTTGTTTTGGAGAAAAAGTTTTTCCCAGTCAGACATTCAAAGTTTCTGTCACTTGTACATGCACATTGTACATGCACCAAGTCTCAACTGTTTTAAAGCTAAACTTACTAACACTTGTACTGCTAACTAGTTTTTTATTTTTTAAATCAATTATTTTTTACTCGTACTTTTTACGCTCAATTGGCTTTCATGTTCTCTTGAAGGATTTTTGCCAACTTAACCGATTCAGATACAGATTCAGATTTGTATTGTTTATGTTGATGTCACTGGTTCCTTGACACCAATAGAATCCTCTCCCCTTGCACCAAAGCGGCTTCCGGAAACCTCACAACACCCTGGACCAGTTAATTACACTCGACACTGCTATCCGGGAATCCTTTGCAAAAAAGGAACACCTCATTGCCATCTTTTTCGGCCTCATTAAAGCTCTTAACACTCCCTCGAAATACGGCATTATCTGCAAACTTCACACGATCGACCTCAGAGATCACCTCCTTACCTTTATTTAAAACTTCCTCTCACCCAGGCAGTTCCAAGTTCGTATTGGCCACACCATCTCCAACCCCTATCCCCAAGAAGAGGGCATCCCTTAAGGCAGCATCCTCTCTCCCACTCTCTTCAACCTGAGCATTAACGATATAGCGGACAACCTTGGTCCCAACATCAAACATGCCTTCTACATGGATGACTTCACCATCTTCTACTCCTCCCTAAGCTTTCCTCTTGTTGAAATTAGGCTTCAACTCAACCTCAACCGGCTGCAAGCCTAGTGCAACAACGGTTTTAAATTCTCCAAAGACAAGACAGTCTGCATGCACTTCTGTCATTTTAAGAACCTCCACCTCGACTCGAACCTCGTGCTTAATGGCAATTGCATCCCTAAAGTTGACCACACTAAGTTCCTGGGTTTAACTCTAGACCACAAGCTCTCCTACAAACAACACATCACCAACCTGAAACAGAATTGCAACAGCTCCCTCAACATTATCCGCCTCCTCTCCAATACCACTTGGGTTGCGAACTGGCATGCTATCCTCAAAATCTTCAGGCTCACCATTCGTGCCAAGCTTGATTACGGCAATATTGTCTACTGGGTAGGCAATATTGTCTACCATCCAAAATGAAGCCCTTTGGCTTTGTCTAGGTGCCTACAGGACCTCCCCAATCACCAGCCTTCATGTTAAAGCCAACGAACCCTCCTTCCTGCTAAGGTGTAGAGAGCTTAGCCTCTCCTCTGCTTTTAGAGCCCTCACCAACACCCAGAACCCTGTTTACAACCTCATTAGATACCTTAATTTCTCCACCCTCTTTGATAGGATTAAAACCCTATCCCCTCCCTTCAGCTTACGCATCAAATCAAACCTTCTGCATCGCGGCATCAATTCCACCACTCTCAGCACTTTCTCCTGGCCCACTTTTCTTCCCTGGGCCACCCCACTCCCTACTATCCACCTGGACCTCTCCACTCATCACAAAACTCAAACCCGCCCTAACCTCTTCATCAACCTCCACAACCAAATCAAAGACCAACTATACCTCTATCTATACTGATGGCTCCAAAGAAGGCGACAAAACAGCTGCTGCTGCCGTCATCCAAGACATCACCCTCCGTAGCAGGCTTCCCTACAACTCATCCATCTTCTCGGCCGAGGCCAAGGCCATCCTCCTAGCCCTCAACTTTATTGAATACTCTCCGCTCAGCAACTTTGCCATCTTCTCTGTCTCTAAGGCTGTCCTTACTTCATTACTGAATGTTAAATGGGATAACCCCACATCTCACCTTATCCTCCGTAAACTCCTTTCGCCCCCCCCCCCTCCCTCTGTAGGAAAGATTCTTTTCTTCTGGATACCCAGCCATGTTGGCATCCCTGGCAATGACAGGGCTGATGCAGCTGCTAAGCTTGCCTTCACCCTTCCCCCTACCCCCTTTTCCCAAAACCATTTCTGACATCAAACCGCTTATCACTACCCTTATTCGTGGCTGCTGGCAAACCTCATGGGACTCCCAAATTGATAACAAACTCCATGTCATCCGGCCCACCATTTCGATCAAACCCACTACTCACAACCTATCCTGTGTCGACAACGTCCACATTACCCGCCTAAGAATAGGTCACACCCACTTCACTCACTCCCACCTCCTTACTGGCTCCCCCATCCCTTTTGCAACAATTGCCATTGCACCCTCACAGTCCATCACATTCTCCTTGCTTATCCCCTGTACAACCTTCCCAGAGCTTCCCTTGTTGCCCACAACTCAGTAGCCGAGCTCTTCCAAAAAAAAAATCCTGATAAAATTATCTCCTTCCTTCATGATGCTTCCTTCCCTCTACAACCATATTTAGTCCTCCTTTCCCACCCCCTCTTTCTCTACATTATTTTGTCCACCTGTACACCTCCTCTCTTGATCCCAGCTTTCTGGCTTTTAGTTCTCATGTTTCTCTCAATCTCCCTCTGTTTACTCTCCTTCCTACCTCTGGAATGATCTAACCTCTCAGGCACAATTTGACCCTTGCTGTTGTGGTGCCGTTAAACTCTCATCAAACAAACATATTACTTCTATGGTTGTCGTACAGCTGATTGGCTAACAACTCATGCACATTTAAATAGATTCAAGTAACAAGTATGGAGTAAACATTTTTATCGAACCTTGACCTCATGAATAATCAACAAAATTTAGTAAAGCTGCGAACATAAGACTCACAGAAAATAGATCAATTATACCATTTCCAAATGGCAGGATTTTGTGGATAAACATTACATCTGTTGTGAACCTAGTGAGGAAAGATTTTTGATATTTTAGTGAAGAATATTTTCAGTGAAGCTGTAAACAGCGAAAAAAAATTGGCATTGATTTATGTTGGCGTGCATAGGAACCACCATAACCTTCGTGTGGCCGCAGATCTGTAAACAACAAGAATTACACAACATCAGCATACAAAACGGGTTAAAGTAAAATAAATTATGGCCAAACGATGGTAAATGGTTCTATAGCTAGTACTAACTATGTCTGATGGCAAAGTATTTCAATCTATTTTAGTATGCAGTTGTAGTAATCTGTCCCCACATTTCGTTTTAGGGAACTTGAAAATTAAGATCCTGATTATTTCTTGTATTAATTCTGTAGTTGAGATTAGGTTACCTTCATCAATGGAAACAATATTGGTATTGACTTGATAAAACATGTAGACATTTGTAATTACCTCCGCCATCGAAGTTGGATGGAGGTTATGTTTTCGCCTTATATCTCAAGAACTGATGATTGGATTTAGATTCAATTTTGTGTGTGATGTGTTTGATGCTTCCGGAAGATATGATTCAAATTTAAGACATATTGGAAGAAGGGAAGGGTGCAAATGGAGGGGTGGGGATGATGTGGACTTATTGAAACAAGGGAAGGGTGCAAATGTAGGGGTGGGGATGTGGACTTATTGGAACAAGGGAAGGGTGCAAATGGAGGGGTGGGGATCATGATTTAGGATAAGATCTGTCATGACTTATATAGTTGAAACTTTTCAATGGATTCCAATGAAATGTGCTTAACAATGAATTCATGCCCAAATTCAAAACAATCAATTTTCTGGACTAGAGGGTAAGAAAATCAGATCAAGTGGTTTCTGATATCAAAGAGAATCAAAACAATTGACTTCTTCTTGCATGAAAGGAAAATAAATGAATGTGAATCTTGGCTCAATGGAGCTCAAACAATGAACGCTTAGCCTGAATTAAACTGAAAACAATGAAAAGATGGTAAATCCTGAAGTGTTTAGAATGCAAATGGCAATACAGATCAGCAGTGGCAAAGAGATTGTTTGGGGTTATAACTTAGTGGGCCTAGGATTTCTGAGGTGGATTTTATTCCGGATGTGGAATGTACACTGAGCTATAGCTTCAATCTGGGGTAGCGAAGACTCCTAAAACATGCCAAAACAATTTGACGTCATTGATGTTCTATTTAAGTTTGATTATCTTTTGGTTTGGGATTTCATTGTAATTATTGATTATAAGTATAACATATTAGGTTGGAGGTAGGTTAAAAACTGACTTCACCAAAATATTTCCAAAACTTAATGCACTGTCTGCAATGTTAATAAAATACCCCCTCCAGATGGAAACCGTAGTATGTCCTATAACGTGACTTTGGCATTGCTAGCTATAGTAAGTAATGGTTAATGACAATTTATTCGTTCTCTTTTACAGACAATTCTTCCAGATTATTTCAAACCATGGTCTGAGCTTGCTGAAAACTTGGAAGAACTTACACACAAAAAAGATGTAAGGAACCGAGTAGCAATGGTAAGACCATCATGCTGTTCCGTTTGTTACTCCTACAATTCTAAGTTTGGTGGCTGAGCACGGGGAACAACAGAAACATTCATCAATGAAAATCATTTTAAGCATTATTTCTTTCTAGTAATTCTTTTTAATTGACAACATAACATTTATGACCCCCCCCCCCCCTCTCCCCCACTCCTCCTCACTTCCCTATTTAAAAAAAAAGTTATTTTATTGGTTGTATCACCCACTGTTCATTGATTTCATTCACTTTTAAAAACTGCTGGGTTTATTACAGCCTTCTAAAACTGCTGGGTTTGTTAGACCCTTTTAAAACTGCTGGGTTTATTACACCCTTCTCAAACTGCTGGGTTTATTACACCCTTCTCAAACTGCTGGGTTTATTACACCCTTCTAAAATTGCTGGTTTATTACACCCTTCTAAAACTGCTGGCTTTATTACACCCTTTTCAAATTGCTGGTTTATTACACCCTTCTCAAACTGCTGGGTTTATTACACCCTTCTCAAACTGCTGGGTTTATTACACCCTTCTAAAACTGCTGGTTTATTACACCCTTCTCAAACTGCTGGGTTTATTACACCCTTCTAAAATTGCAAACTGCTGGGTTTATTACACCCTTCTCAAACTGCTGGTTTATTACACCCTTCTCAAACTGTTTATTACACCCTTCTCAAACTGCTGGGTTTATTACACCCTTTTCAAATTGCTGGTTTATTACACCCTTCTCAAACTGCTGGGTTTATTACACCCTTCTCAAACTGCTGGGTTTATTACACCCTTCTAAAACTGCTGGGTTTATTACACCCTTCTAAAACTGCTGGGTTTATTACACCCTTCTAAAACTGCTGGGTTTATTACACCCTTTTCAAATTGCTGGTTTATTACACCCTTCTCAAACTGCTGGGTTTATTACACCCTTCTCAAACTGCTGGGTTTATTACACCCTTTTAAAACTGCTGGGTTTATTACACCCTTCTCAAACTGCTGGGTTTATTACACCCTTCTAAAACTGCTGGGTTTATTACACCCTTTTCAAATTGCTGGTTTATTACACCCTTCTAAAACTGCTGGCTTTATTACACCCTTCTCAAACTGCTGGGTTTATTACACCCTTCTCAAACTGCTGGGTTTATTACACCCTTTTCAAATTGCTGGTTTATTACACCCTTCTAAAACTGCTGGGTTTATTACACCCTTATCAAACTGCTGAGTTTATTACACCCTTCTAAAACTGCTGGGTTTATTACACCCTTCTCAAACTGCTGGGTTTATTACAACCTTCTAAAACTGCTGGGTTTATTACACCCTTCTCAAACTGCTGGGTTTATTACACCCTTTTAAAACTGCTGGGTTTATTACACCCTTCTCAAATTGCTGGCTTTATTACACCCTTCTCAAACTGCTGGGCTTTTCAAATTGCTGGTTTATTACACCTTCTAAAACTGCTGGGTTTATTACACCCTTATCAAACTGCTGAGTTTATTACACCCTTCTAAAACTGCTGGGTTTATTACACCCTTCTCAAACTGCTGGGTTTATTACACCTTTTAAAACTGCTGGGTTTATTACACCTTCTCAAACTGCTGGGTTTATTACACCCTTCTAAAACTGCTGGGTTTATTACACCCTTCTCAAACTGCTGGGTTTATTACACCCTTCTAAAACTGCTGGGTTTATTACACCCTTCTCAAACTGCTGGGTTTATTACACCCTTCTCAAACTGCTGGGTTTATTACACCCTTCTCAAACTGCTGGCTTTATTCTAAAACACCCTTCTCAAACTGCTGGTTTATTACACCCTTCTCAAACTGCTGGGTTTATTACACCCTTTTCAAATTGCTGGTTTATTACACCCTTCTAAAACTGCTGGGTTTATCACACCCTTCTAAAACTGCTGGGTTTATTACACCCTTCTCAAACTGCTGGGTTTATTACACCCTTTTAAAACTGCTGGGTTTATTACACCCTTCTCAAACTGCTGGGTTTATTACACCCTTCTAAAACTGCTGGGTTTATTACACCCTTCTAAAACTGCTGGGTTTATTACACCCTTCTAAAACTGATGGGTTTATTACACCCTTCTCAAATCTTGACATTCTCAAATGCCCAGCTCATCTCATTTTACTTTGAATATTCGCAGTTGCCGTTGCTAGACCATGAGAAGCTTGGCGAGAAGAAGGAATGGATCCTTGCTCTGAACTACCTGGCTCATATTGCACAAGTTTACGTTTGGCAAGATGGAGAGGACTTCATACCAGGGGTAATTGGTTAAAGGAATACGGAGGGTAATTGATTAAAGGAATACGGAGCTGGAAAAAATATACAGTTCCTGCCGCTATAACCACAGCAAAATTGGAAATCCGCCCGAAGAAAAAACAGAAATTCATTAAAAACGATTTTTTTTTTTTTTAAAGATTTCTTGAGTATACATACAAGAGTGTATGTTGTAAATATGTTCTCTAAAAACATCCCCCATGTAATTGTGATATGAAAAAGTACATTAAATTCCGAAAGAGGGAAGTATATTCAGATGTATTCCATTAAAAAAAATTATGTGTCACAAATTTTTGTGGGAAGATTTTCGATACCTAAATCAGATTCGTGGGAAATTTTATAATTAATTCCAACTCTGAAGGAATATTGCTATGAATTGTCATTGATACGATCGAGGAATATCAAAGAAACATGTTGGTATATTATTCCGCTTAGTCTTTATGTATTTCTATAAACATGAACATCTATGAGTATAAGGTAGTAGGTACAAGAACAGATGGGCACAGCATGTTCTTTTTGTTTCCAATAATTTAGAAAGTGGAATTGCATAAACATTATTTTGGATCTGCAATTAATACGACATTAAAGTGCACACTGCAAATTCACTTTTCAACACACTGGTGAAATCTTTGAAATGCAGTAACTCTGAAACAGAATAAGATAGCAACAAAATTTTTGCACCAAATTGTTTCTTTAATCGTCCTCTATTATATATATATATATACATATATATATATATTATTTATATATATATATATATATATATATATATATATATATATATATATATATATATATATATATATATATATATATATATATATATATATATATATATATATATATATATATATATATATATATATATATATATATATATATATATCATATGAATATTCTTTTAAGGCTTACCATCTTTTAAATGTCTTTGTAATGTTAATGTTAAATTGTCAGTAAAAACATTTATCTTTGAGTTTTAGAAATAGCTTATATATAGTTTGCAATTTATGGTGGATCAAAGTTATGTACTTTTTGTTATATAAAAATTATCTTCTATTCTCGCGATCGGAGTCGATGTAACCGTGTATGGTTTCAGTGCGGTTTTTTGAAGGGGAAACTATATCATTAGTCAATGGGATATTTCTAATGAATACTTTTTTTGCCTCAGCCAGTCAGTAAAAATTAATGGTACTCATATATGTTGGAAATTATTATCCAATACACAACATATTTGAAGAAAAATAAATTATGTTCAGCATTTGTTCAAACATGACAATCAATAGGTTTTCCCCCATTGACTGCAATGATAACCGACTGTTTGTTTTCCCTTTGACTGAAGTTTGAAATTGTCAAAAAGCATTGTTACGTTGCCGTGCACCACAATATTCCCGGATGTCTGACCTTGAGAATGTCTGACCTTGAGAATGTCCGACCTTGAGAATGTCCGACCTCAAGAATGTCCAACCTCGAGAATGTTCGACCTCGAGTATGTCTGACCTCGAGAATGAAAGGGAAGAAAGTTCCAAATCTCTGTGTCAGTCTTTAAATTTGTTTCCTAGAATTCAGTCACTGAAAAGGATGAGAATACTGATAAAAGCTGATGATCTAGCCGTCGCATTGAAAATTGTCCATATTGGAGGTATACCTTTCTAATGTTGCGTTCAACATCTCACCTCCACTAAATGGAAATCCAAAAGAAGTAATATCGACTTTCAAGCATAGCAGGATAATTTCCATATACGATTGCATGCCTAACAATCATTTAAATTGAGTTTAATCACTTACGCGTGAATCGCGTCGTGAAGCTTGGAAACTGTATCATATAATTTAATGTGCAAGTAAACAAGCAATGAATATCGGAAGCGTGGGTACTTAACTTGGTCACCTGACCAATTTTCTTTTAATGATCGGGAGTTTCGGACACAATTTTGATGCGGTTTCTCGATCGTAATGTTGACTCGGTTGTTTTAGGATTTCACAAACATGTTTTAAAGGATTAGTTGCTCAAGTATGTCCATCTTATATGAAAGAGGACTTCAAAAGAAACAAAATGGTGAAGAAAGCATTCATAAATCTTGTTCCGTTAAGGAGATATTCAAATTTAAAGCTCTGTTGTGTCTGTGTAGAAATGACTGGTGTAGTAAAGTCTACTATAGAAAGTTGACATCTTCATCTTCACATTCTTAGCCATTAATGTATTTTAAACTTGAACTTTCTTCAGGGGGATACTATAAATATTCTTCCTAGATTCAGTTTTACTACTTTTTTGACATATCCCATGGTTTATAAGCCACAAAACATAAAGACTAAAGAATCTGAGGCTATGACATCACTAGTCTAATTTCAGTTGTTTTTACACAAATGATACCAAATTTTAAACTTAGATATCTCCTTAACAGAATGAGATTTTTGAATGCTTTCTTCACTATTTTGTGTCTTTTGAAGTCCTCTTTTATATAAGATAGACTTGCTTGACCCCTAAATCCTTAAAGAAATTCAAGTACTGTTTCGAAGCTACTTTATGCAAGGTTTTACGATGACCATGCAATTATCTGAGAGCTTTATTTGTTGAAAAAAATCAAGATATGGGATCAATATGAAGATTTTTGTTTTGTGGATACACATTGTTTTTTGGTACACATTGTTTTGTGGATACACATTGTTTTGTGGATACACATTGTTTTGTGGATACACATTGTTTTGTGGATACACATTGTTTTGTGGATACACATTGTTTTGTGGATACACATTGTTTTGTGGATACACATTGTTTTGTGGATACATTGTTTTGTGGATACACATTGTTTTGTGGATACACATTGTTTTGTGGATACACAATGTTTTGTGGATACACATTGTTTTGTGGATACACAATGTTTTGTGGGTACACATTGTTTTGTGGATACACATTGTTTTGTGGATACACATTGATACATTTGTTTTGGAAAAAACACATTGTTTTGTGGGTACACATTGTTTTGTGGATACACAATGTTTTGTGGATACACATTGTTTTGTGGATACACATTGTTTTGTGGATACACATTGTTTTGTGGATACACATTGTTTTGTGGATACACATTGTTTTGTGAAAACACATTGTTTTGTGGGTACACATTGTTTTGTGGATACACATTGTTTTGTGGATACACATTGTTTTGTGGATACACATTGTTTTGTGAAAAGACATTGTTTTGTGGATACACATTGTTTTGTGAAAACACAATGTTTTGTGGATACACATTGTTTTGTGGATACACAATGTTTTGTGGATACACATTGTTTTGTGGATATACATTGTTTTGTGGATACACATTGTTTTGTGGATACACAATGTTTTGTGGATACACATTGTTTTGTGGATACACAAACACATTGTTTTTGTTTTGTTTTGTGGTACACATTGTTTTGTGGATACACATTGTTTTGTGGATACATATTGTTTTGTGGATACACATTGTTTTGTGGATACACATTGTTTTGTGGGTACACATTGTTTCAAATACTTTGTACAAAGTCTGATAATTTATACAGAGCACATGACCACTTCAAAGAAATCAATTTCAATCAGTTATTATTGTGTAAAGAGAGGGAGGCTCGTCTTAGTTCGTATATCGTTGGTCTCTGTAAAATTGGGGAATGCAGAGCTTTGATGTCTCTTCTGGTTCTGGAACACATAAGATCCCTGTCTGTTTGTACATGTGCATACGTAGCATTGTGTGTGTGAAGATTCAATAGATTGTGCATAACGTACACGTTATAACGATCTATGGAAAACTAGTTTTTTTCAACATATTTGTTAAAAAGAAAAAAAGGGAAAGTCAAAGATTAGTAAGATAATACTACAATAGCAGTCACCAGATGAAAATTACAATTAGCAAAAAAAGAACCTTTTTTTTTGAGAAAAATGGTTCTGGTGACAATTTTGCCTCTTTAAATGATAGCAAATGTTGATTATTTTATAGTAAGCAGAATTGGGTAGGAAATAATCCCTTTGTAAGTTTTTCTTATAAGCCAGTTAATTTGCAACACAACTACATGTACTGTTTTTGCATTCATGAATTGACTTTTGTTATACACAGGTACTTCCAGCATGTTTGGCAGTTCCATTCCATGCTATATCTAAACGCTTGGAGGTTTTACCATGCCTTAATAAGTACAACTCGGAGCTCTCAAACTGGAAACTCAGGAATCCATTGGATACTCCTACGCTTGAGTAAGATCCTAATTTTACTTACGTAGTTACTTCCGCAGTTTTTTTGGTTCGCGAAGCATTTATGCAAACCTATGTAATGGCGATTACGTCCGTCCAGCCGTCCACAGATTTGTCCTGAGATTTCCTCAGAAATGTTAAAGTTCTTTGGGAATTCCTCAGAATTTCCTTATAAAATGTTAAGAGAGAGAGTTGAACACACAATTACAGTGACGAGGTCGTCGCCTGCGTATTCGGTTATGATAGTACAAATGCTATCACGAAACGCTTAATACGACCTGGACGAGAATACAGGTACGACGTACGGACAGACATAACATCGACAACCAAGTCAATGTCCACGGCCTTTGACAACCAGTTGTGGTGCACTGGCGTGTCTACCCACCCCAGGATTGAACCCGGGGCCTCGTGGTCTGTAGACGGGTATGATAACCGCTACACCACAGTAGGTAGATATAAAATGTTAAAGTTTTTCAGAGGTACTTAAGATAGGATAAAAGACTAGTTCCTTAAAAAGTCTCCAATACATTTGATATTTTCTTAGAAGATAACTGTAAAATGGTATAATTTTCCAATATTCTTCAGAGATCCTCAAGTCTCTCTTGTAGCACTTGAGATTTGAAATCCTTAAAATTCTTTAAAATATTTAAGCACCAAACAGTTATATCAGGCATGATTTTTTAAACTCCACCTTTATTATTGTGCTCATTTGCATAAACTTACTACAGTATATGACCTGACCAGATTTTTTTATTTAGCATGCTTAGTCAGGGAGTGTGACAGGACGTGATTGCATATAAACATAGGGAGGGATGCCATGTGGGACATGAATGGGAGCCATGAGGGACATATGATATAATATTTACCATGTTGTATACACCAAGGGCTATATCAGGCATAATTATTTGACTCCACCTTTTTTTCTTATTCAACAACTCATTTGCATATAAGTTATTATATAAACTGATACTTTAATACATGCACCACAGTTATGCGTGGACATTGACAATCAGTGACTGTGATAGCTAGGATGAGACTTCTTTATGGAGCCTATGTGTGGATGCTCAATCAGTGACTGTGATAGGACATGGGATGTCATGGGATGCGTGGGATGCCATGTGGGACATGGGATGGGATGCCATGTGGAACAGGGTAGAATGCCATGTGGGACATGGTGGGATGCCATGAGTAATATGTGGTGGAATGCCATGCAGGACATAGGGTGGATTGCCATGGGATGGAATGTCATGTGGGACATGGGATGTCACGTGGGACATGGCGTCCCACCCCATTTCAACAAGTCATTTGCATATAAGTTATTATATGAACTGACACTTTCATACATAGTATGCTCAATCAGTGACTGTGATAGCTAGGATGAGACTTCTTATGGAGCCTATGGGATGTCATGTGGGACATGGGGTGGGATGCCATGTGGGACATGGGGTGGGATGCCATGTGGGACATTGGGTGGGATGCCATGTGGAACAGGGTAGAATGCCATGTGGGACATGGTGGGATGCCACGAGTAACACAGAGTGTGACATAGGTTGTGATGCCATGTGTGACATAAGGTAGGATGACATGTGTGACATAAGGTAGGATGCCATGTGTGACATAGGGTAGGAGGCTATGTGGGACATAGGGTGGGATGCCATGGGAACGTGGGATATGATGCCATGTGGTGCATAAAGTTGGATGTCATTGGGACATTGGGAGGGATACCATGTGGAACATATGGTGGGATGCCATGTGGGACATCAGGTGGGAAGCCACTGATGCAGGACACAGGGAGGAATGCCATGTAGGACATAGGGAGGGATGTCATGTGGTACATATACTTGGATTAATGTGGGACACATGTAGGATGGGATCCATGTGGATCATAGCATGGGGTGCCATGTGGGACATATGGTGGAATGCCATGTGGGACATATGGTGGAATATGCCATGTGAGACACTGTGTGGTAGAATGCCATGTGGGAGATATGGTGGAATGCCCTGTGGGACATATCATGGAATGCCATGTGGGACATGGGATGTCATGTGGGACATGGGGTGGGATGCCATGTGGGAGATATGGTGGAATGCCATGTGGGACATGGGGTGGGGATACCATGTGGGAGATACGGTGGAATGCCATGTGGGTCATGGGATGGGATGTCATGTGGGACATGGGGTAGGATGCCATGTGGGACATGGGATGTCATGTGGGACATGGGGTGGGATGCCATGTGGGAGATATGGTGGAATGCCATGTAGGACATGGGATGGGATGTCGTGTGGGACATGGGGTAGGATGCCATGTGGGACATAGAGTGGGATGCCATGTGGGACATGGGGTGGGATGCCATGTGGGACATGGAGTGGGATGGCATGTGGGACATGGGGTGGGATGCCATGTGAGACATAGGATGTCATGTGGGACTTAAGTGTGAGATGCCATTTTTATAATTGGCCGGATCATATAATATGGGTGTCAATTTGCATGAGCATGTGAACCATGACGGTATTTACCGTTCTAGTTAATTATTGTAACGGTTATGCTTTGAGTTTTTCTGCTTTATATACAGTTCACTCAGGTGAAAATTATTTTTCATGGTGGTTGGTTCCCCACTCTAAAATTTCTAGTTACGTGCCTGGCAGAGTTTATATTGCACAGAATCACAAGGTTGTCTGCGTTTTACAAAAGAAAACTTCAAACATGAATAATTCAACAATAAGGTAGAAACATGAAATTAAAAAGAAATGAACTCAAAACTGGTGCTATACTGTATAGTATACATGCAGGAAGTACTGGTGCTATACTGTATAGTATACATGCAGGAAGTACTGGTGCTATACTGTATAGTATACATGCAGGAAGTACTGGTGCTATACTGTATAGTATACATGCAGGAAGTACTGGTGCTATACTGTATAGTATACATGCAGGAAGTACTGGTGCTATACTGTATAGTATTCATGCAGGAAGTACTTGTGCTATACTGTATAGTATACATGCAGGAAGTACTGGTGCTATACTGTATAGTATACATGCAGGAAGTACTGGTGCTATACTGTATAGTATTCATGCAGGAAGTACTGGTGCTATACTGTATAGTATACATGCAGGAAGTACTGGTGCTATACTGTATAGTATACATGCAGGAAGTACTGGTGCTATACTGTATAGTATTCATGCAGGAAGTACTGGTGCTATACTGTATAGTATACATGCAGGAAGTACTGGTGCTATACTGTATAGTATACATGCAGGAAGTACTGGTGCTATACTGTATAGTATACATGCAGGAAGTATTGGTGCTATACTGTATAGTATACATGCAGGAAGTGTTTCTCAAATCTTCAGGTGCTTCTTTAACACATCAATGGACATACTGTTACACACTGGTGAGCTGGCAAGATACAAAGCTTGGCTACACCCCCTGGTTTAGCTTGGCTACACCCCCTTGTTTATCTTGGCTACACCCCCTGGTTTAGCTTGGCTACACCCCCTGGTTTAGCTTGGCTACACCCCCTGGCTTAGCATGGCTACACCCCCTGGTTTAGCTTGGCTACACCCCCTGGTTTAGCTTAGCTACACCCCCTGGTTTAGCTTGGCTACACCCCCTGGTTTAGCTTGGCTACACCCTCTGGTTTCCTAACAGATTTTTCATCATTTACTAAGTTACAAATTTTGATTGATGCCTTATCTAAATTTTAAAAGTTTTTTGTTGGGTTTTATACATCTTGGTTTTTTTTTGGTTTTTTTTGGGGTTTTTTTGTTTGCCTTACAAACAAACAAAACCAGCAATTTTGTCCATATTTTGTATGAAAAATAATGCAAGGAAGAAAATTTGTGCTTACTGTAAGATTATTCACGCCGAGAAATGTATATTTGTTTAATCCCTTGGATTGACAAATTTATGCTGGATTACCAGGACAGTCACATCCACTTATTTCTGGGCTTCTGCAACCAAGGGTAAGGAAGCCTTCTGGCCCATACAATACCCTGCAACCAAGGGTAAGGAAGCCTTCTGGCCCATACAATACCCTGTAACCAAGGGTAAGGAAGCCTTCTGGCCCATACAATACCCTGCAACCAAGGGTAAGGAAGCCTTCTGGCCCATACAATACCCTGTAACCAAGGGTAAGGAAGCCTTCTGGCCCATACAATACCCTGCAACCAAGGGTAAGGAAGCCTTCTGGCCCATACAATACCCTACAACCAAGGGTAAGGAGGCCTTCCGGCCCATACAATACCCTCTTAAGTCCTTGTTGATGTTTTAAGAGTCGTATCTCATTTCAAAGTGTAAAAGAGATTTGGAGTTCACAACAAAATCAGGTAGATCGTTCCAAATGTTAAAAACTTGCTGGCTGAAGGAATGTTTACATACGTCCATCTATTCTATTTCTTAGTAACCAAGGAGTGTTTACATACGTCCATCTATTCTATTCCTTAGTAACCAAGGAATGTTTACATACGTCCATCTATTCTATTCCTTAGTAATTAAGGAATGTTTAAATACGTCCATATATTCTATTCCTTAGTAACCAAGGAATGTTTACATACGTCCATCTATTCTATTCCTTAGTAACCTGGATACTATCGTGACAATGGTGGGTGGAGAGGATGAAAAGTGGTTCTTTATGGTGGCACTGGCAGTGGAGTTTGCCTGTGGACCAGCTTTGTTTGCCATTGTTGAGGCCCAGCAGGTGAGGTCATCACAGGTCACGAGTGGTCTGTAGTGTGTATCAGGATATCAGGGTTAATAGATCATTCCAAATGCAAAATGCCAAATCAGTTTGGAAAAAAAAGCCAAATTAAGCTAAAAAAGCCAAACTGTAATTAAGCCAACAAGTTGTAAAAGGAATTGGTCACTGGCGGGTCCAGTGGCTTTTCTGGGTGGGGTAAAATGTACTGAAAAGCAAATCAAATGTCACTGATATATCACATGGTCCAAATGCCATCAGAAAAATATTTTTTACTTTCTTTTTATTCTCTGTCAATCCTTTGAGAAAAGGCCAGAATTAATCCAAATTAGATATTTTACAGCCAAACACCTCAAAAACAAACAAAAAAGCCAAATAATCTTCTTCTTTTTTTTGTGGCCAAACAAGTCTTAAAAAAAGCCCCTATTCTTATTTTATTTTTTTCATTTGGCTTCTAAGCAGCCAATATATCTTCATGTGTACCCATAGTTCAAGGTTTTTGGACCTTGCCACCATTTGGCTTCTAAACAGCCAATATATCTTCATGTGTACCCATAGTTCAAGGTTTTTGGACCTTGCCATTATTTGGCTTCTAAACAGCCAATATGTGTATACCCATAGTTCAAGGTTTTTGGACCTTGCCACCATTTGGCTTCTAAACAGCCAATATATCTTCATGTGTACCCATAGTTCAAGGTTTTTAAACAGCTAGAGCAAATATAAACTGTATACAAAATAATTAAACAACAGTGATTGAGAAGTAATGACCAAATATATACATACAAATGATCTGTTAGTGAAAAGACAGATTGCATATAGGTCATTGCAAAATGTATCTTTCAATGACATTAATTTGCAAAGGGTTAATCAGTGTTTTCAACTGGGGCCTTCTTTGCCTAAATAAGATGGGCAAAGTTGGCGTAAGCTTTCGATTTCTCAACATCAGTATGTTTTTTGACAGTGTGAAGGAGGCAGGTGACTTTGATGAAGATTTGTTTAAACTTGCCTGCACTCAAATCAACAGGGGTCAAATTTTCCACTGTTCTGATGTTCTGAGAACAGTATTTTTTTGTGCAGGAACAGTAAATTTTCAAATATCACTGTTCCGGTGGAACAGTGCTCTTTCCATAAGCATGTGGCATCAACAATCAATAACTTGATTTCTGCTCAACAAAAAATGCATGTAGCCAAGCAACATTATCATAAAAATAATTTTGTCAACACAATTAATTATGAATATGCCTGACATCACCATCACCATTAATCATAAATACACATATGTAAGGCTGCTTGCATGTGTATGACCTTATGCAACTGGATGCTTCAAATGATAAAGTAGTTGTAAATTCTCCCCCTATAAACATATACTCCTCCTATGTGTGTGTATACTCCCTTATGTTTATGTATACTCCCCCTATGTTTATGTATACTACCCCTATGTGTGTGTATACTACCCCTATGTTTATTATGTATACTCCCCTATGTCTATGTATACTCCCCTATGTTTATGTATACCACCCCTATGTGTGTGTATACTCCCCCTATGTTTATGTATACTACCCCTATGTGTGTGTATACTACCCCTATGTTTATGTATAGTATACTCCCCCTATGTCTATGTATACTCCCCCTATGTTTGTGAATACTCCCCCTATGTTTATGTATACTGCCCCTATGTGTGTGTATACTACCCCTATGTTTATGTATACTCCCCCTATGTTTATGTCTACTCCCCTATGTTTTTTTACTCCCGCTATGAATATGTCTACTCCCCATATGTTTATGTCTACTCCCCCTATGTTTATGTATACTCCTCCTATGTTTATGTATACTCCCCCTATGTTTATGTATACTACCCCTATGTTTATGTATACTCCCCTTATGTTTATGTATACTCCCCCTATGTTTATGTATACTCCCCCTATGTTTATGTATACTACCCCTATGTTTGTGTATACTCCCCCTATGTTTATGTATACTCCCCCTATGTTTATGTATACTACCCCTATGTTTATGTATACTACCCCTATGTTTATGTTTACTCCTGCTATGTTTATGTATACTCAGTGACATTACCAGGGCCTTTTAAGTTGCAGTTTGTTGGGTGGCTATGGGGTTTACACACCCTTTTCTGGTGTTGCTGTTAAATTTGAATATTCTGCATTAAAAATAATAAGAAAAGCCATTACTTATCTAAATAAGCTTACTGCAAAATGATGATGATGATGATCATCATTACCATGATCTTATGACCATCATCATCAGACTCATTCTGGACTCAGACTCATCATCATACTCAGACTCATCATACTCATTCTTATCATCATACACAGACTCATCATCATACTCAGACTCATCATAATACTCAGACTCATCATACTTAATGTCATCTATATTTGTATATTATCAATAATGTACATCTAACTCCTGTTTGCATCATCAAAGCCATATTATCTTCATGCATACTCATTATCAGATGATCATTATTATCACAGTACTGCCAAGAGGGGGAGACAAAGGGGCATTTCCCCCTACCCCGCTATGGGGGCAGATCATAGGGGCCCTTCAAATTTAAGAGAAGGAATGTGCATTTTTACAGGCGAAAATCCATGTTTGACAATTGACGATTTTCCGATATGGGATTTTCAGTTTGAACCCTGTGCTCGAGATCCTCTCGGCAGCCCTGCATCACTACCATCTTCAGGTTCATTATCAGACTCAGACCTAAGGATAATTATATTTGTATTTTAAATGGTTGATTTCATTTTATCCATAATGTGCATCATATCTATCTTTTGTTTTCCAGGCGGTTGTAGAAAGAAAAGATGTGGAACTTTGCAATTGTTTGCAGACCATTGTCTCTGCTCTCACTGACATGACTAATCAGTTGAAGAGGATGCCAGGTAAGTTACACATGACTAATCAGTTGAAGAGGATGCCAGGTAAGTTACACATGACTAATCAGTTGAAGAGGATGCCAGGTAAGTAACACATGACTAATCAGTTGAGGAGGATGCCAGATAAGTTACACATGTCTAATCAGTGGAAGAGGATGCCAGGTAAGTTACACATGACTAATCAGCTGAAGAGGATGCCAGGTAAGTTACACATGACTAATCAGCTGAAGAGGATGCCAGGTAAGTTACACATGACTAATCAGTTGAAGAGGATGCCAGGTAAGTTACACATGACTAATCAGTTGAAGAGGATGCCAGGTAAGTTACACATGACTAATCAGCTGAAGAGGATGCCAGGTAAGTTACACATGACTAATCAGCTGAGGAGAGGATGCCAGGTAAGTTACACATGACTAATCAGTTGAAGAGGATGCCAGGTAAGTTACACATGACTAATCAGTTGAAGAGGATGCCAGGTAAGTTACACATGACTAATCAGCTGAAGAGGATGCCAGGTAAGTTACACATGACTAATCAGTTGAAGAGGATGCCAGGTAAGTTACACATGACTAATCAGCTGAAGAGGATGCCAGGTAAGTTACACATGACTAATCAGTTGAAGAGGATGCCAGGTAAGTTACACATGACTAATCAGTTGAAGAGGATGCCAGGTAAGTTACACATGACTAATCAGCTGAAGAGGATGCCAGGTAAGTTACACATGACTAATCAGTTGAAGAGGATGCCAGGTAAGTTACACATGACTAATCAGTTGAAGAGGATGCCAGGTAAGTTACACATGACTAATCACTTGAAGAGGATGCCAGGTAAGTTACACATGACTAATCAGCTGAAGAGGATGCCAGGTAAGTTACACATGAATAATCAGCTGAAGAGGATGCCAGGTAAGTTACACATGACTAATCAGCTGAAGAGGATGCCAGGTAAGTTACACATGACTAATCAGCTGAAGAGGATGCCAGGTAACATCTTGTGAGGATCGGAGACACTTGGAAGACATTCATACATTCTGGAGTCTTCAAAATGTGTGAAAAGCTTAGTTATATAGTTTTGAGATGTGGTTGATCAAAGTTCCTACAATCTTGGATAAAACTTGTTGGCACACTATGTAAAAATGTGTACTGCTTTTTATTCAATCATTTTTAATTTGTATGTTTTATTATTCTTAGGACATGTATATTTTCCCCTTCCCCAGCCCCCAAATTGTTCAATGTTGACTTGTAATGTATTTTCTTTAGATTATAGGCTATATCATAGAAAATCCAACAATGGAAAGGGGGAGGGGGTAGGGAGTTAAAAACCAAGGAAGGAAATAATCAAGAATCACAACACAACGGTAAACTGTTGCAACAATTTTGTCCAAGATTGCAGGTTTTAAGTTAAAGGCAACTCATAGATAAGTTTGTATTTATTTAGATTTGGTTCAGCCATTGATGACTCTTAGAAAGTCTTTCTCAAAAAGTTAAAATGGGAAGATAAATTAAATAATGATCGCTTGTCAAAGTCACCTGATTTCTTCCAAATTATTTTGTCGGAAAAGTAAATGCATTACATATTTTGTTTAATGTTGAGAGTTATTCTGAAAGTCTTTTTGTCATTCTACCTTGTGTACATATATTAATTTTGTTATTAACCTGTTTTTTTTATAAATTCTTTGTAAATATGTTTCTTTGTGTGGTTTTGCAAAGAGGGTATCTCATTCACTGACAATATCTTTCTCAAGTTCTTCGTAACTAAATCTTAATACCTTTAAAGGATTAATTCAGTGGTCAATCAAGTTTAATGTAGACACAAAATGATGAAGAAAATATGTCAATATCTTATTCCGTTATGGAGATCTTCAAGTTTAAAGCTATATCTTTTTTTGTAGAAATGACTGGTGTACCAAGTCTACTATGGAATGCTGGCACCTCCATCCTCACATTCTTAACAATTGTTAATGTATTTTAAATGAAATTTAATTAACTTCTTTTACTATTTGAACTATTTTTCCTCAAATTTTCTTTAGGTGGAAATTATAATTACCATAACAAGATTCTGTTTTTCTACTTTCCTGACATCCAATGGTTTTTAAGCAACAAAATTACAGGACAAAATATCATAGAATACTTTTGAGGATCTGAGGTTGTGATGTCACAACTAGTCTTATTTCAGTCGTTTCTACACAAATGATACCCAAGTTTAAACTAAAAAATCTCCTTAACGGAGTAAGATTTTTGAATGCTTTTTTCACTATTTTGTTTCTTTTGAAGTCCTCTTTCATATAAGATGGACTTGTTTGACCCCTGAACTAGTCCTTTAAAATTTGCATTGTATGATTCTGAAGCTTCAAATAAAGCTTTTGTAAAATTCATTTTTGATACAAAATGTCTGATAAGGTTATTTCAGAAATAGAGTTAATCTAAATCTTTTAATAGTCACTTGTTTTTAACAGAACGATGTGATCCTCACGTGTTTTACAACGTGCTCAGGCCATATTTTGGAGGGTGAGTTCTTTCTACATATCTAGATAAACAAGTCACAATGTGTTTTGTTCTTTTAGGAGCAGAGGTTTTCTGTATTATTTTAGAAGTTCTGATGTATCCTTCCCGGTGCTCATGAAATTATGAATACAGGTAGCTCAGTCAGCTGAGATGCTTGAGGCTTCAAGTTAGAGTCTGGTAACGGTTGAACCCACAATTATTTCACAGATATATAATCAAGCGCAGAGGGTTTTTTTCTTTTTCTGCATCACACCTCCCTCAACCAGCAGCCTTGGTGAAAAGTGGCCAATGGATGAGTGGCACTCACTGTCCATCAAATAAGGAAATTAAATAGTAATCCTGACAGCAGGGTGTCTCACTCTCTGGCATATGAGAGTTTATAATGGTTTGATTTTTAGTCACTACTTGCAAATATTTCATTATTTGATTTCATTTCAGAATGACAAGAATAAAGATTATCAGCCTATGCATAACTTACTGCAATTTAAGAAATTCTTCTTTTATATTAGGATTAAATCAGACAATTTTGTACCACATATATTACATGTTCAAGGACTCTGGGCAGTTAGAGGCAATATGGGCAGGTGGAGGCAATATGGGCAGGTAGAGGCAATATGGGCAGGTGGAGGCAAAATGGGCAGGTGGACGCAATATGGGCAGGTGGACGCAATATGGGCAGGTGGAGGCAATATGGGCAGGTGGAGGCAATATGGGCAGGTGGAGGCAATATGGGCAGGTGGAGGCAATATGGGCAGGTGGAGGCAATATGGGCAGGTGGAGGTAATATGGGAAGGTGCAGGCAATATGGGCTGGTGGAGGCAATATGGGCAGGTAGAGGCAATATGGACTGGTAGAGGCAATATGGGCTGGTAGAGACAATATGGGCAGGTGGAGGCAATATGGGCAGGTAGAGGCAATATGGGCAGGTAGAGGCAATATGGGCAGGTGGAGGAAATATGGGCAGGTAGAGGAAATATGGGCAGGTGGAGGCAATAAGGGCAGGTGGAGGCAATATGGGCAGGTAGAGGCAATATGGGCAGGTAGAGGCAATATGGGCAGGTAGAGGCAATATGGGCTGGTAGAGGCAATATAGGCAGGTAGAGGCAATATGGCAGGTGGAGGTAATATGGGAAGGTGCAAGCAATATGGGCTGGTGGAGGCAATATGGGCAGGTAAAGGCAATATGGACTGGTAGAGGCAATATGGGCAGGTGGAGGCAATATGGGCAGGTAGAGGCAATATGGGCAGGTGGAGGAAATATGGGCAGGTAGAGGCAATATGGGCAGGTGGAGGCAATAAGGGCAGGTGGAGGCAATATGGGCAGGTAGAGGCAATATGGACTGGTAGAGGCAATATGGGCTGGTAGAGGCAATATGGGCAGGTAGAGGCAATATGGGCAGGTAGAGGCAATATGGGCAGGTGGAGGAAATATGGGCAGGTAGAGGAAATATGGGCAGGTGGAGCCAATAAGGGCAGGTGGAGGCAATATGGGCAGGTAGAGGCAATATGGGCAGGTAGAGGCAATATGGGCAGGTAGAGGCAATATGGGCTGGTAGAGGCAATATAGGCAGGTAGAGGCAATATGGGCAGGTGGAGGTAATATGGGAAGGTGCAGGCAATATGGGCTGGTGGAGGCAATATGGGCAGGTAAAGGCAATATGGACTGGTAGAGGCAATATGGGCAGGTGGAGGCAATATGGGCAGGTGGAGGCAATATGGGCAGGTAGAGGCAATATGGGCAGGTGGAGGAAATATGGGCAGGTGGAGGCAATATGGGCAGGTGGAGGCAATAAGGGCAGGTGGAGGAAATATGGGCAGGTAGAGGCAATATGGGCAGGTGGAGGCAATAAGGGCTGGTGGAGGCAATATGGGCAGGTAGAGGCAATATGGGCAGGTGGAGGCAATAAGGGCAGGTGGAGGCAATATGGGCAGGTAGAGGCAATATGGGCAGGTAGAGGCAATATGGGCAGGTAGAGGCAATATGGGCTGGTAGAGGCAATATGGGCAGGTAGAGGCAATATGGGCAGGTAGAGGCAATATGGGCAGGTAGAGGCAATATGGGCAGGTAGAGGCAATATGGGCAGGTGGAGGAAATATAGGCAGGTAGAGGCAATATGGGCAGGTGGAGGTAATATGGGCAGGTGGAGGTAATATGGGAAGGTGCAGGCAATATGGGCTGGTGGAGGCAATATGGACAGGTAAAGGCAATATGGACTGGTAGAGGCAATATGGGTAGGTGGAGGCAATATGGGCAGGTAGAGGCAATATGGGCAGGTGGAGGCAATATGGGCAGGTGGAGGCAATATGGGCAGGTAGAGGCAATATGGACTGGTAGAGGCAATATGGGCTGGTAGAGGCAATATGGGCTGGTAGAGGCAATATGGGCAGGTGGGGGCAATATGGGCAGGTAGAGGCAATATGGGCAGGTAGAGGCAATATGGGCAGGTGGAGGAAATATGGGCAGGTGGAGGCAATATGGGCAGGTGGAGGCAATATGGGCAGGTGGAGGCAATATGGGCAGGTAGAGGCAATATGGGCAGGTAGAGGCAATATGGGCAGGTAGAGGCAATATGGGCTGGTAGAGGCAATATGGGCAGGTAGAGGCAATATGGGCAGGTAGAGGCAATATGGGCTTAATTGGTTTAAAATATCATTTAAACCATTAAAACTGCAAAAAGATTACATCAAAATTGGTTAAAAATTGACTAATTAACAGCATTTTTAATTTTTAGCTGTTAGTATGCAATAACATGTGACATCAATGGGGGAAGGATCCTTTATCACCTTTTGTGAAACCTTTGTTTTTTATTCCTCTGTCAATGTTGTTTGCAAAATATCATCTTTAGGCAAATGTTTGCAGAACTTGGTCATACCCTGAATCATTATGTACCTAGAAACATTCTGAAATTCATAAGTAGCTGAATTTGAAGAACAGAATTTGAAAAATTATATACAGATTTTGAGATGTGTTTCTCTTACTATATCTCAAATTCTGCATAAATTAACAAATCTTGAAACTTTGTTTAGTCATAACTTGAAAATTAAATAAGCTTTTTACTAATTGTAAAAACTGTTTTACTTATGAATTGCATGCTCTTTCACATATCGTAAATCTGCTAGATGTTCCTTTCAGTACATCTGATATCCTGAATGTTCATATTCTGACAGGTCAAACAATCCAGCATTCACCAAAAAAGGTCTCCAAGGGCTAATCTTTGAGGGTGTGTCTACCCAGCCTGTTTGTGTGAGTATACTAATCTTTGAGGGTGTGTCCACCCAGCATGTTGAGGGTGTGTGTACCCAGCATGTATGTGTGAGTATACTTATCTTTGAGGGTGTCTACCCAGCCTGTTGAGGGTGTGTCTACTTATCTTTTGAGGGTGTCTACCCAGCCTGTTGAGGGTGTGTCTACCCAGCCTGTATGTGTGAGTATACTTACCTTTAAGGGTGTGTCTACCCAGCCTGTATGTGTGAGTATACTTATCTTTGAGGGTGTGTCTACCCAGCCTGTTGAGGGTGTGTCTACCCAGCATGTTGAGGGTGTCTACCCAGCCTGTTGAGGGTGTTTCTACCCAGCCTGTTGAGGGTGTCTACCCAGCCTTTGAGGGTGTGTCTACCCAGCCTGTTGAGGGTGTGTCTACCCATCCTGTTGAGGGTGTGTCTACCCATCCTGTTGAAGGTGTGTATACCCAGCCTGTTGAGGGTGTGTCTACCCAGCCTGTTGAGGGTGTGTCTACCCAGCCTGTTGAGGGTGTGTCTACCCAGCCTGTTGAGGGTGTGTCTACCCAGCCTGTTGAGGGTGTGTCTACCCAGCCTGTTGAGGACGTGTCTACCCAGCCTGCCGAGGGTGTGTCTACCCAGCCTGCTGAGGGTGTGTCTACCCAGCCTGTTGAGGGTGTGTCTAACCAGCCTGTTGAGGGTGTGTCTACCCAGCCTATTGAGGGTAGATGGGTATTTGCTTTTTGTGAAACCGTTTTTTTTTTTCCCTTTCTGTTGTGACTTTCACGCCCTTAACGATACCTGTACAGCAGTTCTCCTATAGTAGTTCCAGTAGCTCAGTCCCTTTGCCATCTTCTCCGACTCCAAGGCTGTCCTTACTTCTTTACTCAATCTTAAATGGGATAACTCCACATCCCACCTCCTCTGGAGGAAACTCCTTTCGCCCACCCTCTGCAGAAAAAGTGTTCTTTTCTTCTGGATACCCAGCTATGTTAACATCCCTAGCAATGACAGGGCTGATGCAGCTGCTAAGCTATCCCTCAACCTCCCTCTGCCACATTTTCCAAAACCCTTTCGGACATCAAACCGCTTACGCTTCCCTTGTTCGTGACCAGCTGGCAAACCTCGTGGGACTCCCAAATTGATAACAAACTCCTTGTCATCCAACCCACCATTCCAATCAAACCCACCATCCACAACCTCTCCCATCTTGACAATGTTTACATTAACCCGCCTTAAAATAGGTCACACCCACCTCACTCACTCCCACCTCCTTCTTGGCTCCCCCCACCCCTCTGCAACAATTGCCATTGCACTCACAGTGCATCACGTTCTCCTTGCTTGCTCCCTGTACAACCTTCCCAAAGCTTCCCTCACTTCCCACAACTCAATTGCCGAGTTTTTCCAGAAAAACTCTCTGGATAAAATTATCTCCTTCCTTCATCATGCTTCCCTCTACAACCATATTAAGTCCTCCTCTCCCAGCCCCCTCTGTCTACTTTTGTTTTTCTTCACCCATACACCTCCTCTCTAGTTCCCAGCTTTCTGTTCTCGTGTTTCTCTCAATCTCTCCCTGTTTTCTTTCCTTCCTACTTCTGGAATGATCTAACCTCTCGGGCACTATTTGACTCTCGCTGTTGTGGTGCCATTAAGCCCTCATCAAACAAACAAAATTCCCTTGACTTATCAAGACCGATGCCTTCACTTTTTGACTGCGAGTACTTTTTCGTTTGTCCACCAATGCTTGCACTGAGAGTTTGGTTTTGCTACATTTGCAAATTATTTAGATTTTACCATTTTGCACTTGATATGTAAAAATTCAGATTAAAGTATAAAGATATGAAATTTATCTTTTTTCTTCATGTGGCAAAGAATCGTCTGTTTAGTGCAACTAAGATCAAATCTTTTGTTTTATTTTCTCACTAGATGACGGGTGCTACAGCAGCTATGAGCGGCACCTTAGCATCCATAGATGCTGCCCTGGGGATTACCCATGATGCCATGCAAGGTAAGTAAGGCTTTGTTCTCTGAAACTCACAATACTGCAAGGAGATAAGAGAGGTTTTTAAGATTGTGAAAGATTATATGAGAGAGTTAATACTAAAGTGGTTTGATTTTAGTGACATTTCACTATTCTATAAACTTTGTACCATGTACAGATACACATTATTTTTCGGTAGGAGTTGCATGTCTGAACGGAATGCCCTTCCATTGATGCGGCCACTGTTAATCAGTTCAATGGGTTTTTGGTCTGACATTTGAGGTGTAGGGGAGCTACAAAATCTGAGATCTCTCTCGCCTTTTCTTTCCAAACTGTCTAGTGCTGAAGGTGGGAAACTGGTGAATAAAAAAAGTACTAACCTACCACAAGGTACCTAGCTTCATTAATCAAGTGGTGTAAGCATTGGTGTAACCAGCAGGTCATTCAATTCCCCTACCCCAACAATTCAAAAGATTTGAGGCAAGTACCTTTTTTTTCTGCTTTAGTAACATTTAGCCTTCGAACGTTTTAAAGACTGCTATTATGACACAATTTTGGAAAATAGAATTACGACATCAGCAATTGTTTTCGATCTACGACTCCCCTCCCCCTCCCCCCCCCCCTCCCCCTCCCCTCCCAAAAAAAAAAAAAATATATGGCTGGCCACTCCTCTGGTAATTGTTGCATTTTTGGAAAGAAGATCATTTTGAAGGCTGAGGGAATATGTATACATTTAATATGGTTTTACAACTGATCTTTTACAGAACCAACCTGCAAAGATTTTTTGCGATATATGCCAAAAAAACATCAGTTGTTCGTCACCGACATACAGAAAGGTCCGTCCATCAGGAAATATGGTGAGTTGTCTCCTGTCTTTGACAATAGTTGACAAGATGCTTCATGTGCATTCATTTTCTTTCACTTCTATGAACAGTTGGACAGGGCTGTAATTCTCATTTGAAAAGTTATGGGGACTAGCTTTTTATCCAAAAAGTGGGGGGACAAGAGGCAAACTTTCCTTAAAATGGGCTGAATTTTTTCAAATTTACTCAAAAGTTGAGGGGGGGGAAACATGTCCCCCAGGAATTACAGCCCAGTAGGTGGACACCTTCCAAGTTTTTTGTTTTGTTTTATGTTTTACAGGTTTGTTGATACTTACAGAAATTAATTTATAATTTGAAATTGATAATTCATGTCTAATTTGAAATTGATATTTCATGTCTAATTTGAAATTGATAATTCATTTTCAATTTGAAATTCATGATTCATTTCTAATTTGAAATTGATAATTCATTTCTCATTGAAAATGGCATAGGCATCCGAGTAGAACAGCCTTTCAAGTAACGTTTTAAAGTTTAATGATTGAACTGAAATCTTATTACTTTTTGTGGTCATATGCAAAATTTGCTATTTGTGAACAGAAATACACAATAACATTCTAATGTAATTCTTTTAATTTCTTTCTTTAAAGGATTAGTTCAGTGGTCAAGCATGTTCATCTTATATGAAAGAGGACTTCAAAGAAAACAAAATGGTGAAGAAAGCATTCAAAAATCTTATTCTGTTAAGGAGATATTCAAGTTTTGAAGTTTGGTATCATTTGTATAGAAATGACTGAAATCAGACTAGTAGTGACATCACAGCCTCAGATTCCTCAAAATCTGTATGTATTTTAAAGAAAGTTTATTTAATTTGTATACTATTTAAATTATTTTTCTTCCCAGGTGGTATATTATAAATACCCTTCCTAGATTCAGTTTTACTACTTTCTTGACATATTCCATGGTTTATAAACCACAAAATTGCAGGACAAAATATGATAGAATACATAAAGACTGAGGAATATGAGGCTATGACATCACAACTAGTCTGAATTTATTCGTTTCTATACAAATGATACTAATTTTTTTTTTTTTTTTTGGAAGTCCTCTTTCATATTAGATAGATGGACTTGCTTGACCCCTGAACTAATCCTTTAATTTTGGTCTTTGGAAATGATGAATATCTCATCCATCACAAATATCAATACTAATTTCACCAGTAGCTTTCACATCAAAGACTTATCAGATGTACTAATTTCACCAGTAGCTTTTCACATCAAAGACTTATCAGATGTACTAATTTTACCAGTAGCTTTTCACATCAAAGACTTATTAGATGTACTAATTTCACCAGTAACTTTTTACATCAAAGACTTATCAGATGTACTAATTTCACCAGTAGCTTTTCACATCAAAGACTTATCAGATATTCTAATTTCACCAGTAGCTTTTCACATCAAAGACTTATCAGATGTACTAATTTCACCAGTAGCTTTTCACATTAAAGACTTATCAGATGTACTAATTTCACCAGTAACTTTTTACATCAAAGACTTATCAGATGTACTAATTTCACCAGTAGCTTTTCACATCAAAGACTTATCAGATATTCTAATTTCACCAGTAGCTTTTCACATCAAAGACTTATCAGATGTACTAATTTCACCAGTAGCTTTTCACATTAAAGACTTATCAGATGTACTAATTTCACCAGTAGCTTTTCACATCAAAGACTTATCAGATGTACTAATTTTACCAGTAGCTTTTCACATCAAAGACTTATTAGATGTACTAATTTCACCAGTAACTTTTTACATCAAAGACTTATCAGATATACTAATTTTACCAGTAGCTTTACACATCAAAGACTCATCAGATTTTAATTTCTTCCAAGTTTCGTTATTTGAAAACTACTTAACTTTGTCATTTTCAGTTTTAGAAAGTGGAAATGAAGATTTGAGGTATGCCTACAATGCTTGTCTGGATGGTGTGAAGGGATTCAGAAACACACACATTAAGATTGCTACAAGGCAAGTTTGATCCGCACAACAAATGTGCAGTTGTATATTAACCCTTACTCTCCCAGCGTCACGGTGACCGTGACAGTTACAATCCATTTTCCCAAAAAAAAATTGAGTACCTTCCCAAAATCCTATAGAGCTGCAAATAAGTTCATTCAAACCAGATTGAATAGATCTTTCATAATATGATTATTTTGTTGGGGGTTAGATTGAAAAATTTTGAGTAAAATCGTTACAAAAAAGTGCATTTAAAAAAAAACGGGCATTTTTTTAATTTATTTTTTAAAAAACGAATGTCATACGTGAATATTTTTTCTATTTTTTTTTTTCAGGAAAGGTATAAAGATAGTTTGAATTGTTGGTTGCTACACGATTTTTACTTGTACTTGGCCAATGTTTGTGTTTTTTTGGAAAAAATATGCCAAAATGTGTGATTTTGGGCCATTTTGTACCTTTTTTGATCAAAAAATCATAAAAAACGGCCCAAATATTGTATTGGAATTTTTAAATTCTCTACGGGTAGAGGAGAAATAGATCGTTCAGACGAACTATTACAATAACAGATGCACCCCCTCTACTTGCCTGAAAGGTCTCTGATGATGACGTCAATTTGCGTCTTTTTTTTTTTTTCCTCGCACATTCGACATCACAAAATGGCGAGATACAAGTTACAACGTCGAACGTGCCTTCCGACTCCTATGTTTTCTTCAGAATAATGATGACTCAGAGGGGTCGGAAGGTACTTCTGGTGAAGAAGATGTACCAGAACTCGACCAGATTGAGAAAGAGGAGAATATAGAGCCTGCTGAGATGGATAGTGATCTGTTCCAAATTACGGAGTTGGTGAGTGTTTTCTTTCAAAAATAGCGAAAGTACTACATTGTAAATGTGTAGTAATAAAATAAGGCTTATAGAATTTTAATGATAAATTAGCGGGGATTTTTTGCTTGTTACGATAAACAAGTAAAAGGGACACTAAAATCACATATAAAAAAAAGGATTTAGGTCCTTTCTATAATAGCCCGGATGAAACAAATGAAAGCTGAACCCCAATAATAACATTTCTAAATGGACTGAAATATATGTATTTCCCAATGGCAAAATTGTAAATTTAGGCCTACTGAAATATGTGTATTCCCAATTTCACAAAATCCAAGTTCCATTATTTCAGGGGCAGAAATCACAATTTTATGGGGAAAGTGGAGTAGGGGTCCCATGTTAGGGCAAAATACACATGTTGGAGTGCCCCAGGCCCATTTAGAGGAAAATGCTTGTATATAGGCCTAGTACCGGTACATTATTTTGATGCCCCATTTTTTGGGACCATGATCCTTTTCCCCTCCCCCTGGCTATGCCACTGTTGTGGTGATGAGAAGATCGATAAAACAAACATTTAGGACCCCTGTATGTACCCCCGGGCTTCCCGGCTGTAAAAGTCTGTCCCCACGGTTACCACAAAATTGTGGGGCAGGTTAGAAACCACAATAACATGTTATGCGATAACATGTTATGCGTATGCTTGAAGAGGACGAGCCGCCCACTACTAGAAACCACAATAACATGCTATGCGATAACATGTTATGCGTATGCTTGAAGAGGACGAGCCGCCCGCTACTCCCCAACCCAAGAGGAAGAGGGACAGACCGTTGAAAATGAGCCCAGGCCCATCTTCCAGGCCTTCCACTGCAGTCTCGCCACCATCACCACTCAAAGAAAATCCGACTGCAGCGGAAAAAGCTGCCTTCAAAACCAGGGAGGAAGAGCGGAACGCTCGGCTGCAGGAGATACAACGGTCGAAGGTCATCCCTGCAGCCGATAAAGACTATCATCTGTGGGAAGTACTGGTGGAAAGTGACCGGAATCGACACGAGGTCTTCGGTAACTGATTATGGGAAGACCAAACTAAAGTAAGTTGAATGAATATAGTTGCAATTTTTTTTTTTTTGGGTATTCTATTTGCAGCAACAAGGTATAGCAGAAGACTTTACAAATTTGGACCTTTTCGGCAAACATTTCTTATGAATTCCATGTGGAATGAACAGAAGTAAGTGTTCAATAGATAATCAGCATAGTCTATCAACATAAAAGTAGCTGTGAAGCTTGTAATGGCTGAAATTGGGTTAGAAATAAACAAAAAACACTTTTGTGCATAATAAATGAGGTAAATTACCTAATTTGCATATCATTTGCATAATTTCTTATTTTATTTTTTGCAAATGATGATGTAAACCATCTTGTTTTTCTGCATTCTATTAGTTTTGGATATCATAGAAGAGGAAAATGCATTTTTTTGGAAAATTTAGTGCCATACACTATTAGATAGATTATTCACAGAATCGGGGGATAATTTTTAGGTCAAAATGTACCAAATTTTTCATATTTGCGTCATCTTTTTTTTCTGATTCCTAAAAATCCATGAATAGTATCAAATGAAAGGTCTTTCCAAGGACGATTCAGAAATTCTATCCATATTTTTTTGCTATTTAGCCACAAGGCACAAGCGTGTCATAAAGATAGAATGTTTGGAGACCTAATATGCTAATTCAATGACCTAATTTGCATATTTGAGTTCGAAAATATGCACATTTTTGGAAAGTTCAACATGTTAGCTCTCATAAAAGTCGAACTTGTTTTGGTACAAATGGAACAGAAAGTGCTGAAAAAATCCTCTTTCCAAAAATTTCAGAAGTAGCTTATTCTATTTTTGGAACCTTGGGAGAGTAAGGGTTAAAGGTATATCGACATAAACATCTTTGAATGGACACAACTGATTATAGTTTTTAAGTTATGAGAAATCAAATTTGTAAAAAAAAATCAGAATGTGCAAACATTAAGTCTAAACCTTGTAATACATTTTGTGTCTTAAACTCCGACAAAATCCAAAATCTGTCGGGATCTATATTGATCACAACAGAAACCATAAGCAATTACACCTGGGATTTCCACACACTTCTCCTCACTTTCCATGGTCATAATCTGACATTGATAGTAAAGAGATTTCACTGCAGCTACACTGACTTTCACACCCAACACAAGGACAAAAGTATTCCCTTGTGGTCAAAGTGTCTGGCTTGAACTTAGGGTGGTATTTAACTGTGGTTTTGTTTGTTTATTGATGAGTGATTTTAAGTGAGGTTTTTGTTCAACCTTGTAGGCTTTGAGGATTTTGTACTAAAAAGCTATTGCAACAAATATTCATCATGAAAGTGATGTAATTTTTTTGCATTTCTTTCCCAAATTTCAAAAATCAAAGGTTTTTATATTGCTCTTTACTGTTAAAGGTGGGTGGGTAAAGCTATAATATTATCCTATTTTCTGTTCACTATAGCCAACTTCTCCCATTCAAAATATTTAGGGGAAGGACCAAAAAACAATCAGTTACCATTTCTGAGTTTTACTATTTCTGAGTTTTACCATTTCTAAGTTTTACCATTTCTGAGTTTTACCATTTCTGAGTTTTACAATTTCTGAGTTTTACCATTTCTGAGTTTAACATTTCGGAGGTTAAGATTTCTGAGTTTAACATTTCTGAGTTTAACATTTCGGAGTTTAACATCTCAGAGTTTAACATTCCGGAGTTTAACATTTCAAAGGTTAACATTTCGGAGGTTAACATTTCGGAGGTTAACATCTCGGAGGTTAACATTTCGAAGGATTACATTTCGGAGGGTAACATTTCGGAGGTTAACATTTCGGAGGTGAAATTAGGTCTTTAAGTTTTGAAATGTTTTCAATTGTTAAAAAAAGATGTCAATGTACACTTCTTGTGTTACATAAGCCAATAATGATAACATCTGAGACTTTGACCTGACATCATTTAGTCAGAACTGTCTGCATTGTGTTGTTAACTTTAGACATTTGTTCCAAACTTCAGTGTTACAGAAGACAGGTGACTCAAGTCTGTTGAGCATAAAAGTGAGATGCTGGAAGTTCAAGGATCGATTTTAGTGACGATTCCACAGATATGCAGAATGATACACTGATATCAATCACAGAGATTAATAATCTGCATCCCACCTTTTCCCCACTCAGTCTTGGTGCTCACTGTGCATTGTCACCACTGTCACTGTCCCAACAGCAGGGATCCCTCCCCTTCCTGGTTCTCTCATCACATTTCAAAATTGCAGAATAAAGGTTCATCCACATCCAATCAAAGATCAGGAACTGGAATTGCCAACTTGACGTTGTTAACCTAAGGTGAGGTTACCAAGTTCCTACTTGTGAAATGATCAAAACAAACAAACAAACAAAATGAACAAACAAACAAAATGAACAAGCAAAAATGTAAAAGGCTACTTAAACATTGCTTAAAGGATTAGTTCAGTGGTCAAGCATGTCCATCTTATGTGAAAGAGAAGGATTAGTGCAGTGGTCAAGCATGTCCATCTTACATGAAAGAGAAGGATTAGTTCAGTGGTCAAGCATGTCCATCTTACATGAAAGGGAAGGATTAGTTCAGTGGTCAAGCATGTTTATCTTACATGAAAGAGAAGGATTAGTGCAGTGGTCAAGCATGTCCATCTTATGTGAAAGAGAAGGATTAGTTCAGTGGTCAAGCATGTCCATCTTATGTGAAAGAGAAGGATTAGTTCAGTGGTCAAGCATGTCCATCTTACATGAAACAGAAGGATTAGTTCAGTGGTCAAGCATGTCCATCTTATGTGAAAGAGAAGGATTAGTTCAGTGGTCAAGCATGTCCATCTTACATGAAAGAGAATGATTAGTTCAGTGGTCAAGCATGTCCATCTTACATGAAAGAGAAGGATTAGTTCAGTGGTCAAGCATGTCCATCTTACATGAAAGAGAAGGATTAGTGCAGTGGTCAAGCATGTCCATCTTATGTGAAAGAAGGATTAGTTCAGTGGTCAAGCATGTCCATCTTATGTGAAAGAGAAGGATTAGTTCAGTGGTCAAGCATGTCCATCTTACATGAAAGAGAGGGAATAGTTCAGTGGTCAAGCATGTCCATCTTATGTGAAAGAGAAGGATTAGTTCAGTGGTCAAGCATGTCCATCTTATGTGAAAGAGAAGGATTAGTTCAGTGGTCAAGCATGTCCATCTTACATGAAAGAGAAGGATTAGTTCAGTGGTCAAGCATGTCCATCTTACATGAAAGAGAAGGATTAGTGCAGTGGTCGAGCATGTCCATCTTACATGAAAGAGAAGGATTAGTGCAGTGGTCAAGCATGTCCATCTTACATGAAAGAGAAGGATTAGTGCAGTGGTCAAGCATGTCCATCTTACATGAAAGAGAAGGAATAGTTCAGTGGTCAAGCATGTCCATCTTATGTGAAAGAGAAGGATTAGTTCAGTGGTCAAGCCTGTCCATCTTACGTGAAAGAGAAGGAATAGTTCAGTGGTCAAGCATGTCCATCTTACGTGAAAGAGAAGGATTAGTTCAGTGGTCAAGCATGTCCATCTTATGTGAAAGAGAAGGATTAGTTCAGTGGTCAAGCATGTCCATCTTACATGAAAGAGAAGGAATAGTTCAGTGGTCAAGCATGTCCATCTTATGTGAAAGAGAAGGATTAGTTCAGTGGTCAAGCATGTCCATCTTATGTGAAAGAGAAGGATTAGTTCAGTTGTCAAGCATGTCCATCTTACATGAAAGAGAAGGATTAGTTCAGTGGTCAAGCATGTCCATCTTACATGAAACAGAAGGATTAGTTCAGTGGTCAAGCATGTCCATCTTATGTGAAAGAGAAGGATTAGTTCAGTGGTCAAGCATGTCCATCTTACATGAAAGAGAATGATTAGTTCAGTGGTCAAGCATGTCCATCTTACATGAAAGAGAAGGATTAGTTCAGTGGTCAAGCATGTCCATCTTACATGAAAGAGAAGGATTAGTGCAGTGGTCAAGCATGTCCATCTTAGGTGAAAGAGAAGGATTAGTTCAGTGGTCAAGCATGTCCATCTTACATGAAACAGAAGGATTAGTTCAGTGGTCAAGCATGTCCATCTTATGTGAAAGAGAAGGATTAGTGCAGTGGTCAAGCATGTCCATCTTGTGTGAAAGACTACTTTAAAAGAAACAAAATGGTGAAGAAAGCATTTAAAAATCTTATTCCGGAGATATTAAGGAGATATCTAAATTTAAAACTTGGTATAATTTTGTGTAGAAACGACTGAAATCAGACTAGTTGTGATGTCATATACTCAGATACTCAAAATCCTATCATTTCCCCTGTGATTTTGAGGCTTAAAACCCATTGAATACATCAGGGAAGTAGTTAAAGATAATCTGGTAAGGGTAATTATAATTTACCACCTGAAGAAATTTTGAGGGAAAATAATCCAATAGTCAAGAAGTTAAATCGATTTTCATTGAAATACATTTAACTATTGTTAAGAAATAAGGATGACAGTGCCAACTTTCCATAGACTTACTACACCAGTCATTTCTACATAATAAGGATGATGGTGCCAACCCTCCATAGTAGACTTACTACACCAGTCATTTCTACATAATAAGGATCACAGTGCCAACTTTCCATAGACTTACTACACCAGTCATTTCTACATAATAAGGATGATGGTGCCAACTCTCCATAGTAGACTTACTACACCAGTCATTTCTACATAATAAGGATGATGGTGCCAACCCTCCATAGTAGACTTACTACACCAGTCATTTCTACATAATAAGGATCACAGTGCCAACTTTCCATAGACTTACTACACCAGTCATTTCTACATAATAAGGATCACAGTGCCAACTTTCCATAGACTTACTACACCAGTCATTTCTACATAATAGGGATGATGGTGCCAACCCTCCATAGTAGACTTACTACACCAGACATTTCTACATAATAAGGATGACAGTGCCAACTTTCCATAGACTTACTACACCAGTCATTTCTACATAATAGGGATGATGGTGCCAACCCTCCATAGTAGACTTACTACACCAGTCATTTCTACATAATAAGGATGACAGTGCCAACTTTCCATAGTAGACTTACTACACCAGTCATTTCTACATAATAAGGATGATGGTGCCAACCCTCCATAGTAGACTTACTACACCAGTCATTTCTACATAATAAGGATCACAGTGCCAACTTTCCATAGACTTACTACACCAGTCATTTCTACATAATAAGGATGACAGTGCCAACTTTCCATAGACTTACTACACCAGACATTTCTACATAATAAGGATGATGGTGCCAACTTTCCATAGACTTACTACACCAGTCATTTCTACATAATAAGGATGATGGTGCCAACCCTCCATAGTAGACTTACTACACCAGTCATTTCTACATAATAAGGATGATGGTGCCAACCCTCCATAGTAGACTTACTACACCAGTCATTTCTACATAATAAGGATCACAGTGCCAACTTTCCATAGACTTACTACACCAGTCATTTCTACATAATAGAGATGATGGTGCCAACCCTCCATAGTAGACTTACTACACCAGTCATTTCTACATAATAAGGATGATGGTGCCAACCCTCCATAGTAGACTTACTACACCAGTCATTTCTACATAATAAGGATGATGGTGCCAACCCTCCATAGTAGACTTACTACACCAGTCATTTCTACATAATAAGGATGACAGTGCCAACTTTCCATAGACTTACTACACCAGTCATTTCTACATAATAAGGATCACAGTGCCAACTTTCCATAGACTTACTACACCAGTCATTTCTACATAAGGATGACAGTGCCAACTTTCCATAGACTTACTACACCAGTCATTTCTACATAATAAGGATGATGGTGCCAACCCTCCATAGTAGACTTACTACACCAGTCATTTCTACATAATAAGGATGACAGTGCCAACTTTCCATAGACTTACTACACCAGTCATTTCTACATAATAAGGATGATGGTGCCAACCCTCCATAGTAGACTTACTACACCAGTCATTTCTACATAATAAGGATGATGGTGCCAACCCTCCATAGTAGACTTACTACACCAGTCATTTCTACATAATAAGGATGATGGTGCCAACTTTCCATAGACTTACTACACCAGTCATTTCTACATAATAAGGATGACAGTGCCAACTTTCCATAGTAGACTTACTACACCAGTCATTTCTACATAATAAGGATGATGGTGCCAACCCTCCATAGTAGACTTACTACACCAGTCATTTCTACATAATAAGGATGATGGTGCCAACTTTCCATAGACTTACTACACCAGTCATTTCTACATAATAAGGATGACAGTGCCAACTTTCCATAGTAGACTTACTACACCAGTCATTTCTACATAATAAGGATGACAGTGCCAACTTTCCATAGACTTACTACACCAGTCATTTCTACATAATAAGGATGACAGTGCCAACTTTCCATAGTAGACTTACTACACCAGTCATTTCTACATAATAAGGATGACAGTGCCAACTTTCCATAGTAGACTTACTACACCAGTCATTTCTACATAATAGGGATGATGGTGCCAACCCTTCATAGTAGACTTACTACACCAGACATTTCTACATAATAAGGATGATGGTGCCAACTTTCCATAGACTTACTACACCAGTCATTTCTACATAATAAGGATCACAGTGCCAACTTTCCATAGACTTACTACACCAGTCATTTCTACATAATAAGGATGACAGTGCCAACTTTCCATAGACTTACTACACCAGTCATTTCTACATAATAAGGATGACAGTGCCAACTTTCCATAGTAGACTTACTACACCAGTCATTTCTACATAATAAGGATGATGGTGCCAACCCTCCATAGTAGACTTACTACACCAGTCATTTCTACATAATAAGGATGATGGTGCCAACTTTCCATAGACTTACTACACCAGTCATTTCTACATAATAAGGATCACAGTGCCAACTTTCCATAGACTTACTACACCAGTCATTTCTACATAATAAGGATGACAGTGCCAACTTTCCATAGTAGACTTACTACACCAGTCATTTCTACATAATAGGGATGATGGTGCCAACCCTTCATAGTAGACTTACTACACCAGACATTTCTACATAATAAGGATGATGGTGCCAACTTTCCATAGACTTACTACACCAGTCATTTCTACATAATAAGGATGACAGTGCCAACTTTCCATAGTAGACTTACTACACCAGTCATTTCTACATAATAAGGATGACAGTGCCAACTTTCCATAGTAGACTTACTACACCAGTCATTTCTACATAATAGGGATGATGGTGCCAACCCTTCATAGTAGACTTACTACACCAGACATTTCTACATAATAAGGATGATGGTGCCAACTTTCCATAGACTTACTACACCAGTCATTTCTACATAATAAGGATCACAGTGCCAACTTTCCATAGACTTACTACACCAGTCATTTCTACATAATAAGGATGACAGTGCCAACTTTCCATAGACTTACTACACCAGTCATTTCTACATAATAAGGATGATGGTGCCAACTTTCCATAGACTTACTACACCAGTCATTTCTACATAATAAGGATGAAAGTGCCAACTTTCCATAGTAGACTTACTACACCAGTCATTTCTACATAATAAGGATGATGGTGCCAACTTTCCATAGTAGACTTACTACACCAGTCATTTCTACATAAATAAGACAAAACTTTAAACTCTTAAGACCTTGTGTACCTTTAAGATAATGAGATAATAAAGTAGTTAATCGTGTTTCCTTTAAAGTCTTCCTTCAGATCTTGTGTTTCCTTTGAAGTCTTCTTTAAGACCTTGTGTTTCCTTTAAAGCCCTCTTTCAGACCTTGTGTTTCCTTTAAAGCCTTCCTTCAGATCTTGTGTTTCCTTTGAAGTCTTCTTTCAGACCTTGTGTTTTCTTTAAAGCCTTCTTTCAGACCTTGTGTTTCCTTTAAAGCCTTCCTTCAGACCTTGTGTTTCATCCTTCAAAGTCTTCTTTCAGACCTTGTGTTTCATCCTTCAAAGCTGTCATTCAGACCTCGTGTTTCATCCTTTAAAGCCTTCTTTCAGACCTCGTGTTTCCTTTAAAGTCTTCTTTCAGACCTCGTGTTTCCTTTAAAGTCTTCTTTCAGACCTTGTGTTTCCTTTAAAGCCTTCTTTCAGACCTCGTGTTTCCTTTAAAGCCTTCTTTCAGACCTCGTGTTTCATCCTTTAAAGTCTTTCTTCAGATCTCGTGTTTCCTTCAGTCTTCTTTCAGACCTCGTGTTTCCTTTAAAGCCTTCTTTCAGACCTTGTGTTTCATCCTTTAAAGTCTTCTTTCAGACCTTGTGTTTCATCCTTTAAAGCCTTCTTTCAGACCTCGTGTTTCCTTTAAAGCCTTCTTTCAGACCTTGTGTTTCCTTTAAAGCCTTCTTTCAGACCTTGTGTTTCATCCTTTAAAGTCTTTCTTCAGATCTCGTGTTTCCTTCAAAGTCTTCCTTCAGATCTTGTGTTTCATCCTTCAAAGCTGTCATTCAGACCTCGTGTTTCCTTTAAAGTCTTCTTTCAGACCTCGTGTTTCCTTTAAAGTCTTCTTTCAGACCTCGTGTTTCCTTTAAAGTCTTCTTTCAGACCTCGTGTTTCATCCTTTAAAGTCTTTCTTCAGATCTCGTGTTTCCTTCAAAGTCTTCTTTCAGACCTCGTGTTTCCTTTAAAGTTTCTTTAAAGTCTTCTTTCAGACCTTGTTTCCTTTAAACTTCTTTTGTGTTTCCTTTAAAGTCTTCTTTCAGACCTCGTGTTTCATCCTTTAAAGTCTTTCTTCAGATCTCGTGTTTCCTTCAAAGCCTTCTTTCAGACCTTGTGTTTCTTCTTTCAGAAAGCCTTCTTTCAGACCTGTGTTTCCTTTAAAGTCTTCTTTCAGACCTTGTGTTTCAACCTTTAAAGTCTTCTTTCAGACCTTGTGTTTCCTTCTTTCAAAGCCTTCTTTCAGACCTTGTGTTTCATCCTTTAAAGTCTTCTTTCAGACCTTGTGTTTCCTTTAAAGCCTTCTTTCAGACCTCGTGTTTCCTTTAAAGCCTTCTTTCAGACCTCGTGTTTCCTTTAAAGCCTTCTTTCAGACCTCGTGTTTCCTTTAAAGCCTTCTTTCAGACCTCGTGTTTCCTTTAAAGCCTTTTTCAGACCTTTCAGTGTTTCATCCTTCAAAGCCTTCTTTCAGACCTTGTGTTTCCTTTAAAGCCTTCTTTCAGACCTTGTGTTTCATTTAAAGCCTTCTTTCAGACCTTGTGTTTCAGCCTTCTTTCAGACCTCGTGTTTCTTTCTTGTGTTTTCCTTTAAAGCCTTCTTTCAGACCTTGTGTTTGTAAAGTTTCTTCTTTCCAGACCTTGTGTTTCATCCTTCAAAGCCTTCTTTCAGACCTTGTGTTTCCTTTAAAAAGTCTTCTTTCAGACCTTGTGTTTCCTTTAAAGTCTTCTTTCAGACCTTGTGTTTCATCCTTTAAAGTCTTTCTTCAGACCTTGTGTTTCCTTTAAAGCCTTCTTTCAGACCTTGTGACCTTTAAAGTCTTTCTTCAGATTGTGTTTCCTTCAAAGTCTTCCCTTCAAAGTTTCCTTTGAAGTCTTCTTTAAGACCTTGTGCTTCCTTTAAAGCCCTCTTTCAGACCTTGTGTTTCCTTTAAAGCCTTCCTTCAGATCTTGTGTTTCCTTTGAAGTCTTCTTTCAGACCTTGTGTTTTCTTTAAAGCCTTCTTTCAGACCTTGTGTTTCCTTTAAAGCCTTCCTTCAGACCTTGTGTTTCATCCTTCAAAGTCTTCTTTCAGACCTTGTGTTTCATCCTTCAAAGTCTTCTTTCAGACCTTGTGTTTCATCCTTCAAAGCTGTCATTCAGACCTCGTGTTTCCTTTAAAGTCTTCTTTCAGACCTCGTGTTTCCTTTAAAGTCTTCTTTCAGACCTTGTGTTTCCTTAAAGCCTTCTTTCAGACCTCGTGTTTCCAAAGTCTTCTTTCAGACCTCGTGTTTCATCCTTTAAAGTCTTTCTTCAGATCTCGTGTTTCCTTCAAAGTCTTCTTTCAGACCTCGTGTTTCCTTTAAAGTCTTCTTTCAGACCTTGTTTCCTTTAAAGCCTTCTTTCAGACCTCGTGTTTCCTTTAAAGTCTTCTTTCAGACCTCGTGTTTCATCCTTTAAAGTCTTTCTTCAGATCTCGTGTTTCCTTCAAAGCCTTCTTTCAGACCTTGTGTTTCCTTAAGTCTTCTTTCAGACCTCGTGTTTCCTTTGAAGCCTTCTTTCAGACCTCGTGTTTCCTTTAAAGTCTTCTTTCAGACCTCGTGTTTCCTTTAAAGTCTTCTTTCAGACCTTGTGTTTCCTTTAAAGCCTTCTTTCAGACCTTGTGTTTCCTTTAAAGCCTTCTTTCAGACCTCGTGTTTCCTTTAAAGTCTTCTTTCAGACCTTGTGTTTCCTTTAAAGCCTTCTTTCAGACCTTGTGTTTCCTTTAAAGCCTTCTTTCAGACCTTGTGTTTCCTTTAAAGCCTTCTTTCAGACCTTGTGTTTCATCCTTTAAAGCCTTCTTTCAGACCTTGTGTTTCCTTTAAAGCCTTCTTTCAGACCTCGTGTTTCCTTTAAAGTCTTCTTCAGAACTTTCCAGCCTTCCAGACCTCGTGTTTCATCCTTCAAAGCCTTCTTTCAGACCTTGTGTTTCCTTTAAAGCCTTCTTTCAGACCTCGTGTTTCCTTTAAAGTCTTCTTTCAGACCTTGTGTTTCCTTTAAAGCCTTCTTTCAGACCTCGTGTTTCATCCTTTAAAGCCTTCTTTCAGACCTTGTGTTTCATCCTTCAAAGCCTTCTTTCAGACCTTGTGTTTCCTTTGAAGTCTTCTTTAAGACCAGAGCCCTCTTTCAGACCTTGTGTTTCCTTTAAAGCCTTCCTTCAGATCTTGTGTTTCCTTTAAAGTCTTCTTTCAGACCTTGTGTTTCCTTTAAAGTCTTCTTTCAGACCTTGTGTTTCATCCTTTAAAGTCTTTCTTCAGATCTCGTGTTTCCTTCAAAGTCTTCTTTCAGACCTCGTGTTTCCTTTAAAGCCTTCTTTCAGACCTTGTGTTTCATCCTTTAAAGCCTTCTTTCAGACCTTGTGTTTCATCCTTCAAAGCCTTCTTTCAGACCTTGTGTTTCATCCTTTAAAGCCTTCTTTCAGACCTTGTGTTTCCTTCAAAGTCTTCTTTCAGACCTCGTGTTTCCTTTTAAGCCTTCTTTCAGACCTTGTGTTTCATCCTTCAAAGCCTTCTTTCAGACCTTGTGTTTCCTGTAAAGCCTTCTTTCAGACCTTGTGTTTCATCCTTTAAAGCCTTCTTTCAGACCTCGTGTTTCCTTTAAAGCCTTCTTTCAGACCTTGTGTTTCATCCTTTAAAGCCTTCTTTCAGACCTTGTGTTTCCTTTAAAGCCTTCTTTCAGACCTTGTGTTTCATCCTTCAAAGCCTTCTTTCAGACCTTGTGTTTCCTCTAAAGCCTTCTTTCAGACCTTGTGTTTCCTTTAAAGCCTTCTTTCAGACCTTGTGTTTCATCCTTTAAAGCCTTCTTTCAGACCTTGTGTTTCATCCTTCAAAGCCTTCTTTCAGACCTTGTTTCCTTTAAAGCCTTCTTTCAGACCTTGTGTTTCATCCTTCAAAGCCTTCTTTCAGACCTTGTGTTTCCTTTAAAGCCTTCTTTCAGACCTTGTTTCATCCTTTAAAGCCTTCTTTCAGACCTTGTGTTTCATCCTTCAAAGCCTTCTTTCAGACCTTGTGTTTTCTTTAAAGCCTTCTTTCAGACCTTGTGTTTCCTTTAAAGCCTTCTTTCAGACCTTGTGTTTCATCCTTTAAAGCCTTCTTTCAGACCTCGTGTTTTCTTCAAAGCCTTCTTTCAGACCTCGTGTTTCCTTCAAAGTCTTCTTTCAGACCTTGTGTTTCATCCTTTAAAGCCTTCTTTCAGACCTTGTGTTTCCTTTAAAGTCTTCTTTCAGACCTCGTGTTTCATCCTTTAAAGCCTTCTTTCAGACCTTGTGTTTCATCCTTTAAAGCCTTCTTTCAGACCTCGTGTTTCCTTTAAAGCCTTCTTTCAGACCTTGTGTTTCATCCTTTAAAGCCTTCTTTCAGACCTCGTGTTTTCTTCAAAGCCTTCTTTCAGATCTCGTGTTTCCTTCAAAGTCTTCTTTCAGACCTCGTGTTTCCTTTAAAGCCTTCTTTCAGACCTTGTGTTTCATCCTTTAAAGTCTTCTTTCAGACCTTGTGTTTCATCCTTTAAAGCCTTCTTTCAGACCTGTGTTTCCTTTAAAGCCTTCTTTCAGACCTTGTGTTTCCTTTAAAGCCTTCTTTTAGATCTCATGTTTTCTTCAAAGCCTTCTTTCAGACCTCGTGTTTTCTTTAAAGCCTTCTTTCAGACCTGGTGTTTCCTTTAAAGCCTTCTTTCAGACCTCGTGTTTCCTTAAGTCTTCTTTCAGACCTTGTGTTTCCTTTAAAGCCTTCTTTCAGACCTCGTGTTTCCTTTAAAGCCTTCTTTCAGACCTCGTGTTTCCTTAAGTCTTCTTTCAGACCTTGTGTTTCCTTTAAAGCCTTCTTTCAGACCTCGGGGTTTCCTTTAAAGCCTTCTTTCAGACCTCGGGTTTTCTTTAAAGCCTTCTTTCAGACCTCGGGTTTTCTTTAAAGCCTTCTTCCAGACCTCGTGTTTCCTTTAAAGCCTTCTTTTAGACCTCGTGTTTCCTTTAAAGTCTTCTTTCAGACCTTGTGTTTTCTTTAAAGCCTTCTTTCAAACCTCGTGTTTCCTTTAAACCTTCTTTCAAACCTCGTGTTTCCTTTAAAGCCTTCTTTCAGACCTCCGTGGTGTTGTGGTTAGTGCTTTGTCCTCTCACCCGCACATCCCGGGTTTGTATCCCGGTGGGTCTGCAACCAGTGAGTTCACAACTGGTTATTAAAGGCCGTGGCCATCTTGATATAATGTTCAGTACTGGATGCTTTCGGGAGGTTAAACCTTGCTGTGCTATGCTGTATAAGATGAACTTGCTTGACCTCTGAACTAATCCTTTAAAGGGATCTGTTTCTTTTCACTTTTTTGTCAAATTCAAAAGCTAAGTGTTGACTGGCTGGCTTTCTTTATCTTCTAGGTACATTGTTATCCAGTCACATCGAGAATCCCTCAATCCAGATTACATCCGCCAAGGTCAAGTGGGAACTGGAGGAACAGGTTTGGTACCTTTGTGTCTTACAAGCACTGGTGGAACAGGTTTGGTACCTTTGTGTCTTACAAGCACAGGTGGAACAGGTCTGGTACCTTTGTGTCTTACAAGCACAGGTGGAACAGGTTTGGTACCTTTGTGTCTTACAAGCACAGGTGGAACAGGTTTGGTACCTTTGTGTCTTACAAGCACAGGTGGAACAGGTCTGGTACCTTTGTGTCTTACAAGCACAGGTGGAACAGGTTTGGTACCTTTGTGTCTTACAAGCACAGGTGGAACAGGTCTGGTACCTTTGTGTCTTACAAGCACAGGTGGAACAGGTCTGGTACCTTTGTGTCTTACAAGCACAGGTGGAACAGGTTTGGTACCTTTGTGTCTTACAAGCACAGGTGGAACAGGTTTGGTACCTTTGTGTCTTACAAGCACAGGTGGAACAGGTTTGGTACCTTTGTGTCTTACAAGCACTGGTGGAACAGGTTTGGTACCTTTGTGTCTTACAAGCACAGGTGGAACAGGTTTGGTACCTTTGTGTCTTACAAGCACAAGTGGAACAGGTTTGGTACCTTTTGTGTCTTACAAGCACAGGTGGAACAGGTTTGGTACCTTTGTGTCTTACAAGCACTGCTTACATGGAGATCAGTGTATTACTTTAATTGGAACTACTTGAATATTTCATTTTCAGAAGGAAAACAAGTTTTCTTGTAAAATCAAACAATTTTTAGCGAAATACTTAATGTTGAATAATTGCTTACTGTTTAGAAAAAATAGTATTTTATGTGATTTTTTGGTTCCGATGCAATAGCATCAGGAACCTATGCAGTCATGATGGCATGTGTGTATGGGTGGGTGTGTGTGTGTGTTTGTTTGTGACAGCCAGCTCGTAAACTTGATATCTCAAGAACGGTACACTGGATGAATGTCATATGTGGTACACATACAGCCCATGGTCCGTAAATGTGCCCTATTGTTTTTGGTGGTGGTCATGCATATTAATGAGGCGGGGGACGCTTAATGTAAAAATCTTCGAAATTCTCATATTTTAACAATCGCATGTTTGTTTTGTTTTATATTTGGTACAATTATGGTGTTAACTGGTGTGTACATGTTCATTGTGTAAAAATATTAAATTCATTAATATGCATAGTGGGAAGGACTTAATATGATTTTGCTGAAAAGCGCTAATTATATGTGAAAGTACTAAATGATATAAACACCATATCTCATGAACGGTATATCGGATTGATGCCCTATGTGGTACACAGATGGGTCATGGTCTTACATATGTTCTAATGTTGTGGTAATGATGTCATGAATATCAATGAGTAGGCGGGGCTTACTGAAAAATTATTGAAATAGGATAAATGAGCAAGCGTTTTCGCATCATACATTCTATGTTGTTAGTTATTGTGCAAATGCTAATGTTGTCAACCTTTTTAATGATATGCTTGTTGGGTGTGACTTATGAATGAATATCATGGAACAAATATATCATAATATGCAATGACATAACAGTTGATACAAAACTTAAAAAATCAATCAGCATATGAAAAAAAGCATCGGAAACACAAAACCTTTTGGTTCTGGTTTTTTCTTCAAATAAACACAATCAATACTAAGCCAATCAAATGTTATGTTGTACACTACCACATTTAAATAATGATAAATGGCCTTTTATTAGAAATAGATTGACGCACTGGTGCGTCACAGGAAGCAATTATATAGGTATGTAAATCAGGTCTAGTGTAAGCTATGGTTCTTTTTGAGGTTTATTTTGTCCGAGTAATGACCATAGAACTGATTTATTTCATTTGATAAAGAACATTTCAAAGAATATGGACAGGTATATACCGGGCAAGAAGTACCCTTCATCTAAAGGGGGATCAAAAGTGCCCCTCGTGTTTCTGAAACGTGATGTACTGTATGCATCAACTGCCCATTTTTACAATAATTATGCAGATTTATTCCTGTTTTAGGTAAAATTTTGAAAATAATCATGAAGAAAGTTGGGGATTTTTTCCCCATAATTTAAATGCAATATAAAGAACTGTTACACCTATTCATCATTTTCTTTCTTGTTGTAGGTTTCATGGTGTTCCTCAAAAGTCTCAGAAACAGCACAATCCAGTTATTCATCCACAGAAAAACAACATATTCAGATACTTTACTCAAGTTAGCAGCCTACAGTGGAAAGTTTTTCAAGACAACCTTCTTTGTCGGAATTCTTTCCGTTCTCGTAGCCACGATGTCAAAAAAACTTTGGAAGTTCTGGTAGCAGTAATTAAAAAAAACTCAAGGTTTCATAACTTGAAAACTACACACGCTATTTTCAAAGTTTTAAGACTATTAACCTCAGAATGCAATGCTCTTTCCGGAACTGTTATACCTGTCCATGGACCTTTAACTTTTATACCTGTCCATGGACCTTTTAACTTTTATACCTGTCCATGGACCTTTTAACTTTTATACCTGTCCATGGACCTTTAACTGTTATACCTGTCCATGGACCTTTAACCTTTATACCTGTCCATGGACCTTTAACTTGTAAACCTGTCCATGGACCTTTTAACTTTTATACCTGTCCATGGACCTTTAAGGTTGAGTACAGTAGTCAAGCAAGTTCATCTTATATGAAGGACTTCCAAAGGGTGAAGAGAGCATTCAAAAATTGTATTCACTTAAGGAGATTTTTTTCTGTAGTATAACCGACTCACTAGCTGTGATGTTACATCCTCAGTCCTTGAATTTTTGCTTTTGTATCCTATTACCGTATTCAATGTATTAAGTGCCCCTGCTCTAATAAGCTTTTGTATCCTATTACAGTATTCACTGTATTAAGTGCCCCTGCTCTAATAAGCTTTTGTATCCTATTACCGTATTCACTGTATTAAGTGCCCCTGCTCTAATAAGCTTTTGTATCCTATTACCGTATTCACTGTATTAAGTACCCCTGCTCTAATAAGCTTTTGTATCCTATTACAGTATTCACTGTATTAAGTGCCCCTGCTCTAATAAGCTTTTGTATCCTATTACCGTATTCACTGTATTAAGTACCCCTGCTCTAATAAGCTTTTGTATCCTATTACCGTATTCACTGTATTAAGTGCCCCTGCTCTAATAAGCTTTTGTATCCTATTACCGTATTCACTGTATTAAGTGCCCCTGCTCTAATAAGCTTTTGTATCCTATTACAGTATTCACTGTATTAAGTGCCCCTGCTCTAATAAGCGCCCACCCAACATTTGTTCTTATTGATAACACACAGTAAATCATTTGATTAGTTTGAAGACTTGAAATACTCTCAAGTTTTGTTACAGCATTTGCTTGTTTTGCATCTGATGCTCAAAATGTTTTTGTGTTGGTTGTTGTGGGGCTAGTATACAATCCGTTCACATATATGTACAGGGCAGTTCGAATAGCACACTGTGCACACCCGCTGAGTATGGGCGCTTATTAGAAAGGAAGTTCTGGCTTAAAAATTGGTGCATTTTATTTTTGTAAGCACCCCGGGCAATTATTACGTCAAATACTGTATACTGTTTCCAGAGATATTATGGCCTAAATATGTATAAGATATGTCAAGAAAGTAGTAAAACAAAATCTAGTGCAATAATTATACTGACCACCTGTCACTGAACAAAGTTTTAAGACCAAAATGTAACAGTTTTATATATATATAATATATATATCTCTATCTATCTATCTTTAATCTATATCTATCTATAATCTATATACATCTATATCTACATACATCTATATATATCTTTAAATTAACAGCAATTAAGAAAGTGAGGATTTGGCTGCCAACATTCTACAGTAGACTTTCTACACCAGTCATTTCTACACCAGTCATTTCTACACCAGTCATTTCTACACCAGTCATTTCTACACCAGTCATTTCTACACCAGTCATTTCTACACCAGTCATTTCTACACCAGTCATTTCTACACCAGTCATTTCTACACCAGTCATTTCTACACCAGTCATTTCTACACCAGTCATTTCTACACCAGTCATTTCTACACCAGTCATTTCTACACCAGTCATTTCTACACCAGTCATTTTACACCAGTCATTTCTACACCAGTCATTTCTTTTCTACACCAGTCATTTCTACACCAGTCATTTCTACACCAGTCATTTCTACACCAGTCATTTCTACACCAGTCATTTCTACACCAGTCATTTCTACACCAGTCATTTCTACACCAGTCATTTCTACACCAGTCATTTGTACAGCAGTCATTTTTACACCAGTCATTTCTACAGCAGTCATTTCTACAGCAGTCATTTCTACAGCAGTCATTTCTACACCAGTCATTTCTACACCAGTCATTTCTACACCAGTCATTTCTACACCAGTCATTTCTACACCAGTCATTTCTACACCAGTCATTTCTACACCAGTCATTTCTACACAAATGAGACAGGACATTAAATTTAAATATCTCCTTAACAGAATAAGATTTTGTAATAGTTTCTTCACCATTAAGCTTTTTTGAAGTTGTCTTTCACAGAAGATGAACTTGCTTGACCACTGCACTAATTCTATAAGAGTGACACCAATGCTTGTTAGAAAATACACAATCATCTTCTTTGTTGGTGGCTGACAGAGGTGTACAAGGGCTGTTGATCAGTTTACTGTTGGTCAGTTTCTCTCCAAATTGAGGCGAAAGTTGAAACCAAATTTGGACCAAACTTATGACATAACTCTGTAACTTGATTCATCACAAGTAAAATACTGGAACTCGCCATTTTCTCAAGTTTGGGCCGCATCATTTTCATTTGTCATCTATTTGTACTGGATCAGTGGTTAAGGAGTCATGCTTGTATGTAAACGTTACCAGATTTGATTGCCACCACGAGCCCTGATTGTGTCCTTGAGCAAGACTCCTCCCTCTGCTTACTCCGGTTTGCTCAGCTGTAAAATGAGTCCCAGCACTGCTGGGGAGTTGACCTGTGTTGGACTGACCTCCTGTCCAGGGGGAGTAGGTCCAGGGCACCGGGGTAAGGCCCAGGGCACCGGGGTAAGGCCCAGGGCACCAGGGTAAGGGCACCGGGGTAAGGCACCGGGGTAAGGCCCAGGGCACCGCGGTAAGGCACCGGGGTAAGGCCCAGGGCACCGGGGTAAGGCACCGGGGTAAGGCCCAGGGCACCGGGGTAAGGCACCGTGGTAAGGCCCAGGGCACCGGGTAAGGCACCGGGGGTAAGGGCCCAGGGCACCGGGCAGGCACGGGGTAAGGCCCAGGGCACCAGGGGCCCAGGGCACCGGGGTAAGGCCCAGGGCACCGGGGTAAGGCCCAGGGCACCGGGGTAAGGCCCAGGGTACTGGGGTAGGGCACTGGGATAAGGCTCTGGGGTAAGGCCCAGAGCTCTGGGGTAAGGCCCAGGGCACTACTATGGATTTAATTGTATTTGTTTCACTTGCTGTAAGCAAATTCAAGTCTGCCATGGCCATTCATCTCAGAAATCTTTTATTGTTTTGTTTCTTCTGTAGTGATTGTGCCTGCATTTATATACATATGTCATTTATTTCAATGTATTGTGCATTCTATATTATGTATAAGTACCATTGGTATTAGACACATATATGTGTTATAATTGTTTTAATTGTATTTTCCTTTTGTTTTTATTTTATGTGAAAAATAAAAACGTTAGTAACAATATTGTATGGTTTGTTTGATGAGTTTAATGGCACCACAACAGCAAGGGTCGAATTGTGCCCGAGAGGTTGGATCATTCCAGAGGTAGGTAGGAGAGTAAACAGGGGGAGATTGAGAGAAACACGAGAACTAAAAGCCAGAAAGCTGGGATCGAGAGAGGTGTATGGGTGAAAAAATAGTGTAGAGAGGGTGAGGGGGTGGGAAAGGAGGACTAAATATGGTTGTAGAGGGAAACATGATGAAGGAAGGAGATAATTTTATTTGGAGGGTTTTTTTTTTTGGAAGAGCTCGGCTATTGAGTTGTGGGCAGCAAGGGAAGCTCAGGGAAGGCTGTACAGGGGGCAAGCAAGGAGAACATGATGGACTGTGAGGAAGCAATGGCAATTGTTGCAGAGGGGTGGTGGGAGCCATTAAGGAGGTGGGAGGGAGTGAGTGAGGTGGGTGTGACCTATTCTAAGGAGGGTAATGTGGACATTGTCGACACGGGAGAGGTTGTGAATGGTGGGTTTGATAGGAATGGTGGGCTGGATGACATGGAGTTTGTTATCAATTTGGGAGTCCCATGAGGGTTGCCAGTGGCCACGAACAAGGGAAGTGATAAGCAGTTTGATGTCAGAAAGGGTTTTGGGAAAAGGGGTAGGGGGAAGGGTGAGGGCAAGCTTAGCACCTGCATCAGCCCTGTCATTGCCAGGGATGCCAACATGGCTGGGTATCCAGAAGAAAAGAATATGTTCCCTACGGAGGGGGGAAGGGGGGGGGGGGAAAGGAGTAAACGGAGGATGAGGTGAGATGTGGGATTATCCCATTTAACATTGAGTAATGAAGGACAGCCTTAGAGTCGGAGAAGATGGCAAAGTGGCTAGGCGGAGAGTAAAGTTGAGGGCCAGGAGGATGGCCTCGGCCGAGAAGATGGATGAGTAGTCAGGAAGCCTGCTACTGAGGGTGATGTCTTGGATGACGGCAGCAGCAGCTGTCTTGTCGCCTTCCTTGGAGCCATCAGTACAGATGGAGGTATAGTTTGAGAATTGGTCTTTGATTTGGTTGTGGAGGTTGATGAAGAGGTTAGGGTGGGTTTGGGTTTTGTGATGAGTGGAGAGGTCCAGGTGGATAGTAGGGAGAGGTTTGGCCCAGGGAGGAAAAGTGGGCCAGGAGAAAGTGGTGGGATTGATGCCGAGACGGAGAAGATCTGATTTGATGCGTAAGCTAAAGGGAGGGGCTAGGGTTTATAGTCCTATCAAAGAGGGTGGAGAAATTGGGGTACCTAATGAGGTTGTAAACATGGTTCTGGATTTTGGTGAGGGTCTTTAAGCATAGGAGAGGCTAAACTTTCTACACCTTAGCAGGAAGGGGGGTTCGTCGGCTTCAACATGAAGGCTGGTGATTGAGCAGGTCCTGTAGGCACCCAGACAAAGCCTGAGGGCTTTATTTTAGATGGTGTTGATGTGATTGAGGTAAGACTTGTGAGCGACACAGTAGACAATATTGCTGTAGTCAAGCTGGGCACGAATGGTGAGCCTGAAGATTTTGAGGAGAGCATGCCAGTTCGCAACCCAAGTGGTATTGGAGAGCAGGCAGAAATGTTGAGGGAGCTGTTGCAATTCTGTTTCAGGTTGGTGATGTGTTTTTAGTAGGAGAGCTTGTAGTCTAGAGTTAAACCCAGGAACTTAGTGTGGTCAACTTAGGGATGCAATTGCCATTAAGCACGAGGTTCGGGGTTAGGGTGGAGGTTGTTATAATTACAGAAGTGCATGCAGACTGTCTTGTCTTTGGAGAATTTAAAACTGTGTTGTTGCACCAGGCTAGCAGCCGGTTGAGTTGAAGCCTATTTTTGACAAGAGGAAAGCTTGGGGAGGAGTAGAAGATGGTGAAGTCTTCCACGTAGAAGGCATGTTTGATGTTGGGGCCAAGGTTGTCCGCTATGTCGGTAATGCTCAGGTTAAAGAGAGTGGGAGAGAGGATGCTGCGGGGACGCCCTCTTCTTGAAAATAGTGGTTGGAGAGGGTATGGCCAATACTTCATGGTAACACTGAGAGACAAAACAATAGCCCACCAAGAAGTGTCCCAATGTTTTCACCACACCTCTGGTGAATTCATTACCAACATACTGCCCTAACTAAAAAGACATACATCATTCATATTTGAAATACTTGGTATGTTATTGAAAATTTATTATATTAATCATGTTCATAATCCAGATATCTTGTTCTTCTATTTTATCAACATTAATCACTTCCTTTAAAAATCACTTAACTCAAAAATTGAGTTCAGCAATATTATGCAACAATATAGTTTCCCTCCTTCAAATAAAGTACATGGGTTAGAGACTTATCTTGTTTTTGTAAGTTTGTTTGATGAGGGCTTCACGGCACCACGGCAGCGAGTTGTGCCTGAGAGGTTAGATCATTTCAGAGGTAGGAAGAATAGAAAATAGGAGTCTCGAGAGAAGTACGGGGGCTAATAGCCAGGAAGCTGGGATCGAAAGAGAAAGTGCAGGGGTGCCAAAAAAAGGTGGTAAATGTACGTAGAAGAGGGTGGGAGAGGACGACTAAATATGGTTGTGGAGGGAGGCACAATGAAGGAGATAATTTTATCCCCAGGGTTTTTCTGGAAGAGCTTGGCTATGGAGTTGTGAGGGAAGTTCTGGGGAGGTTGTACAGGGGGAAGGCAAGGAGGACATGGGGGGAAATGGAAATTGTTGCAGAGGGGTGGGGGAGCCAGTAGGGAGGTGGAAGTGATGTTGTCGATACGAGAGAGATTGTGGATGGATCAATTTGGGAGTCCCATGTGATTTGCCAGTGGTCACAAACAGGGGAAGCGATAAGCAGTTTGGGATAGGGGGCGGGTTGAGGGCAAGCTTAGCGGCTGAATTGGCTGTCATTGCCGGGGATGCAACATGGCTGGGTATCCAGAAAAAAAGAGTACTTTTCCTGCAGAGGGGGCGAAAGGATTCGATGGAGGAGGAGGTGGGACGTGGGGTTATCCCACTTAAGATTGAGTAAAGAAGTACGGACAGACTTTAAGTCTGAGAAGATGGAAAGGTGGCTGAGCAGGGAGTACTCAATATAGTTGAAGGCGAGTAGGATGGCCTTGGCCGAGAAGATGGACTAGTTGGAAAGCCTGTAACAGAGGGTGATGTCTTGGATGACGGCAGCAGCAGCTGTCTTGTTGCCTTTCTTGGAGCTATCAGTATAGATGGAGGTGTAGTTTGAGAGTTGGTCTTTGATTTGGTTGTGGAGGTTGATGAAGAGGTTGTTGTGGGTTTTGTGATGAATGGAGAGGCCCAGGTGGATGGAAGGGAAGAGGGTGGTCCAGGGTGGAAAAGTGGTCCAAGAGAAGGTTGCCAACTAATGAGTTTAATTCCTGATATGAGTCCTGTTTTGTCCTCGAGCAATACACAATTCCTGTTGCTTCAGTATATTTGGTATAAATGAAGACAGTATTGGGCGGCTGAAATGGCCAATGAATTTGCTAAAACCAAATTTTAGGCATTCCTGTGGTTAATAACAGTAAATTCATATACCTGAAAACACAGTGGACTTGTTTAAAAAAGATCGCAAATCTGCATTGACGTGGTAATACCCCAAAATAGATTAAATTTTACATTAGGGCTAAAAACGATTTAACCCCCCCCTCCCCTCCCCCCCCCCCCTTCATTTTTTTGTTGGGTTTAGTGGCCCTAGCCCCACAATTCTGCCACCGCCGAATAAACGCTAATGTTGCTTGGTGTATCCTGCCAGGGGCCTTCATACCCATTGATATTATACATAAAAGTAGATTTTACCACAGTGCCTCATTTCTGATGCCTCAGGCATTACTGAGTTTCATGTCAAGTCATGAACCCCCTTGAAGTTTTTTTAATTTTATCTACGTAAAGAATTCACAGCTAATGGTGTCAGACTTAATTAATTTTGGGACATTATTCCATAAACTAAGAAGAAGTGTGGCTAAGTGGTGTAATATGTGTCTTCCATAAAGTTAAAATTTAATTCAGCTCTGAAATCAAAATTTTCATCTAGTTTTCTGGGTGGTGGTTTCCCATCTGAAATCTTAAATCAAAGACATAAAAGTTTGTGTTTGTTTGGCCAACGAGACTGGCAGTTGTGTAGCCAGCATCTGCTATAACTTGGCATCGATACTCACTAAGGGAGTTGAGTGTAAACAAACTAAAACCAGCATGTACTCTTCTGACATCCAAGGTGAGGAAATATATCAAATGCCTTCTAAAACGAAATTATTCTTAACTCATAGGGAGATACGTGGGTCAGGTCAGTGCATTTAGAGTTGGGTCATGTAATCCCACCTCCGACCTCCAAACCCACTATTCAAACACTCTACTGCATAGGCTCATGGCACAGTGTTTAGAATGTTAACGATGCTTTCATCGGCTAGAAACCTTTGCACTAGTGCTTCAAAATATCATCGTTTCCTCTTGAATTTCTGCCTCACACCCAGTGAGTCTTCTGTATCATCATCCCTGTCTCTGCCTCTGTTCTTCTTCTTATCGTCTAAATCCCTCATTTCCTACAAAAAAAAAGGATGATCCGATTGTATTAACCCACAAATATAAAAAGGATGATCCGATTGTATTAACCCACAAATATAAAAAGGATGATCCGATTGTATTAACCCACAAATATAAAAAGGATGATCCGATTGTATTCACCCACAAATATAAAAAGGATGATCCGATTGTATTCACCCACAAATATAAAAAGGATGATCGGATTGTATTCACCCACAAATATAAAAAGGATGATCCGATTGTATTCACCCACAAATATAAAAAGGATGATCCGATTGTATTCACCCACAAATATAAAAAGGATGATCCGATTGTATTCACCCACAAATATAAAAAGGATGATCCGATTGTATTAACCCACAAATATAAAAAGGATGATCCGATTGTATTCACCCACAAATATAAAAAGGATGATCCGATTGTATTCACCCACAAATATAAAAGGATGATCCGATTGTATTCACCCACAAATATAAAAAGGATGATCCGATTGTATTCACCCACAAATATAAAAAGGATGATCCGATTGTATTCACCCACAAATATAAAAAGGATGATCCGATTGTATTAACCCACAAATATAAAAAGGATGATCCGATTGTATTCACCCACAAATATAAAAAGGATGATCCGATTGTATTCACCCACAAATATAAAAAGGATGATCCGATTGTATTCACCCACAAATATAAAAAGGATGATCCGATTGTATTAACCCACAAATATAAAAAGGATGATCCGATTGTATTAACCCACAAATATAAAAATCATAAATACTACAGAGAAATGCTTGCCTGTGATTGGTTAACTGAAAAAAAAATGTTCATGTTTGAATACACCTGAGTTGGTAGATGTGATTAAGGAAATTTTGCGAGTTGCTTACACACTTTTTGAAATGATTGATATTGTCATACCTAGTTTTGAATGAGCAGTCGAGACCCCAGCACTATCGATTGACTTTATTCCTTGAATAATTACAACTTTTACAACTATTTCAAAAGCAGAAAGACAATAGCATCACTATTGTACTACCTTGAGGTGGGGTAGGCAAACTGGTGTTTGATAAGGAAGTTGGGAAATGGTTTAACTTGTAAGAAAAGGGCACATGTTAATAATGATAATCCCAATGTACCCAAATGTTCTAGATGTACCCAAATGTTATAGATGTACCAAAATGTTCTAGATGCACCCAAATGTTATAGAAGTACCCAAATGTTATAGATGTACCTAAATGTTATAGATGTACCTAAATGTTATAGAAGTACCCAAATGTTATAGATGTACCTAAATGTTCTAGATGTACCTAAATGTTCTAGATGTACCTAAATGTTATAGAAGTACCCAAATCTTCTAGATGTACCTAAATGTTATAGATGTACCCAAATGTTCTAGATGTACCCAAGTGTTATAGATGTACCCAAATGTTATAGATGTACCCAAATGTTATAGATGTACCTAAATGTTATAGATGTACCCAACTGTTATAGATGTACCCAAATGTTATAGATGTACCCAAATGTTATAGATGTACCTGAATGTTCTAGATGCACCCAAATGTTCTAGATGTACCCAAATGTTCTAGATGTACCCAAAATGTGATACATGTACCCAAATGTTCTATGATGTACCCAAATGTTCTAGATGTACCCAAATGTTATAGATGTACCCAAATGTTATAGATGTACCTAAATGTTATAGATGTACCTAAATGTTCTAGATGTACCCAAATGTTATAGATGTACCCAAATGTTCTATGATGTACCTAAATGTTCTAGATGTACCCAAATGTTCTAGATGTACCTAAATGTTCTATGATGTACCCAAATGTCCTAGATGTACCCAAATATTCTATGATGTACCTAAATGTTCTAGATGTACCTAAATGTTCTAGATGTACCCAAATGTTCTAGATGTACCCAAATGTTACAGATGTACCCAAATATTATAGATGTACCCAAATGTTTTATGATGTACCCAAATGTTCTAAATGTACCCAAATGTTCTATATGTATCCAACTGTTCTAGATGTACCCAAATGTTATAGATGTACCTAAATGTTCTAGATGCACCCAAATGTTCTAGATGTACCCAAATGTTCTAGATGTACCCAAATGTTCTAGATGTACCCAAATGATCTATGATGTACCCAAATGTTATATGATGTACCCAAATGTTATAGATGTACCCAAATGTTATAGATGTACCCAAATGTTATAGATGTACCCAAATGTTATAGATGTACCCAAATGTTATAGATGTACCCAAATGTTATAGATGTACCCAAATGTTCTAGATGTACCCAAATGTTCTAGATGTACCCAAATGTTCTAGATGTACCCAAATGTTCTACGATGTACCCAAATGTTCTATGATATACCCAAATGTTCTAAATTTTCCCAAATGTTCTGGATAAGCCCAAGTGTTCTATGATGTACCCAAACACTCTTTGTTATTACTCTTTGTTATTAAAGGATTTGAAACTGCTTTGATGGAGTCTTAACAAGCGTTGTACCTATTTTGCAATTACTCAATGCCCCCATACAGAAGAACCCACTCACCATTTTGGCATAGCGCTGCGCCTCTGTCACTCTCTCCATCAGTATCATGACTTCCGGTTCTTCAGTTTTAAAGAGTGGCAGCTTCTTGTCAATCAACTGCTCTATCCTCTGGTAAAGCTCTACATCGTACCTGTGTCAAAATGGTATCTCTCTCTTAAATCATCTTGCAATAAGAACATTTTGGCTTATTTTCTTGTCATTAAAAAAAAAGAAGTAAAACAAAACCTTAATACAACTTGTTTATATCTTGGTGGGGGGGGGGGCACTTTTCTGGATTTCTAGAGGTCTTTGTATCTCTTAATGGCTTGGTTACAAGTAGCTTGGTTATAAGTAGCTTGGTTACAAGTAGCTTGGTTACAAGTAGCTTGTTTACAAGTAGCTTGTTTACAAGTAGCTTGGTTACAAGTAGCTTGGTTACAAGTAGCTTGGTTACAAGTAGCTTGGTTACAAGTAGCTTGGTTACAAGTAGCTTGGTTACAAGTAGCTTGGTTACAAGTAGCTTGGTTACAAGTAGCTTGTTTACAAGTAGCTTGGTTACAAGTAGCTTGGTTACAAGTAGCTTGGTTACAAGTAGCTTGGTTACAAGTAGCTTGGTTACAAGTAGCTTGGTTACAAGTAGCTTGGTTACAGGTAGCTTGGTTACAAGTAGCTTGGTTACAAGTAGCTTGGTTACAAGTAGCTTGGTTACAGGTAGCTTGGTTACAGGTAGCTTGGTTACAGGTAGCTTGGTTACAAGTAGCTTGGTTACAAGTAGCTTGGTTACAAGTAGCTTGGTTACAAGTAGCTTGGTTACAAGTAGTTTGGTTACAAGTAGCTTGGTTACAAGTAGCTCAAACCATATTATGATTATTATACCTCTCTAGACCAAGTACTTTATTATCTTGAATGCACTTTTTCAAAAAATGGACCTTTAACTAGTATAGAAGTTGCATCTGAACAAGCCTTGCTATGCAGGTTGAAAGTGTGAATGGTTTTACTATGTTATATTACATCTTCAAGTCCAAATATTGTTAGCAAGTTAAACTTACTGTGTAACAAAGGTTATTGATTTCCCTGATCGGCCGGCTCTTGCAGTGCGACCTACCCGATGAATGTAATCCTGTGAAAAAAGATAAAGAGTCTTAACTGCTGCTGCATAATGTCCTGATTAAGTGCTGCTGCATAATGTCCTGATTAACTGCTGCTGCATAATGTCCTGATTAACTGCTGCTGCCTAATGTCCTGATTAACTGCTGCTGCCTGATGTCCTGATTAACTGCTGCTGCATAATGTCTTGATTAACTGCTGCTGCATAATGTCCTGATTAACTGCTGCTGCATAATGTCCTGATTAACTGCTGCTGCCTGATGTCCTGATTAACTGCTGCTGCCTGATGTCCTGATTAACTGCTGCTGCATAATGTCTTGATTAACTGCTGCTGCATAATGTCCTGATTAACTGCTGCTGCATAATGTCCTGATTAACTGCTGCTGCATAATGTCCTGATTAACTGCTGCTGCATAATGTCCTGATTAACTGCTGCTGTATAATGTCCTGATTAATGGAACCTCTATTGCTACCTATTTTTCATCTTTAGTTACTTCTAGTAGTGGTTTGGTCAAAAGATGTTCAAAACATAATACGATTCAGATACAACTTTCTCAAAGTAAAATCTTACAAAAAATTACAATTGCAGCAACTAGAAAGAAGCCTTTATGTATATTACCTGCAAACAGTTACACTATTATACGGGAGTAATAACTATGAATCATCAGTGGCGTAACTAAGGGGGGCAGGGTGAACAGCTGCCCCCCAACCGTGGCTCCATAAAGGGGCCCGTAAAAAATATACCATTATGCCTATATACAACTGGGCCGCACTCGCCCCCGGTCCGTAGGGCCCTTGCTACGCCACTGTGAATCACATATAAATTATATCAAAAAATGAGAATAATGAATACAATTACCAATTTGGTCACTTATGAATCTAAAATCATATACAAATCTTTTGAGTTATCTCTAACTTCAATCTGATCTTGCTTTGTTTATGAACAAAAATCAAATGAAAGTGATAAAGCTTGCAATACAATAGAGCTTGCAATACAATAGAGCTTGCAATACAATAGAGCTTACCTTAGAATGTGTTGGAATATCAAAGTTGATGACACAATCCACATGAGGAATATCCAGACCCCTGCAAGAGAGAAAAAGAAGCTGCAACCTTTGGTTTACCTTCATACACCAGGCGTGTGACGGAGAGATTGAAAAAATAGCGGAAAATCTCTTACCTAACTTTCAGAAGTACACCAAAGTCGCCCAAAACTATGCTAAAAAAAAATTGTGCAACTAGTATGGGAAAAGTATGGACTCTCATGTCCAAATCTTACCATTAACTTTCAAATCTAAGCACTACTATCTTAATCAATTTTCGACACCTTTCTCAAGACTCTGAGTTCTGTGTCCTTTTAGTAACACTCACTGAGATTTGGAAGACATGCTCAATCAAATATTTTCCTCAGAAACTGAACTTGAAGATGACCATCTACTCAAATATGATTGGATATACTTCTCTGTAATATGAGTTTATCTACATACAGTGCATTTGTTATATTTATCGGACCATTAAAAACAAAGTAATGACAAGATAAACGGAATAAGATTTTCACAAGAGTGGAATTCCGTTAAAAGCGGAGGTCTTACATGCCTGATACAGAGTAAGCTTTGTCTAATCTGTTTTAAGTGTAAAAATCGATGAATGAATGACTTGCCACAAATCAGATTTTTGGGATTAATTATTTAAGAAAGGAGAGTGCAATGCATGAACAAAAAATCAGCATTTGGACAGCTTTAGATTTAGACTTTACCAATCCTATGGAGTAATCTTGGTATCATTTTAAAGTACTCAGATATTTCTTTTACAAAATGCAACTTTTTTATTGGGGTAATATTACAGAATTTTGAGAAAAATTTGCTTGAAAAAGAGTAAAACTAAAAAATTGATAAAAAATTGCAAAAAATGTTTTTGTTTTTTCCTTTGAAATCTTACAATAACTTAAAGTTCACATTCTTGCTTCAAAATCAAACACGCAAATGCTAAGACAAGATATTATTGATTTCTGGTCTAATTTTAATAATCCCTAGTTTGATTCTTTTTCAAAAAATCTTAAAGCGCCGTTCGAAAGTACAATTTCCTTTCATTTGATATATAAATACAGGCATGCCCCCCTCTATTTGGACCTTTTCCTATAATAATTGAATTTCACCACATTACTTTCAATGATCTTGTGGTGCAGTAGATATGAAAGCGGGGAGCGCACCAGGTTCGAATCACACAGTGACTACGGCATTATGATTTTTCTGCTGCAGTTTTCAGAGGTCATTTGACTAAAATCATTTTTGGTGTTTTTTCATCTTTCTTTTCTTTCTAAAAATTCTAGATCAGCATCATTGGAAAGAAAAGAAAATTTCATAAAGATTCTAAATATGTAACAAAAATGTCTGTTTTCAATACTGTTAAACTATACTCCTGTAACTTATACTGCAAAGATTGGCCAAATCTTGACCAAAAGCAAAAAATTGGCATATTTTTGTCAATATTTCTAATTTGATAAATATTATGTATGTAAAAATTGTATTAATGTTGTATATTTTTGTCCAATATTTCCTAATTTATATATATATATATATATATATATATATATATATATACATATACATATATATATATATATATATATATATATATATACACATATATATTTTGTTTCAGAGTTACTGCATTTTAAAGATTTCACCAGTGTGTTGAAAAGTGAATTTGTAGTGTGCAGTTTAATGTCGTATTAATTGTAGATTCAAGATAATGTTTATGTTTATACATATATATATATATATATATATATATATATATATATATGGCTGGGTTACTTTTAATACTCCCATTTCTAAAGTTTCTTATATAACTTAAAATAAAATGGTGGTTTACCAATTGAACCAATACACTTTACATTATATTTCAAATTCAGACCTTGCATCTCCCAGGAGGCAGATTTCTACTATAATGAGCTGCCTCTGAGGCAAAACTAATTAATTTAGTTGTTATGGAATTCCTTGCCACTTAAAATTGAACTTGCTCCCAATGTCAATCTTTTTAAACGAAGGCTCAAGACTCATCTTTATGCAGAAGCTTTTTCTTTATAGCTCCGCTAAACATAATATAATGGCGCTTTACAAATTATTTTGAACATAGTCCCTTTAAAGCAAAAAGATAAAAGAAAAGAGATGGTTATCCTAGAATATATGAATCCACAAGACAGCTTTCAATCTTACCTGCTTGCTACATCAGTTGTGATAAGAATGGATCTGCTCTTGGCCTTGAACTTGTTCAGAGCTCCCAGCCTCTTGGCCTGTACAAATATCAAATGTACAGTTTCACATTGATTGAAGGTATTTGCTCAAAATGATGATGACAGGCTCAAAAGGTATATGGAGAGAGGAAGATTTTTCCATGAAGAAGTGACATTTAAGGAGAGAGGAAGGTTTTTACCAAGAAGAAGTGACATTAAAGGAGAGAGGAAGGTTTTTACCAAGAAGAAGTGACATTAAAGGAGAGGAAGGTTTTTACCAAGAAGTGGCATTAAAGGAGGAAGGTTTTTACCTAGAAGAAGTGGCATTAAAGGAGAGAGGAAGGTTTTTACCCAGGAGAAGTGGCAGTAAAGGAGGGAGGAAGGTTTTTACCAAGAAGAAGTGACATTAAAGGAGAGAGGAAGGTTTTTACCAAAAAGAAGTGGCATTAAAGGAGAGGAAGGTTTTTACCATGAAGTGGCATTAAAGGAGAGGAAGGTTTTTACCAAGAAGAAGTGACATTAAAGGAGAGAGGAAGGTTTTTACCAAGAAGAAGTGGCATTTAAGGAGGAAGGTTTTGAACATGAAGAAGTGGCATTAAAGGAGAGAGGAAGGTTTTTACCAAGAAGAAGTGGCATTAAAGGAGAGAGAGGAAGGTTTTTACCAAGAAGAAGTGACATTAAAGGAGAGAGGAAGGTTTTACCATGAAGTGACATTAAAGGAGAGGAAGGTTTTACCATGAAGTGACATTAAAGGAGAGAGAGAGGAAGATTTTACCAAGAAGAAGTGGCATTAAAAGAGAGAGGAAGGTTTTTGCCATGAAGAAGTGGCATTAAAGGAGAGGAAGGTTTTACCAAGAAGAAGTGCATTAAAAGGAGAGGAAGGTTTTACCAAGAAGAAGTGGTATTAAAGGAGAGGAAGGTTTTACCAAGGAGAAGTGACATTAAAGGAGAGAGGAAGGTTTTTGCTGAGAGGAAGTGGCATTAAAGGAGAGGAAGGTTTTTACCAAGAATAAGTGGCATTAAAGGAGAGGAAGGCTTTTACCAAGAAGAAGTGACATTAAAGGAGGAGGAAGGTTTTAACAAAAAGAAGTGGCATTAAAAGGAGGAAGGTTTTTACCAAGGAGAAGTGGTACTAAGAAGAGAGAGGAAGGTTTTTACCTAGAAAAAGTGGCATTAAAGGGGGAGGAAGGTTTTACCAAGAAGAAGTGGCATTAAAGAGAGGAAGGTTTTACCAAGGAGAAGTGGCATTAAAGGAGGGAGGAAGGTTTTAACAAAAAAGAAGTGGCATTAAAGGAGGAAGGTTTTTACCAAGGAGAAGTGGCATTAAGAAGAGAGAGGAAGGTTTTTACCTAGAAAAAGAGGCATTAAAGGAGGGAGGAAGGTTTTTACCAAGAAGAAGTGGCATTAAAGGAGTGGAATTTTTAAGAAGAAGTGGCATTAAAGGAGATAAAGGAAGGTTTTTACCAAGGAAAAGTGGCATTAAAGGAGGAAGGTTTTTACCAAAAACAAGGGGCATTAAAGGAGAGGAAGGCTTTTACCAAGAAGAAGTGGCATTAAAGGAGAAAAAGGTTTTTACCAAGAAGAAGTGGCATTAAAGGAGAGAAAGGTTTTTACCAAGAAGTGGCATTAAAGGAGAGAGAGAAAGATTTTACCAAGAAGTAGCATTAAAGGAGAGAGGAAGGATTTTACCAAGAAGAAGTGGCATTAAAGGAGGAAGGTTTTACCAAGAAGAAGGGCATTAAAGGAGAGGAAGGTTTTACCAAGAAGAAGTGGCATTAAAGGAGAAAAAGGTTTTTACCAAGAAGAAGTGGCATTAAAGGAGAGAAAGGTTTTTACCAAGGAGAAGTGGCATTAAAGGAGGGAGGAAGGTTTTAACAAAAAAGAAGTGGCATTAAAGGAGGAAGGTTTTTACCAAGAAGAAGTGGTATTAAAGGAGAGGAAGGTTTTTACCAAGGAGAAGTGGCATTAAAGGAGGGAGGAAGGTTTTAACAAAAAAGAAGTGGCATTGAAGGAGAGGAAGGTTTTTACCAAGGAGAAGTGGCATTAAGAAGAGAGAGAGGAAGGTTTTACCTAGAAAAGTGGCATTAAAGGAGGGAGGAAGGTTTTACCAAGAAGAAGTGGCATTAAAGGAGGGAAGGTTTTTACCAAGGAGAAGTGGCATTAAAGGAGGGAGGAAGGTTTTAACAAAAAAGAAGTGGCATTAAAGGAGGAAGGTTTTTACCAAGGAGAAGTGGCATTAAGAAGAGAGAAAGGAAGGTTTTTACCAAGAAAAAGTGGCATTAAAGGAGAGGAAGGTTTTTACCAAGGAGATGTGGCATTAAAGGAGAGGAAAGTTTTTACCAAGGAGAAGTGGTATTAAAGGAGAGGAAGGTTTTAACAAAAAAGAAGTGACATTAAAGGAGGGAGGAAGGTTTTAACAAAAAAGAAGTGGCATTAAAGGAGGAAGGATTTTACCAAGGAGAAGTGGCATTAAAGGAGAGAGGAAGGTTTTTACCAAGAAGAAGTGGCATTAAAGGAGAGAGGAAGGTTTTTACCAAGAAGAAGTGACATTAAAGGAGAGAGGAAGGTTTTTACCATGAAGTGACATTAAAGGAGAGAGGAAGGTTTTTACCAAGAAGAAGTGGCATTAAAGGAGAGAGAGGAAGGTTTTTACCAAGAAGAAGTGACATTAAAGGAGAGAGGAAGGTTTTTACCATGAAGTGACATTAAAGGAGAGGAAGGTTTTTACCATGAAGTGACATTAAAGGAGAGAGAGAGGAAGATTTTACCAAGAAGAAGTGGCATTAAAGGAGAGAGGAAGGTTTTTGCCGAGAGGAAGTGGCATTAAAGGAGAGCAAGGTTTTTACCAAGAAGAAGAAGTGGTATTAAAGGAGAGGAAGGTTTTTACCAAGAAGAAGTGGTATTAAAGGAGAGGAAGGTTTTTACCAAGGAGAAGTGACATTAAAGGAGAGAGGAAGGTTTTTGCTGAGAGGAAGTGGCATTAAAGGAGAGGAAGGTTTTTACCAAGAATAAGTGGCATTAAAGGAGAGGAAGGCTTTTACCAAGAAGAAGTGACATTAAAGGAGGGAGGAAGGTTTTAACAAAAAAGAAGTGGCATTAAAGGAGGAAGGTTTTTACCAAGGAGAAGTGGTATTAAAGGAGAGGAAGGTTTTTACCAAGGAGAAGTGGCATTAAAGGAGGGAGGAAGGTTTTAACAAAAAAGAAGTGGCATTAAAGGAGGAAGGTTTTTACCAAGGAGAAGTGGCATTAAAGGAGTGGAATTTTTTAAGAAGAAGTGGCATTAAAGGAGATAAAGGAAGGTTTTTACCAAGGAAAAGTGGCATTAAAGGAGGAAGGTTTTTACCAAAAACAAGGGGCATTAAAGGAGAGGAAGGCTTTTACCAAGAAGAAGTGGCATTAAAGGAGAAAAAGGTTTTTACCAAGAAGAAGTGGCATTAAAGGAGAGAAAGGTTTTTACCAAGAAGAAGTGGCATTAAAGGAGAGAAAGGTTTTTACCAAGAAGTGGCATTAAAGGAGAGAGAGAAAGATTTTACCAAGAAGTAGCATTAAAGGAGAGAGGAAGGATTTTACCAAGAAGAAGTGGCATTAAAGGAGGAAGGTTTTTACCAAAATTTTTACCAAAAACAAGGGGCATTAAAGGAGAGGAAGGCTTTTACCAAGAAGAAGTGGCATTAAAGGAGAAAAGGTTTTACCAAGAAGAAGTGGCATTAAAGGAGAGAAAGGTTTTTACCAAGGAGAAGTGGCATTAAAGGAGGGAGGAAGGTTTTAACAAAAAAGAAGTGGCATTAAAGGAGGAAGGTTTTTACCAAGAAGAAGTGGTACTAAAGGAGAGGAAGGTTTTTACCAAGGAGAAGTGGCATTAAAGGAGGGAGGAAGGTTTTAACAAAAAAGAAGTGGCATTGAAGGAGAGGAAGGTTTTTACCAAGGAGAAGTGGCATTAAGAAGAGAGAGAGGAAGGTTTTTACCTAGAAAAAGTGGCATTAAAGGAGGGAGGAAGGTTTTTACCAAGAAGAAGTGGCATTAAAGGAGGGGAAGGTTTTTACCAAGGAGAAGTGGCATTAAAGGAGGGAGGAAGGTTTTAACAAAAAAGAAGTGGCATTAAAGGAGGAAGGTTTTTACCAAGGAGAAGTGGCATTAAGAAGAGAGAGGAAGGTTTTTACCAAGAATAAGTGGCATTAAAGGAGAGGAAGGTTTTTACCAAGGAGAAGTGGCATTAAAGGAGAGGAAGGTTTTTACCAAGGAGAAGTGGCATTAAAGGAGAGGAAGGTTTTAACAAAAAAGAAGTGACATTAAAGGAGGGAGGAAGGTTTTAACAAAAAAGAAGTGGCATTAAAGGAGGAAGGATTTTACCAAGGAGAAGTGGCATTAAAGGAGAGGAAGGTTTTTACCAAGAAGAAGTGGCATTAAAGGAGAGGAAGGTTTTTACCAAGGAGAAGTGGCATAAAAGGAGGGAGGAAGGTTTTTACCAAGAAGAAGTGGCATTAAAGGAGAGGAAGGTTTTTACCAAGGAGAAGTGGCATTAAAGGAGGGAGGAAGGTTTTAACAAAAAAGAAGTGGCATTAAAGGAGGAAGGTTTTTACCAAGGAGAAGTGGCATTAAGAAGAGAGAGGAAGGTTTTTACCTAGAAAAAGTGGCATTAAAGGAGAGAGGATGGTTTTTACCAAGAAGAAGTGGCATTAAAGGAGAGGAAGGTTTTTACCCAGAAGAAGTGGCATTAAAGGAGGGAGGAAGGTTTTTACCAAGAAGAAGTGGCATTAAAGGAGAGGAAGGTTTTTACCAAGGAGAAGTGGCATTAAAGGAGAGAGGAAGGTTTTTACCAAGGAGAAGTGGCATTAAAGGAGGGAGGAAGGTTTTTACCAAGGAGAAGTGGCATAAAAGGAGGGAGGAAGGTTTTTACCAAGAAGAAGTGACATTAAAGGAGGGAGGAAGGTTTTTACCAAGAAGAAGTGGCATTAAAGGAGAGGAAGGTTTTTACCAAGGAGAAGTGGCATTAAAGGAGGGGGGAAGGTTTTTACCAAGGAGAAGTGGCATAAAAGGAGGGAGGAAGGTTTTTACCAAGAAGAAGTGGCATTAAAGGAAAGAGGAAGGTTTTTACCAAGAAGAAGTGACATTAAAGGAGGGAGGAAGGTTTTTACCAAGAAGAAGTGGCTTTAAAGGAGAGAGGATGGTTTTTACCAAGAAGAAGTGGCATTAAAGGAGAGGAAGGTTTTTACCAAGGAGAAGTGGCATTAAAGGAGGGAGGAAGGTTTTAACAAAAAAGAAGTGGCATTAAAGGAGGAAGGTTTTTACCAAGGAGAAGTGGCATTAAGAAGAGAGAGAGGAAGGTTTTTACCTAGAAAAAGTGGCATTAAAGGAGGGAGGAAGGTTTTTACCAAGAAGAAGTGGCATTAGAGAGGAAGGTTTTTACCAAGAAGAAGTGGCATTAAAGGAGAGGAAGGTTTTTACCAAGGAGAAGTGGCATTAAAGGAGGGAGGAAGGTTTTAACAAAAAAGAAGTGGCAATAAAGGAGGGGAAGGTTTTTACCAAGTGGCATTAAAGGAGGGGAAGGTTTTTACCAAGGAGAAGTGGCATTAAAGGAGGGAGGAAGGTTTTTACCAAGGAGAAGTGGCATAAAAGGAGAGGAAGGTTTTTACCAAGGAGAAGTGGCATAAAAGGAGGGAGGAAGGTTTTTACCAAGAAGAAGTGGCATTAGAGGGGAAGGTTTTTACCAAGGAGAAGTGGCATTAAAGGAGGGAGGAAGGTTTTTACCAAGGAGAAGTGGCATTAAAGGAGAGGAAGGTTTTTACCAAGGAGAAGTGGCATATAAAAGGAGGGAGGAAGGTTTTTACCAAGGAGAAGTGGCATTAAAGGAGAGGAAGGTTTTTACCAAGGAGAAGTGGCATTAAAGGAGGGAGGAAGGTTTTTACCACGAAGAAGTGGCTTTAAAGGAGAGAGGAAGGTTTTTACCAAGAAGAAGTGGCAATTAAGGAGAGGAAGGTTTTTACCTAGAAGTGGCATTAAAGGAGAGAGGAAGGTTTTTACCAAGAAGAAGTGGCATTAAAGGAGAGAGGAAGGATTTTACCTAGAAGTGGCATTAAAGGAGAGGAAGGTTTTTACCAAGAAGTGGCATAAAAGGAGAGAGGAAGGATTTTACCAAGAAGTGGCTTTAAAGGAGAGAGGAAGGTTTTTACCAAGAAGAAGTGGCAATTAAGGAGAGGAAGGTTTTTACCTAGAAGTGGCATTAAAGGAGAGAGGAAGGTTTTTACCAAGAAGAAGTGGCATTAAAGGAGAGAGGATGGTTTTTACCCAGAAGAATAAAATCTGAGCAGAACAGTCTTTAAAAGGTCATAATCACACTAAGGAATTTTTAAGTTTGTGACAAATGTATGAATAGGAGGACAGGTAAATTCTTTAATGTAATTCTTAAAATTTCTTTCCCAAATTTCAAATATAAAGTTTCTCAAATTCTACTGCTACATCTGGGTCAAAGCTATAATAATATCCAATTTCGTCTTCACCGTAGCCAACTTCTCCCGTTCAAAATATTCTATGGAAGGACTGATAAACAATATGTTAACATTAGCAATTTTCTAGTCCCACTCTGAGGACAAAATATTGCACACTTTATGCTAATTAGGTATGTAAATTTTAAAATGCTATAAAATACCATTTTTGATGGAACACTTTGCTGTTTGCATTGTTTATGTAAGTTCATATTCTTGCTACCTGTCCATATATCTTTAAGTCAAGTCATCTCTCAGAAAGTTTTCACATTTTACAGTGTCATCTTAACCCTTTGTGTCCCAATCGATCATGGCACGACCAATCTGGACATGCACTGGCAAAATTATTTTGCTTCATCAAATAGGCCCACAGCAGTGATCCTGGTATTATTTGAAAAATCTCAAATAGATCTTTCAGAAAATGTAACTTTTTGATGTTATTTTTTTTTCTTTTAAAGCAAGACATGCAAAAGCAATGAAAGTAAAATGGGCTATGTTTATGTTGAAGTTTTTTGAGAAAAAAATGGGTCGAAATAGAGAAAATGCACAAAAAAAAAGATTTTGTTTTATTAATTTGATTACTTGCCATACTTCCAGACCTTGCTTTTGCCTGAAAATCCGTGAGGAACTGTTAAACACATCAATGCATGCAATTTCAGTCAAATTTGACTGCCCCTATCATCAATATATTTTTTGGGCAAAAGTTGTGGAAATTTGCATGATTTTTAGCCTTTTTGAGACCAATTTTTGACAAAAAATTATTTCCTGAATGCAATACAACTGCCCTATGCAAAAAATATGTCAGAATCATTATTTCACACATTTTCAATTAAAAACAAAAAGAGCAACTACCCCTCTTTGTCCAGACCAAAATATAAGTTTAAAAACAAATCCACATGCTAGTCAACAGGCAGTGCGGTGTAGCGGTAAGCGTGCGGAAAGTTCACGTGAACATCCCTGGTTCAAAAACCGAAGCGGATGCACAGCTTCGTTTTTCATTAATAATTACAGTGGTAAGTTTTTCATATATTTTTATTGCTTTTGCATGTTTTGCTTTGAGATAAAAAAAAATTCGACTGGTATCAATAGAAAGGAAATTTCACAAACAATCTGAATATGTAAACAAATCCTCCATTTTAAAATACAAGCTCAAAAAATTGACCTAATTTTGCCTAAAATTTGCATATTTATGTCAATACTTTCTTTAATTTGACTTTTTATTGAAAAGTTCATTGTCTTAGCATTCATGTAAATCAAACTTTTAGTGATATGAAAAGAAAGGAAAGTTGTGAAAATCAATTTTGAAAAGAAAAGAAAAAGTTTAGAAAAATTGCAGTCACGTTTTGAACCACATGGGACACGAAGGGTTAAGCTGTACCACATGGGACACAAAGGGTTAAGCTGTACGACACGAAGGGTTGGGCTGTACCACATGGGACACGAAGGGTTAAGCTGTACCACATGGGACAAAAAGGCTTACGCTGTACCACATGGGACATGAAGGGTTAAGTTGTACCACATGGGACACGGAGGGTTAAGCTGAAGCCTTAAATCACATGTTCATAGTTAAACATGTAAGTTACAAACAAGTCTGCTATTAGTAGATAAATGCAACACTTGTATAGGTTCCCACACCAAGAAAACAATACTTAATTGCTTGTCATGAAATACCTTCAATGTTTAGACATGAATCAATTATAACAACATTATCAATTTGAAAAATGCTTCAAGAATAGAATAAACCAATAAGTTGCGATCTATTCACCCTATTTTCTGATCAAATTTCTGTAGCATCTTTTACCTCATTCAAGTTTAAAGAAAAAGGAGGAACGGATGCAAATTTCTTGATTTCTTAATTTGTTGACACCCAGAATATTGGGCAAAAAAATTCAAGGGAATCCATCTTCTCTCCCCCCCCCCCCCCCCCCCACCCCCACCCCACCCCCTTACACACAAACACATATATTTGGTAGTATACTGTGCAAACATTTTATGTTATAAGATTAATATAACCTCAGCTTTTCATATTATTATTATATTTTGCAGCAAAAACCAGGCACTTACCTGACTTAGTTGCCCATGGAGTGGTACAGCTGTTAGTCCCAGGTTCCTCAGCATAAGGGTTACTCTCTGTGTATTTGCACGGGTACCACAAAACACCATAAAGGTATTCCCTGCCAGCTCATTAAGAATGTATACCAAGTAGCAATCCTGATTTAAACAACACAAAAGAATGACATCATTTAAAACAGGCACATGTGATCAAAAGTCATATATAGACCTTTTCAAATTTGAATCGGCAATTTAAATAATATCACATGGCCCAAATTCCCATGTCCATAAAGGACTAATTATATATTGGGGGAATCTTATTGACCAATCAAAACACTGGAGGATTCTTGGTTGTTTACACAATTAAGGCATGGTATAGGACCAAGCATATGAAACAATACACCTAATCATAGGTGTGTTATACATGAAGGAAATACCTTTCCTCATTATTCCAGCATTATTTCCAGCAATTGCACTTGATTGGTTTTGTAACAAAGGAAAAATTCTCCAATCAATTCATTGGTTGAAGTTTTGGAGTAATCACATTTGGCTAAAATTAGTTAAAAGGTACATTGCAGACAATAATCATATATTGTTGTCATGGAATCTCTCCCTATATCTCTTTAAGATCATCATGAAGGGGCTTGGGACATGTGTTCTTGTGGGTCCTACTTATCATCATTTTATGATCACCTGGCAAACCTTCCACATGTGATATGCAATGTAATCTGGGCCAAGGGCTGATGGACCATCATTTTATGATCACCTGGCAAACCTTCCACATGTGATGTGCAATGTAATCTGGGCCAAGGGCTGATGAACCATCATTTTATGATCACCTGGCAAACCTTCCACATGTGATGTGCAATGTAATCTGGGCTAAGGGCTGATGGACCATCATTTTATGATCACCTGGCAAACCTTCCACAACTGATGTGCAATGTAATCTGGGCTAAGGGCTGATGGACCATCATTTTATGATCACCTGGCAAACCTTCTACATGTGATGTGCAATGTACTCTGGGCTAAGGGCTTATGGACCATCATTTTATGATTACCTGGCAAACCTTCCACATGTGATGTGCAATGTAATCTGGGCTAAGGGCTGATGGACCATCATTTTATGATTACCTGGCAAACCTTCCACATGTGATATGCAATGTAATCTGGGCTAAGGGCTGATGGACCATCATTTTATGATTACCTGGCAAACCTTCTACATGTGATGTGCAATGTAATCTTGGCCAAGGGCTGATAGACCATCATTTTATGATTACCTGGCAAACCTTCCACAACTAATGTGCAATGTAATCTTGGCCAAGGGCTGATAGACCATCATTTTATGATCAACTGGCAAACCTTCCACAACTGATGTGCAATGTAATCTGGGCTAAGGGCTTATGGACCATCATTTTATGATTACCTAGCAAAGCTTCCACATGTGATGTGCAATGCAATCTGGGCCAAGGGCTGATGGACCATCATTTTATGTTCACCTGGCAAACCTTCCACAACTGATGTGCAATGCGATCTGGGTTAAGGGCTGATGGACCATCATTTTATGATTACCTGGCAAACCTTCCACATGTGATGTGCAATGTAATCTGGGCCAAGGGCTGATGGACCATCATTTTAAGATTACCTGGCAAACCTTCCACAACTGATGTGCAATGCGATCTGGGCTTAGGGCTGATGGACCATCATTTTATGATCACCTGGCAAACCTTCCACAACTAATGTGCAATGTAATCTGGGCTAAGGGCTGGTGGACCATCATTTTAAGATCACCTGGCAAACCTTCCACAACTAATGTGCAATGTAATCTGGGCTAAGGGCTAATGGACCACATTTTATGATTACCTGGCAAACCTTCCACATGTGATGTGCAATGTAATCTGGGCCAAGGGCTGATGGACCATTATTTTATGATTACCTGGCAAACCTTCCACATGTGATGTGCAATGTACTCTGGGCTAAGGGCTGATGGACCATCATTTTATGATTACCTGGCAAACCTTCCACATGTGATGTGCAATGTAATCTGGGCTAAGGGCTGATGGACCATCATTTTATGATCACCTGGCAAACCTTCCACATGTGATGTGCAATGTAATTTAGGCTAAGGGCTGATGGACCATTATTTTATGATTACCTGGCAAACCTTCCACATGTGATGTGCAATGTACTCTGGGCTAAGAGCTGATGGACCATCATTTTATGATTACCTGGCAAACCTTCCACATGTGATGTGCAATGTAATCTGGGCCAAGGACTGATGGACCATCATTTTATGATCACCTGGCAAACCTTCCACAACTGATGTGCAATGTAATCTGGGCTAAGGGCTGATGGACCATCATTTTATGATTACCTGGCAAACCATTCACAACTGATGTGCAATGTAATCTGGGCTAAGGGCTGATGGACCATCATTTTATGATTACCTGGCAAACCTTCCACAATTGATGTGCAATGTAATCTGGGCTAAGGGCTGATGGACCATCATTTTATGATCACCTGGCAAACCTTCCACAACTGATGTGCAATGTAATCTGGGCTAAGGGCTGATGGACCATCATTTTATGATTACCTGGCAAACCATTCACAACTGATGTGCAATGTAATCTGGGCTAAGGGCTGATGGACCATCATTTTATGATTACCTGGCAAACCTTCCACAATTGATGTGCAATGTAATCTGGGCGAAGGGCTGATGGACCATCATTTTATGATTAGTTGGCAAACCTTTCACAACTGATGTGCAATGTAATCTGGGCTAAGGGCTGATGGACCATCATTTTATGATTACCTAGCAAACCTTCCACATGTGATGTGCAATGTAATCTGGGCTAAGGGCTGATGGACCATCATTTTATAATTACCTGGCAAACCTTCCATAACTGATGTGCAATGTAATCTGGGCTAAGGGCTGATGGACCATCATTTTATGATTACCTGGCAAACTTTTCACATGTGATGTGCAATGTAATCTGGGCTAAGGGCTGATGGACCATCATTTTATGATCACCTGGCAAACCTTCCACATGTGATGTGCAATGTAATCTGGGCTAAGGGCTGATGGACCATCATTTTATGATTACCTGGCAAACCTTCCATAACTGATGTGCAATATAATCTGGGCTAAGGGCTGGTGGACCATCATTTTATGATTACCTGGCAAACCTTCCACAACTGATGTGCAATGTAATCTGGGCTAAGGGCTGATGGACCATCATTTTATGATTACCTGGCAAACCTTTCACATGTGATGTGCAATGTACTCTGGGCTAAGGGCTGATGGACCATCATTTTATGATTACCTGGCAAACCTTCCACATGTGATGTGCAATGTAATCTGGGCTAAGGGCTGATGGACCATCATTTTATGATCACCTGGCAAACCTTCCACATGTTATGTGCAATGTAATCTGGGCCAAGGGCTGATGGACCATCATTTTATGATTACCTGGCAAACTTTTCACATGTGATGTGCAATGTAATCTGGGCTAAGGGCTGATGGACCATCATTTTATGATTTCCTGGCAAACCTTCCACAACTGATGTGCAATGTAATCTGGGCTAAGGGCTGATGGACCATCATTTTATGATTACCTGGCAAACCTTCCACAACTGATGTGCAATTAATCTGGGCGAAGGGCTGATGGACCATCATTTTATGATTACCTGGCAAATCTTCCACAACTGATGTGCAATGTAATCTGGGCTAAGGGCTGATGGACCATCATTTTATGATTACCTGGCAAACCTTTCACAACTGATGTGCAATGTAATCTGGGCTAAGGGCTGATGGACCAGGGATAATGGGTTTATAAACTACTTTCATTGGAAACAATTGGTTGAGAATATTTCGGGAAAGCATGGGTAGGCTTTTCACTGATACCTTTTGGAGAATCATGATATGTTAATATATATTTTGTGAACTTAAAGACTCCGTGAATTTGTAATTTTCAGGATGTTCTGAAGTCTAAAATATATCGTGGGCATTAAAAATACTTTTGTGTACTTTGTATTTGTAAAAATAAGGCCTGCCTATGGTAACAATTGTAAAACTATAGAATAAACTTGAAAATGTGCATACATTTACAAAACAAAACATCATTATTAGTCAGTAGTCAAAGCTCCTTTAACTATGAAGCTTTATGAAGCACTAAGTAACAGGATCTAGATAACAGAAAATGACATCACAGACTCACATGTATAATGGGTTCTAAAAGTTAATGTACATGAATTTCAAATAATAGTTTCAATTGCTTTCAAGGTAATGTATTTGTCTATATTGATACATAGGGCCATTCTCTGGCTGGTCACACACGTAACAGAGAATGGTCCCAGTGGAAGCCTGGGGTCTCCCAGGGATCCACTGGGGCCATTCTCTGGCTGGTCACACACATAACAAAGAATGGCCCCAGTGGAAGCCTGGGGTCTCCCAGGGATCCACTGGGGCCATTCTCTGGCTGGTCACACACGTAACAAAGAATGGCCCCAGTGGAAGCCTGGGGTCTCCCAGGGATCCACTGGGGCCATTTTCTGGCTGGTCACACACGTAACAGAGAATGGCCTCAGTGGAAGCCTGGGGTCTCCCAGGGATCCGCTGGGGCCATTCTCTGGCTAGTCACACATGTAACAGAGAATGGCCCCAGTGGAAGCCTGGGGTCTCCCAGGGATCTACTGGGGCCATTTTCTAGCTGGTCACACACATAACAGAGAATGGCCTCAGTGGAAGCCTGGGGTCTCCCAGGGATCCGCTGGGGCCATTCTCTGGCTAGTCACACACATAACAGAGAATGGCCCTGTAGAGGTTATACACTTGACATTATGAGGCTATTTTCAGTTAATAAACCTAATCTTTTAAGGAGTGCATGTTGTTGCTTTTATCAAAGACAATGTTAATACTGGACACAGAATGTCTTCAGCAAAGACAATGTTAATACTGGACACAGAATGTCTTCAGCATGTTGTTGCTTTTATCAAAGACAATGTTAATACTGGACACAGAGTGTCTTCAGCAAAGACAATGTTAATACTGGACACAGAATGTCTTCAGCATACAGCAATGTTAATACTGGACACAGAATGTCTTCAGCATACAGCAATGTTAATACTGGACACAGAATGTCTTCAGCATACAGCAATGTTAATACTGGACACAGAATGTCTTCAGCATACAGCAATATTCTTAAATCCCTTTATTATGATTTATTTTAATGCCCTCAACCATCAGGCATGTGAGACTTCAGCTATTTAGCTAGTTGTAGCTATTTTCCACGCTGATTTCAGCTATTTTCCATGCTAATTTCACCTATTTTCTGCATAATTGACAATACGAAGCTATTTTGATGAGAAAATTGATCAATTTCAGCAAGGTTTCAACTATTTAGCTGATTTCAGCTATTTTCCAAGCTAATTTCACCTATTTTCTGCATAATTGACAATACGAAGCTATTTTGATGAGAAAATTGATCAATTTCCACATGTGAGGTTTCAGCTATTTAGCTGATTTCGAATATTTTCCTAGCTAATTTCACCAACTTTCTGCATAATTATCAATACATAGATAGCTATTTTGATGAGAAAATTGATCAATTTCAACATGTGAGGTTTCAGCTAGCTATTTAGCTGATTTCAGCTATTTTCCAAGCTAATTTAATCTATTTTTTGCATAATTGACAATACGTAGCTATTTTGATGAAAAAATTGATCAATTTCAGCATGTGAGGTTTCAGCTATTTAGCTAATTTCAACTATTTTCCAAGCTAATTTCACCTATTTCCTGCATAATTGACAATACTTAGCTATTTAGATGAGAAAATTGATCAATTTCAGCTAGTTTTATAAATCATCACTCACATGTCTGAACCATATTAAATGGCAATAATTCATTACTGCACTTCTCTTTGGTGGTAGCACAACACTTTTGATATACCAGTACGTATTTAAACAATTCATTACTGCACTTCTCTTTGGTGGTAGCACAACAGTTTTGATATACCAGTACGTATTTAAACAATTCATTACTGCACTTCTCTTTGGTGGTAGCACAACAGTTTTGATATACCAGTACTATTTAAACAATTCATTACTGCACTTCTCTTTGGTGGTAGCACAACAGTTTTGATATACCAGTACGTATTTAAACAATTCATTACTGCACTTCTCTTTGGTGGTAGCACAACAGTTTTGATATACCAGTACGTATTTAAACAATTCATTACTGCACTTCTCTTTGGTGGTAGCACAACAGTTTTGATATACCATTACTGCACTTCTCTATTTAAACCATTCATTACTGCACTTCTCTTTGGTGGTAGCACAACAGTTTTGATATACCAGTACTATTTAAACAATTCATTACTGCACTTCTCTTTGGTGGTAGCACAACAGTTTTGATATACCAGGCAACAATTCATTACTGCACTTCTCTTTGGTGGTAGCACAACAGTTTTGATATACCAGTACGTATTTAAACAATTCATTACTGCACTTCTCTTTGGTGGTAGCACAACAGTTTTGATATACCAGGCAATAATTCATTACTGCACTTCTCTTTGGTGGCAGCACAACACTTTTAATATACCAGTATGTATTTAAACCATTCATTACTGCACTTCTCTTTGGTGGTAGCACAACAGTTTTGATATACCAGTACGTATTTAAACAATTCATTACTGCACTTCTCTTTGGTGGTAGCACAACAGTTTTGATATACCAGTACGTATTTAAACAATTCATTACTGCACTTCTCTTTGGTGGTAGCACAACAGTTTTGATATACCAGCACGTATTTAAACAATTCATTACTGCACTTCTCTTTGGTGGTAGCACAACAGTTTTGATATACCAGCATTTATTTAAACAATTCATTACTGCACTTCTCTTTGGTGGTAGCACAACAGTTTTGATATACCAGCACGTATTTAAACAATTCATTACTGCACTTCTCTTTGGTGGTAGCACAACAGTTTTGATATACCAGTACGTATTTAAACAATTCATTACTGCACTTCTCTTTGGTGGTAGCACAACAATTTTGATATACCAGTACGTATTTAAACAATTCATTACTGCACTTCTCTTTGGTGGTAGCACAACAGTTTTGATATACCAGTACGTATTTAAACAATTCATTACTGCACTTCTCTTTGGTGGTAGCACAACAGTTTTGATATACCAGTACGTATTTAAACCATTCATTACTGCACTTCTCTTTGGCGGTAGCACAACAGTTTTGATATACCAGTGCGTATTTAAACCACAAAAGCATCCAACAAATGAAATTTAACAATTGCACATGGGTCTGTAAAAATTACATTAAACACAATGTTTAACCAGTGAAAGTATTCAAAGTGTCCCATACCATTTTATATAATTGTGGTCAGAGCACAAGATTGTAACATATACCTATAAGGCACTAAATGGTTTGGTCCCAATTTATTCACCTTCACACCTACTTCCAACTAGACCTTTCCAATCACATTCTAAAAATACTGATTCCACCACCGTTTAAGACTAAAACATGGAAAACTGGAGTTGTGCACCTGCAGTATTGTGCACCTGCAGTATTGTGCACCTGCAGTATTGTGCACCTGCAGTGTTGTGCACCTGCAGTGTTGTGCACCTGCAGTGTTGTGCACCTGCAGTGTTGTGCACCTGCAGTGTTGTGCACCTGCAGTGTTGTGCACCTGCAGTGTTGTGCACCTGCAGTATTGTGCACCTGCAGTGTTGTGCACCTGCAGTGTTGTGCACCTGCAGAGTTGTGCACCTGCAGTGTTGTGCGCCTGCAGAGTTGTGCGCCTGCAGTGTTGTGCGCCTGCAGTGTTGTGCACCTGCAGAGTTGTGCACCTGCAGTGTTGTGCGCCTGCAGAGTTGTGCACCTGCAGTGTTGTGCGCCCAGTGTTGTGCAGCACCTAGCGCTTGTGCACCTGCAGTGTTGTGCACCTGCAGTGTTTGCACCTGTGTTGTGCACCTGCAGTGTTGTGCACCTGCAGTGTTGTGCACCTGCAGTGTTGTGCACCTGCAGTGTTGTGCACCTGCAGTGTTGTGCACCTGCAGTGTTGTGCACCTGCAGAGTTGTGCACCTGCAGTGTTGTGCACCTGCAGTGTTGTGCGCCTGCAGTGTTGTGCGCCTGCAGAGTTGTGCGCCTGCAGTGTTGTGCGCCTGCAGTGTTGTGCGCCTGCAGTGTTGTGCGCCTGCAGTGTTGTGCGCCTGCAGTGTTGTGCGCCTGCAGTGTTGTGCGCCTGCAGTGTTGTGCGCCTGCAGTGTTGTGCGCCTGCGGTGTTGTGCGCCTGCAGTGTTGTGCCTGCAGTGTTGTGCGCCTGCAGTGTTGTGCGCCTGCAGTGTTGTGCGCCTGCAGTGTTGTGCGCCTGCAGTGTGCGCCTGCAGTGTTGTGCGCCTGCAGTGTTGTGCGCCTGCAGTGTTGTGCGCCTGCAGTGTTGTGCGCCTGCAGTGTTGTGCGCCTGCAGTGTTGTGCGCCTGCAGTGTTGTGCGCCTGCAGTGTTGTGCGCCTGCAGTGTTGTGCGCCTGCAGTTGTGCGCCTGCAGTGTTGCGCCTGCAGTGTTGTGCGCCTGCAGTTGTGCGCCTGCAGTATTTTGCGCCTGCTGCGCCTGCAGTGTTGTGCGCCTGCAGCGCCTGCAGCGCCTTGTGCGCCTGCAGTGTTGTGCGCCTGCAGTGTGCGCCTGCAGTGGCCTGCAGTTAATGCGCAGTGTTGTGCCTGCAGTGTTGTGCGCCTGCAGTGTTGTGCGCCTGCAGTGTTGTGCGCCTGCAGTGTTGTGCGCCTGCAGTGTTGTGCGCCTGCAGTGTTGTGCGCCTGCAGTATTTGTGCGCCTGCAGTGTTGTGCGCCTGCAGTGTTGTGCGCCTGCAGTGTTTGCGCCTGCAGTGTTGCGCCTGCAGTTGTGCGCCTAGTTGTGCGCCTGCCTGCAGTGTTGTGCGTATGCAGTGTTGTGCGCCTGCAGTGTTGTGCGCCTGCAGTGTTGTGCGCCTGCAGTGTTGTGCGCCTGCAGTGTTGTGCGCCTGCAGTGTTGTGCGCCTGCAGTGTTGTGCGCCTGCAGTGTTTGTATGCAGTGTTGTGCGCCTGCAGCGCTGTGCACCTGCAGTGTTGTGCGCCTGCAGTGTTGTGCGCCTGCAGTGTTGTGCGCCTGCAGTGTTGTGCACCTGCAGTGTTGTGCACCTGCAGTGTTGTGCGCCTGCAGTGTTGTGCGCCTGCAGTGTTGTGCGCCTGCAGTGTTGTGCGTATGCAGTGTTGTGCGCCTGCAGCGCTGTGCACCTGCAGTGTTGTGCACCTGCAGTGTTGTGCACCTGCAGCGCTGTGCACCTGTAGCGCTGTGGAAAAAGTTACCTGAGGATGCAAAACACTGACTTTTTCTGATTGTATATTTACCTCCGCCAATAAAGTTGGACGGAAGGGTATGTTTTCACCTCTGTAAATTTGTTTGTTTGTTTGTCATCAAGATATTTTAAGAACTGATCTGATGACTGGATTTAAATCAAATTCAGTGTGTGGTTTTGTTATTGCTTAAGGAAGAAGTGATAACAATTTGAGATATATTGGAACAGGTAAAAGGGTACAAATTAGGGGGCTTGTTTTGCCCTATTTGTCTGTTATCAAGATATCTCTAGAACTGATGATTGGATTTTGATTAAATCTGGTGTGTGGTTTTGTTACTGTTTCATAAAGAAGTGATTAAAATGTGGGACTAATTGGAACAGGGGAAGGGCATAAATTGAGGGGTGGGATGTTTTCGGATGAGATCTGTCAAGACTGAAACTTTCCAAATGGAAAGTGCTGAACAATGACTTTTGTGCTCTGAATGAAGATCCAAACATTAATTTCTGGATCAAAGAGGCTTACATCAAGTGTTCTCTGGAATCAATAAAAATGATACAAATGATTTCTGCCATGAATGGAAAATGATGGAATGTGAATCCTGGCTGAATAGAGCTCAAACAATGATGCTTCACTTAAATAAAACTGAAAACAATGGTATGGCCTTGGAAGAAATCCAGTCAGAAGATAATCTTCAAGTCTTCAGATTGCAAATGTTCATTACAGATCAAAACTTGGGGATGAATCTTGGTGGGCCTAGGATTTCTGAGGTAGAGTATAATGGGTGTGGGGAAGAACTCTACAATTATTCTAGGCTTGTTGGAATTACAATGGGGCAGAGGTATGCACTCTAGAGAGTGCTAATATTCTAGCTACTCAAGATTTATTTTATGTATAAAAATTTAACATTTACATATTTATATATTGAAATTTTAACCTCTTACATATTCACCTTTTATATCTATTCATTTATATTTGTATGCATTTTATCTGTTATATTATTATACTTGAATGGAAAGTGCCTAGAAGCAGTATCCATTGGATAAGGTGCTAAATAAATTTTGTACAATAATAATAACCAACCTTGAATTTTGCAGGCATGAAGAGGTAGTACTGTTGTAATTTTTCAACTGTTTGATACTTGGTTGACACTTCCACTTTGACAGGGTCAAGCAGGGATGCCCTTTGAAGCTTTGCAACCTGGAATATAAAAGTAATATTCAAAACAAATATTAGTGGAAAATTTGTATGTAGGTTGGACTTACTATAACACCAACACAGGCAAATCAAATTTACAAACAAAATAATTTGTGCAATAATTTTTTCAAGGCCAAGTCATGTATGGCTTTAGTAATAGAAGTGTATTGGTGAAATTCCAAAAGAAAGGAGGGGTAGGGGAGGGGACCTCCCGGACACTTCTCTGGATCTGTCCTTGGTACTATATAAATGTAAACCAAGAAGATGATATGATTATAAGCCTACCAAGGTTGGAGGGTATAAGACGAGAAACAGGCCCGTAGCCAGGAATTTTCGCAAGGGGGGTAGGAGCACAAGCACTCCACGGGGGCACATTGTGTTATGTTTTTTTGTTGATTTTTTGCAAGGGGGGCACACACCTTCACAGGGGGGGCACAGGCCCCCGTGCCCCATGCTGGCTACAGGCCCCCGTGCCCCATGCTGGCTACAGGCCTGGTTGGTACTGACAAGCATTGATTCCTATATGCCAATATAACTGATATATAATGAAAGTATATAGAAAGTTCCCGCCCCCCTCTCCCCATGTTGACACATGCATTCCAATATGCTAGCATAGCTGCTTCCAAGTGGTTACAAGGAGTCAGGTGACGAGTCACATGCAAGAACTGAAGAATGCTTTGCCTATAAGCTCTGTATGCGCCCAAAAAATTATGGTCTAAAATAATATTCCCGATAGAGGTTTGAATGTAAAATCATGTGTTTTATAGCAAAGTTAGGGCTTGGGTTTCAAAAAATTCCACTAGGGCATCAAAAAGCTTGCTAGAGCTGCAAAAATCTCCTGCTTGGGTTGCAAAATTCTCCCGCTTGGGTTGCAAATATCTCCCGCTATGTCTGCAAAAATATCCCAATAGGGCTTCGAAAATCCCACTAGGGCTTCAAAAATCCCACTAAGGCTTCAAAAATCCTGCTAGGGTTGCAAATTTCTCCCGCTAGGGCTGCAAATTTCTCCCGCTCAGTGCTTTTAAAGTCCCACTAGGGTTTCAAAAATCCCAATAGGGCTTCAAAAATCCTGCTAGGGCTGCAAAAATCTCCCATTAGAGCTGCAAAAATCTCCTGCAAGGGCTTCAAACATCACATTAAGGCTTCAAAAATCTCGCTAGGGCTTCAAAAATCATGCTAGGCCTGCAAAAATCTCCCATTAGGGCTGCAAAAATATCTCACAAGGGCTTCAAAATTTCTGCTAGTGCTACAAAAATCCTGCTAGCACTTTAAAAATCCTGCTAGGGTTTTAAAAATTTGCAGGGCTTTTGTCCAGAAAACAATATCCCGCTAGGTTTAATGAAATACCATGCGTTGTATACGCGAGTAAGGGCTTGAGAGTTAGGTTTAAAAATCTTGATAGGGCTCAAAATTTGCAGGGTTTTGTATAAAAAGCAATATGTCCCTAGGATTTAATAAAATATCATATTTTTTATAGCCAAGTTAGGACTTGAGAAAATAAATTTAGCTTGAAAAAATTCTGCTATGGCTTCAAAATTTGCAGGGCTTTTTCCACAACATCCTGCTAGGTTTACATGAAATATCATGTCTTATAGCAGAATAAGGGCTTGATAACTTTAGTATTGAGCCTATTATAGCTTCAAAAAACTCATGAAGTTCGATACATGAGTAGAACAGTCAGATGAGGGTCCCATCATCATGAATTTGGCCAAATTTTGTTCCAATTTTTTACAAATAATGTTCAAATTTTGGTAGATATTGACAGTTTATTTACAAGTTGGCGCAAAGGGCCTAAGTTCATACTTAGATGTATAAGAAATCCAGGAAAATCATGGACTGTCCCCATAAAAAGCCTACCTGATCACAAAAGTGGCAACATGCAATAGAATAGTAAATGAATATCTAACAAAATAATGTATGTAATTGTCCTACCGCTTAGTGTAGCCATTGATTATTGTCCTACCGCTTAGTGTGGCCATTGGTTATTGCCCTACCGCTTAGTGTAGCCATTGGTTATTGTCCTACCACTTAATGTAGCCATTGCTTATTGTACTACCACTTAGTGTAGCCATTGGTTATTGTCCTACCGCTTAGTGTAGCCATTGGTTATTGTACTACCACTTAATGTAGCCATTGCTTATTGTACTACCACTTAGTGTAGCCATTGGTTATTGTACTACCGCTTAGTGTAGCCATTGGTTATTGTCCTACCACTTAGTGTAGCCATTGGTTATTGTCCTACCACTTAGTGTAGCCATTGGTTATTGTGCTACCGCTTAGCGTAGCCATTGGTTATTGTCCTACCTCTTAGCGTAGCCATTGGTTATTGTCCTACCTCTTAGTGTAGCCATTGGTTATTGTACTACTGCTTAGTGTAGCCATTGATTATTGTCCTACCGCTTAGTGTAGCCGTTGGATATTGTCCTACAGCTTAGTGTAGCCATTGGTTATTGTTTACCGCTTAGCGTAGCTGTTGGATATTGTCCTACCGCTTAGAATACCCAAAGGTTATTGTCCTACCGCTTAGTTTAGCCATCGGTTATTGTCCTACAGCTTAACGTAGCCATCGGTTATTGTCCTACCGCTTACCATAGCCATTGTTTATTGTCCTACCGCTTAGTGTAGCCATTGGTTATTGTCCTACCGCTTAGTGTAGCCATTGGTTATTGTCCTACCGCTTACCATAGCCATTGGTTATTGTCCTACCGTTGTTTAGTGCCATTGGTTAGCCATTGGTTATTGTCCTACCGCTTAGTGTAGCCATTGGTTATTGTCCCACCGCTTTAGTTATTGTAGCCATTAGTTATTGTCCTACCGCCTTAGTGTAGCCATTGGTTATTGTCCCACCGCTGTTAGTGTAGCCATTGGTTATTGTCCTACCGCTTAGCCATTGTTTATTGTCCTAGCCATTGGTTATTGTCCTACCGCTTAGTGTAGCCATTAGTTATTGTCCTACCGCTTAGTGTAGCCATTGGTTATTGTCCTACCACTTAGTGTAGCCATTGATTATTGTCCTACCGCTTAGTGTAGCCATTGGTTATTGTCCTACCGCTTAGTGTAGCCATTGGTTATTGTACTACCGCTTAGTGTAGCCATTGGTTATTGTCCTACCGCTTAGTGTAGCCATTGGTTATTGTCCTACCGCTTAGTGTAGCCATTGGTTATTGTCCTACCGCTTAGAGTAGCCATTGGTTATTGTCCTACCGCTTAGTGTAGCCATTGGTTATTGCCCTACCACTTAGTGTAGCCATTGGTTATTGTCCCACCGCTTAGCGTAGCCATTGGTTATTGTCCTAACGCTTAGCGTAGCCATTGGTTATTGTCCTACTGCTTAGCGTAGCCATTGGCTATTGTCCCACCGCTTAGCGTAGCCATTGGTTATTGTACTACCGCTTAGTGTAGCCATTGGTTATTGTCCTACCGCTTAGTGTAGCCATTGGTTATTGTCCTACCACTTAGTGTAGCCATTGATTATTGTACTACCGCTTAGTGTAGCCATTGGTTATTGTCCTACCGCTTAGTGTAGCCATTGATTATTGTCCTACCACTTAGTGTAGCCATTGATTATTGTACTACTGCTTAGTGCAGCCATTGGTTATTGTCCTACCGCTTAGTGTAGCCATTGATTATTGTACTACTGCTTAGTGTAGCCATTGGTTATTGTCCTACCGCTTAGTGTAGCCATTGGTTATTGTCCTACCATTAAGTGTAGCCATTGATTATTGTACTACCGCTTAGTGTAGCCATTGGTTATTGTCCTACCGCTTAGTGTAGCCATTGATTATTGTACCCTTAGTGTAGCCATTGATTATTGTACTACCGCTTAGTGTAGCCATTGGTTATTGTCCTGCAACCGCTACCTTAGCCATTGTGTAGCCATTGGTTATTGTCCTACCGCTTAGTGTAGCCATTGGTTATTGTCCTACCGCTAAGTGTAGCCATTGGTTATTGTCCTACCGCTTAGTGTAGCCATTGGTTATTGTACTACTAGCTGTTAGTGTAGCCATTGGTTATTGTCCTACCGCTTAGTGTAGCCATTGGTTATTGTCCTACCGTCCTAGTGTAGCCATTGGTTATTGTCCTACCGCTTTAGTGTAGCCATTGGTTATTGTCCTACCGCTTAGTGTAGCCATTGGTTATTGTCCTACCGCTTAGTAGAGCCATTGGTTATTGTACTACCGCTTAGTGTAGCCATTGGTTATTGTCCTACCGCTTAGTGTAGCCATTGGTTACTGTCCTACCACTTAGTGTAGCCATTGGTTATTGTCCTACCACTTAGTGTAGCCATTAATTATTGTCCTACCACTTAGTGTAGCCATTGATTATTGTCCTACCACTTAGTGTAGCCATTGATTTGTGTCCTAACGCTTAGTTTAGCCATTGGTTATTGTCCTACCGCTTAGTGTAGCCATTGGTTATTGTCCTACCACTTAGTGTAGCCATTGGTTATTGTACTACCGCTTAGTGTAGCCATTGGTTATTGTCCTACCGCTTAGTGTAGCCATTGGTTATTGTCCTACCACTTAGTGTAGCCATTGGTTATTGTCCTACCACTTAGTGTAGCCATTAATTATTGTCCTACCACTTAGTGTAGCCATTGATTATTGTCCTACCACTTAGTGTAGCCATTGATTTGTGTCCTAACGCTTAGTTTAGCCATTGGTTATTGTCCTACCACTTAGTGTAGCCATTGGTTATTGTCCTACCACTTAGTGTAGCCATTGGTTATTGTCCTACCACTTAGTGTAGCCATTAATTATTGTCCTACCACTTAGTGTAGCCATTGATTATTGTCCTAGCACTTAGTGTAGCCATTGATTTGTGTCCTAACGCTTAGTTTAGCCATTGGTTATTGTCCTACCGCTTAGTGTAGCCATTGGTTATTGTCCTACCGCTTAGTGTAGCCATTAATTATTGTCCTACTGCTTAGTGTGGCCATTGGTTATTGTCCTACCGCTTAGTGTAGCCATTGGTTATTGTCCTACCGCTTAGTGTAGCCATTGATTATTGTCCTACCGCTTAGTGTAGTTATTGATTATTGTACTACCACTTAGTGTAGCCATTGATTATTGTCCTACCACTTAGTGTAGCCATTGATTTGTGTCCTAACGCTTAGTTTAGCCATTGGTTATTGTCCTACCGCTTAGTGTACTCAAGTGTAGTGCACTCAACTATTCATAGTTGAGTTCAGTGCCTGTGCAGGAAGCTCCTCTATCACTCTCTGCAAAACAGCTATTTTTGTACCAGTTTAAGTTTGTGATCAGTTTGGAATTTTATATGGACATATTAGTTTTACACCTGAATCAACATGGTCATATTTTTCATATCTACATTGTATCAAGTTTTTTAGCATTTTGGATGTATTTATCTTGAAACTTTTTTGTATGTGACTTCAAGTTACTAAACATGTTCACATACACTTGATTTCTCATCATCAAGTTCATGCTTCACTTCACTGATTCTCAATCAATAGAGAATCATGAGAGTTATTCAATTGAATCGGTCACTGGAAGTACTACTAATCCTCAATTACCAGATTACAGCTATTGTGATGTACTTCAACTCCTGTGCCTACTATCAATATTATCAGATATAGTGCGAGTATTTGCTGGGACTACAAAACAGTGGATATGGCTTAGCTTGGCCCTTTTTCAGAGGACACTTGTTTACCTATATATAATCTACCAAACTTCATCAAAGTATATGCAAAATCCATCACTTGCCACAGAAACCAAAAAAGCATACTAGAAGAGGTACTAGAGCTGGTAAAAGGAGAAAACCCCCCTTGTCATCTGCAAATAACACTACCAAATTCTGCTGTATTAAGACAAGATCGGTTAGAAATAAAACAACAGAATTTGTGGATTTTGTTCTTAAACATAATTACGACCTAATAGCTCTAACAGAGACTTGGATCAAAGCAGAAGATAAAACTCTTATCGGGAATATTACCCCTGCTGGATACTCTTTCATACATGCCCCTCGTGTTGGCAGTAAACGTAGAGGAGGGGTGGCACTTTTGTATAAATCTGATTTGAATATAAATTTTCATGACACTGGACTTCTGTTAAAATCACTTGAATCACTCTGTGTGGATGTTACTAGCGACAAATCTTCTCTAAGCCTTGTTGTCTTGTATCGTCCTCAAAGCAAATCAACAAACTGTTCATTAATGTGTTTTCGAGGAAATCTCGGACCTTGTTAATCACAAGGCACTTAGATCCTTACCAATAATTATTACAGGAAATTTCAATGTTCATGTTGATAATCATTCTGATGTGAATGCCCATTCTTTCCGTAATGTACTATCGATATATGGACTTGAGCAGCACGTCTCTACTCCAACACACACATGGACATCTGTTAGACCTGTTTATCACACATCTTCAGACCCACAAGTTTTCTCCAAACTTTGTGTTGTTGATGGTCTATCTGATCATTATGCCATCATATGTAAAACCCTATTGAGAAAATCAGCATCTGCTAACAAATGCATTACTACTCGCAGGTTAAATGCAATTGACATTGAGGCGTTATGTGACGATATTGCCAATGTTGATATATCCACTTCTTCCACACTGTCTAGCAAGGCACAGCTATATAACTCTGAGCTAAGATCATTACTCAGCAAGCATGCTCCAGCAAAAAAAAGAAACGTAAGAATCAGACCTAACACCAGCTGGTACAATGATGAGATAGACACCGAACAACGGAAGCGCAGAGAGCTTGAGAAGAAATGGAGAAAATCACTTCTGGAGGTAGATCGTCAGATTTACAACCACCAGAAACAGAAAGTCATCTCACTAATAAAAAGAGCCAATGCCAATTATTACAACGACTTATGTGCAACTCACTCAAAGGATCAAAAGCAACTTTTCAACATTATCAATAAATTACTTCATTGCAATCAGGAATCTCCTCTCCTGACAGTGAATCAGATAAAGATCTTGCAAACAAGTTCTGTCACTTTTTCTCAGAAAAATTTAGAAAGATCAGAGATGGTTTCAAGATTGTTGATGATTTATCATGTGATAAAACAATTATAACACTTCATCGTCTTACGGATTTTGAACCTGTCTCAGAGGAGGAGATACACCGTATGCTGTTCCAATCACCAACAAAGTCTTGTGAATTAGATCCGCAGCCTACTTTTCTTCTTAAAAAATGTGCTAGTACTGTAGTTCCACTCATCACTGATATTGTGAATCACTCGCTTGATTCAGGCATTGTGCCACTTGAGATGAAAATGGCACATGTCCGTCCACTTATAAAAAAGCAAAGCTTGGATCATATTGTACTGAGCAATTATCGGCCGGTTTCCAACCTTACGTTTCTCAGCAAGACTTTTGAGCATGTAGTCATTGCAAGACTAAATCCATTTCTGCAAGAGCATGATTTGTGCGATGACAATCAATCCACATATCGTGCCAATCACAGTACAGAATCAGCCCTGTTAAAAGTGCAGAATGACTTGCTCCAAGGTATGGACAATGCTAAAATCACACTGTTGGTGCTATTAGACTTATTGGCAGCTTTCGACACTGTGGACCACAGAAAGCTGATAAATCGACTCAAAGATCGAATTGGCATTGATGGTTTAGTTTTAGATTGGTTTAAGTCATACTTGTCTGATAGACACCAGCTTGTTTGTATCAATGACGCTACCTCCGAAAGAGTTCCTCTAGAATATGGAGTTCCCCAGGGCTCTGTTATTGAACCAAGCGCCTTTTCTATTTACACACTTCCATTGGGCGATTTAATTCACAAACACAACTTAAATTATCATCGATATGCTGGTGAAACTCAGATATACGTGTCTGTCGATCCGGTACAGGATCACGTGGATTCCGCTATTAAGCAACTGGAAAGGTGCGTTGATGAAATTAAATCCTGGATGGCACAGAACTACCTAAAACTAAACGACGACAAAGAGAGTTCATGGTTATCGGGACAAAATACCAAACAGCAAAAGTGCAAATCCCACACATAAGAATTGCTAATGCTTACATAACCCCATCTACGGAAGTCCGCAACCTTGGAATTACTCTGGATTCATCCCTTTCTATGAGCAATCACATTACCTCTGTTTGCAAAGCTGCCTACATTTCCATTCGGAATATAAGTCGCATTCGCAGTTGTTTAAACCACGAGACTGCTGAAATATTAGTACATGCCTTTATTACTTCAAAGATAGATATCCGAAATTCCCTATTGTATGGCATCACAAAAACACAGCTAAACTGGCTTCAAAGAATTCAGAATATTGCGGCAAGACTAATAACCTTCACTAAGCCCTCTGCTCATATTACACCAGTTTTGTGTAAACTTCACTGGTTACCAGTTGAACAGCGTATTGTATTTAAAGTAGCCTTGTTCGTTTACAAAATTTTACATGGCTCTGCGCCATCTTACCTGTGTGGACTCGTTGACCTATATGTTCCAGCACGTGAGAACTTGCATTCATCGTCTCAGGTTCTGCTTCAGGAAAGAGTCGCGAGAAACCAGTGGGGATCAAGATCATTATATGTCGCAGCGGCCAAAGTGTGGAATGGTCTCCCACAAACTGTAAGATCCGCTAATTACCTGGACAGTTTCAAAACTGGTATAAAAACATTCCTTTTCAAAAAACTTTCTTGTTAATGTTGCACTGTTGTATGTTTATTCCAGCCTGGGATGAGTTTGAACTGTTTAACTAGCTTGTCTTTTTTTGCAAAGCGCCATGAGCGCCTTTTGGCGGATACCGGCGCTTTATCAAGTATACATTATTATTATTATTAGTGTAGCCATTACTTATTGTCCTACCGCTTAGTGTAGCCATTAGTTATTGTCCTACCGCTTAGTGTAGCCATTGGTTATTGTCCTACCGCTTGGTGTAGCCATTGGTTATTGTCCTACCGCTTAGTGTAGCCATTGGTTATTGTCCTACCGCTTAGTGTAGCCATTGGTTATTGTCCTACCGCTTGGTGTAGCCATTGGTTCTTGTCCTACCGCTTAGTGTAGCCATTGGTTATTGTCCTACCGCTTAGTGTAGCCATTGGTTATTGTCCACCGCTTAGCGTAGCCATTGGTTATTGTCCTACCGCTTAGTGTAGCCATTGGTTATTGTCCTACCGCTTAGTGTAGCCATTGGTTATTGTCCTACCGCTTAGTGTAGCCATTGGTTATTGTCCTACCGCTTAGTGTAGCCATTGGTTATTGTCCTACCGCTTAGTGTAGCCATTGGTTCTCCAAATATGCCGTGAAGAGGGACTACACTCAAATTTTGCGCAGCGCCTTCTTCAACAATCAACTAAACACGCTCTTTGCATACGGGTCAACTAAACACGCTATGTGCATACGTGTATTCCGCGACTAACGACACGCTATGTGCATACGTGTATTCCACGACTGACGACACACTATGTGCATATGGGTGTTCTGCGACTGATGACACACTATGTGCATACGTGTATTCAGCGACTGACGACACGCTATGTGCATACGGGTGTTCTGCGACTGATGACACACTATGTGCATACGTGTATTCCGCGACTGACGACACGCTATGTGCATACGGGTGTTCTGCGACTGACGACACGCTATGTGCATACGGGTGTTCTGCGACTGACGACACGCTATGTGCATACGTGTATTCCGCGACTGACGACACGCTATGTGCACACAGGTGTTCTGCGACTGATGACACACTATGTGCATACGTGTATTCCGCGACTGACGACACACTATGTGCATACAGGTGTTCCGCGACTGACGACACGCTATGTGCATACGTGTATTCCGCGACTGACGACACGCTATGTGCATACGGGTGTTCTGCGACTGACGACACACTATGTGCATACGTGTATTCCGCGACTGATGACACACTATGTGCATACGTGTATTCCGCGACTGACGACACACTATGTGCATACGTGTATTCCGCGACTGACGACACGCTATGTGCATACAGGTGTTCTGCGACTGATGACTGATATTTGACTTTTTTTAATTTGTGACTGTTTCATGTCATTGCACAAATTATTAATCCACTGTTTCCTATTCAAGAGACTTATATCTGATTCCTTGTGTAATTTCACGGTTCAATATAATCTATACTAGAAATTAACATAGGGTCCACAAGCAGCGCGTATGAGCATTATTTCATGTGACCTGATCACTTCTTAACTTAGGCCTACAAAGCTGGTTACAGGGGAAAGATAAGTTATCAAGGGCGGATCCAGGATTTTCCAAAAGGGCAGTCCAAGCCTTCGAATCCAAGGCCAAGTCATGTATGGCTTTAGTATGAGAAGTGTCTTGGTGAAATTCTAAAAGGAAGGGGGGTCCGGACTGCCCCCCCCCCCCTTCCCTCCCTCCCCCTCCTTTCCTAGATCCGCCCTTGATCTTAAACTAGAACTGGAAAAATTGAGATCTGCATGCTGAAAACCTAAGCAGTTTTCCGTAATTAATGATAACACAGATTTTGTCCAGCAATTTTGTGGCTTAAAACCATGGGAAATGTCAAAAAAATTAGTAAAACTGTATCTAGGAAGAGTATTTATAATAAGAATAAGAATATCGCCATAAGAACTATTCTACCATACATGCATCACCTAGTCCAAATATCGCCATAAGAACTATTCTACCATAACGTGCATTATCTAGTCCAAATATCGCCATAAGAACTATTCTACCATAACGTGCATTATCTAGTCCAAATATCGCCATAAGAACTAATCTACCATACATGCATCACCTAGTCCAATATCGCCATAAGAACTATTCTACCATACATGCATCACCTAGTCCAAATATCGCCATAAGAACTATTCTACCATAACGTGCATCACCTAGTCCAAATATCGCCATAAGAACTATTCTACCATAACGTGCATCATTTAGTTTAAATATCGCCATAAGAACTATTCTACCATAACGTGCATCACCTAGTCCAAATATCGCCATAAGAACTATTTTACCATAACGTGCATCACCTAGTCCAATATCGCCATAAGAACTATTCTACCATACATGCATCACCTAGTCCAAATATCGCCATAAGAACTAATCTACCATAACGTGCATCACCTAGTCCAATATCGCCATAACTATTTTACCATACATGCATCACCTAGTCCAAATATCGCCATAAGAACTATTCTACCATACATGCATCACCTAGTCCAAATATTGCCGAAAGAACTATTCTACCATAACGTGCATCACCTAGTCCAAATATCGCCATAAGAACTATTCTACCATAACGTGCATCACCTAGTTCAAATATCGCCATAAGAACTATTCTACCATAACGTGCATCACCTAGTCCAAATATCGCCATAAGAACTATTCTACCATACATGCATCACCTAGTCCAAATATCGCCATAAGAACTAATCTACCATAACGTGCATCACCTAGTCCAATATCGCCATAAGAACTATTTTACCATACATGCATCACCTAGTCCAAATATCGCCATAAGAACTATTCTACCATACATGCATCACCTAGTCCAAATATTGCCGAAAGAACTATTCTACCATAACGTGCATCACCTAGTCCAAATATCGCCATAAGAACTAATCTACAATAACGTGCATCACCTAGTCCAATATCGCCATAAGAACTAATCTACCATAACGCATCACCTAGTCCAAATATCGCCATAAAAACTATTCTACCATACATGCATCACCTAGTCCAAATATCGCCATAAGAACTATTCTACCATACATGCATCACCTAGTCCAAATATCGCCATAAGAACTATTCTACCATACATGCATCACCTAGTCCAAATATCGCCATAAGAACTATTCTACCATACATGCATCACCTAGTCCAAATATCGCCATAAGAACTAATCTACCATAACGTGCATCACCTAGTCCAAATATCGCCATAAGAACTATTCTACCATACATGCATCACCTAGTCCAAATATCGCCATAAGAACTATTCTACCATACATGCATCACCTAGTCCAAATATCGCCATTAGAACTATTCTACCATACATGCATCACCTAGTCCAAATATCGCCATAAGAACTAATCTACCATACATGCATCACCTAGTCCAAATATCGCCATAAGAACTATTCTACCATAACGCATCACCTAGTCCACATATCGCCATAAGAACTAATCTACCATAACGTGCATCACCTAGTCCAAATATCGCCATAAGAACTATTCTACCATACATGCATCACCTAGTCCAAATATCGCCATAAGAACTATTCTACCATACGTGCATCACCTAGTCCAAATATCGCCATAAGAACTATTCTACCATACGTGCATCACCTAGTCCAAATATCGCCATAAGAACTATTCTACCATACATGCATCACCTAGTCCAAATATCGCCATAAGAACTATTCTACCATAACGCATCACCTAGTCCAATATCGCCATAAGAACTATTCTACCATACATGCATCACCTAGTCCAATATCGCCATAAGAACTATTCTACCATAACGTGCTTCACCTAGTCCAAATATCGCCATAAGAACTAATCTAGCATAACGTGCATCACCTAGTCCAAATATCGCCATAAGAACTAATCTACCATAACGTGCATTATCTAGTCCAAATATCGCCATAAGAACTATTCTACCATACATGCATCACCTAGTCCAAATATCGCCATAAGAACTATTCTACCATAATGTGCATTACCTAGTCCAAATATCGCCATAAGAACTATTCTACCATACATGCATCACCTAGTCCAAATATCGCCATAAGAACTATTCTACCATAACGTGCATTACCTAGTCCAAATATCGCCATAAGAACTATTCTACCATACATGCATCACCTAGTCCAAATATCGCCATAAGAACTATTCTACCATACATGCATCACCTAGTCCAAATATCGCCATTAGAACTATTCTACCATACATGCATCACCTAGTCCAAATATCGCCATAAGAACTAATCTACCATACATGCATCACCTAGTCCAAATATCGCCATAAGAACTATTCTACCATAACGTGCATCACCTAGTCCACATATCGCCATAAGAACTAATCTACCATAACGTGCATCACCTAGTCCAAATATCGCCATAAGAACTATTCTACCATACATGCATCACCAGTCCAAATATCGCCATAAGAACTATTCTACCATACGTGCATCACCTAGTCCAAATATCGCCATAAGAACTATTCTACCATACGTGCATCACCTAGTCCAAATATCGCCATAAGAACTATTCTACCATACATGCATCACCTAGTCCAAATATCGCCATAAGAACTATTCTACCATAACGCATCACCTAGTCCAATATCGCCATAAGAACTATTCTACCATACATGCATCACCTAGTCCAATATCGCCATAAGAACTATTCTACCATAACGTGCTTCACCTAGTCCAAATATCGCCATAAGAACTAATCTAGCATAACGTGCATCACCTAGTCCAAATATCGCCATAAGAACTAATCTACCATAACGTGCATTATCTAGTCCAAATATCGCCATAAGAACTATTCTACCATACATGCATCACCTAGTCCAAATATCGCCATAAGAACTATTCTACCATAATGTGCATTACCTAGTCCAAATATCGCCATAAGAACTATTCTACCATACATGCATCACCTAGTCCAAATATCGCCATAAGAACTATTCTACCATAACGTGCATTACCTAGTCCAAATATCGCCATAAGAACTATTCTACCATACATGCATCACCTAGTCCAAATATCGCCATAAGAACTATTCTACCATAACGTGCATTACCTAGTCCAAATATCGCCATAAGAACTAATCTACCATACATGCATCACCTAGTCCAAATATCGCCATAAGAACTATTCTACCATAATGTGCATTACCTAGTCCAAATATCGCCATAAGAACTATTCTACCATAACGTACATTACCTAGTCCAAATATCGCCATAAGAACTATTCTACCATAACGTGCATTACCTAGTCCAAATATCGCCATAAGAACTAATCTACCATAACGTGCATCACCTAGTCCAAATATCGCCATAAGAACTATTCTACCATAACGTGCATTATCTAGTCCAAATATCGCCATAAGAACTATTCTACCATACATTGCATCACCTAGTCCAAATATCGCCATAAGAACTATTCTACCATACATGCATCACCTAGTCCAAATATCGCCATAAGAACTATTCTACCATACATGCATCACCTAGTCCAAATATCGCCATAAGAACTATTCTACCATACATGCATCACCTAGTCCAAATATCGCCATAAGAACTAATCTACCATAACGTGCATTATCTAGTCCAAATATCGCCATAAGAACTAATCTACCATACATGCATCACCTAGTCCAATATCGCCATAAGAACTATTCTACCATACATGCATCACCTAGTCCAAATATCGCCATAAGAACTATTCTACCATAACGTGCATCACCTAGTCCAAATATCGCCATAAGAACTATTCTACCATAACGCATCATTTAGTTTAAATATCGCCATAAGAACTATTCTACCATAACGCATCACCTAGTCCAAATATCGCCATAAGAACTATTTTACCATAACGCATCACCTAGTCCAATATCGCCATAAGAACTATTCTACCATACATGCATCACCTAGTCCAAATATCGCCATAAGAACTAATCTACCATAACGCATCACCTAGTCCAATATCGCCATAACTATTTTACCATACATGCATCACCTAGTCCAAATATCGCCATAAGAACTATTCTACCATACATGCATCACCTAGTCCAAATATTGCCGAAAGAACTATTCTACCATAACGTGCATCACCTAGTCCAAATATCGCCATAAGAACTATTCTACCATAACGCATCACCAGTTCAAATATCGCCATAAGAACTATTCTACCATAACGCATCACCTAGTCCAAATATCGCCATAAGAACTATTCTACCATACATGCATCACCTAGTCCAAATATCGCCATAAGAACTAATCTACCATAACGTGCATCACCTAGTCCAATATCGCCATAAGAACTATTTTACCATACATGCATCACCTAGTCCAAATATCGCCATAAGAACTATTCTACCATACATGCATCACCTAGTCCAAATATTGCCGAAAGAACTATTCTACCATAACGTGCATCACCTAGTCCAAATATCGCCATAAGAACTAATCTACAATAACGTGCATCACCTAGTCCAATATCGCCATAAGAACTAATCTACCATAACGTGCATCACCTAGTCCAAATATCGCCATAAAACTATTCTACCATACATGCATCACCTAGTCCAAATATCGCCATAAGAACTATTCTACCATACATGCATCACCTAGTCCAAATATCGCCATAAGAACTATTCTACCATACATGCATCACCTAGTCCAAATATCGCCATAAGAACTATTCTACCATACATGCATCACCTAGTCCAAATATCGCCATAAGAACTAATCTACCATAACGTGCATCACCTAGTCCAAATATCGCCATAAGAACTATTCTACCATACATGCATCACCTAGTCCAAATATCGCCATAAGAACTATTCTACCATACATGCATCACCTAGTCCAAATATCGCCATTAGAACTATTCTACCATACATGCATCACCCCAGTCCAAATATCGCCATAAGAACTAATCTACCATACATGCATCACCTAGTCCAAATATCGCCATAAGAACTATTCTACCATAACGTGCATCACCTAGTCCACATATCGCCATAAGAACTAATCTACCATAACGTGCATCACCTAGTCCAAATATCGCCATAAGAACTATTCTACCATACATGCATCACCTAGTCCAAATATCGCCATAAGAACTATTCTACCATACGTGCATCACCTAGTCCAAATATCGCCATAAGAACTATTCTACCATACATGCATCACCTAGTCCAAATATCGCCATAAGAACTATTCTACCATACATGCATCACCTAGTCCAAATATCGCCATAAGAACTATTCTACCATAACGTGCATCACCTAGTCCAATATCGCCATAAGAACTATTCTACCATACATGCATCACCTAGTCCAATATCGCCATAAGAACTATTCTACCATAACGTGCTTCACCTAGTCCAAATATCGCCATAAGAACTAATCTAGCATAACGTGCATCACCTAGTCCAAATATCGCCATAAGAACTAATCTACCATAACGTGCATTATCTAGTCCAAATATCGCCATAAGAACTATTCTACCATACATGCATCACCTAGTCCAAATATCGCCATAAGAACTATTCTACCATAATGTGCATTACCTAGTCCAAATATCGCCATAAGAACTATTCTACCATACATGCATCACCTAGTCCAAATATCGCCATAAGAACTATTCTACCATAACGCATTACCTAGTCCAAATATCGCCATAAGAACTATTCTACCATACATGCATCACCTAGTCCAAATATCGCCATAAGAACTATTCTACCATAACGCATTACCTAGTCCAAATATCGCCATAAGAACTAATCTACCATACATGCATCACCTAGTCCAAATATCGCCATAAGAAATATTCTACCATAATGTGCATTACCTAGTCCAAATATCGCCATAAGAACTATTCTACCATAACGTACATTACCTAGTCCAAATATCGCCATAAGAACTATTCTACCATAACGTGCATTACCTAGTCCAAATATCGCCATAAGAACTAATCTACCATAACGTGCATCACCTAGTCCAAATATCGCCATAAGAACTATTCTACCATAACGTGCATTATCTAGTCCAAATATCGCCATAAGAACTATTCTACCATACATTGCATCACCTAGTCCAAATATCGCCATAAGAACTATTCTACCATACATGCATCACCTAGTCCAAATATCGCCATAAGAACTATTCTACCATACATGCATCACCTAGTCCAAATATCGCCATAAGAACTATTCTACCATACATGCATCACCTAGTCCAAATATCGCCATAAGAACTATTCTACCATAACGTGCTTCACCTAGTCCAAATATCGCCATAAGAACTATTCTACCATAACGTGCTTCACCTAGTCCAAATATCGCCATAAGAACTATTCTACCATACATGCATCACCTAGTCCAAATATCGCCATAAGAACTATTCTACCATAATGTGCATTACCTAGTCCAAATATCGCCATAAGAACTAATCTACCATAACGTACATTACCTAGTCCAAATATCGCCATAAGAACTATTCTACCATAACGTGCATTACCTAGTCCAAATATCGCCATAAGAACTATTCTACCATAACGTGCATCACCTAGTCCAAATATCGCCATAAGAACTATTCTACCATACATTGCATCACCTAGTCCAAATATCGCCATAAGAACTATTCTACTATAACGTGCATCACCTAGTCCAACATCGTAATCATAGTCAGGCAAGTGGGTTTTGCTTCCGGACAAGCATTTCTGCACATGTGTCTGCCCGGCAAGCAAGTGAATTCTTGAGCGATTTGTCGAACGCTGCTTCACCATTTTTTATTTTTTTAAGTCCTCTTTCATATAAAATGGACATGCTTGACCACTGAACTAATCATTTATCTTATATCGAGTAAATCCTGATCAACATATGGTGATATGTCATCATAACATGTGCATAAGAAAAGAACATTTTTAAATCAGAATTTCATAAACATTTGAAATGAATAAAAAATTTAGGTAGGCACAGTATGTAGATTGGGTATTATATCCCTTGCTCAACAGCTACGGTTATATCAAGATGTCCACAGCTACGACTATATCAAGCTGTCCACAGCTACGGTTATATCAAGATGTCCACAGCTACGGTTATATCAAGATGTCCACAGCTACGATTATATCAAGATGTCCACAGCTACGGTTATATCAAGATGTCCACAGCTACGATTATATCAAGATGTCCACAGCTACGGCTATATCAAGATGTCCACAGCTACGATTATATCAAGATGTCCACAGCTACGGTTATATCAAGATGTCCACAGCTACAGTTATATCAAGATGTCCACAGCTACGGTTATATCAAGATGTCCACAGCTACGATTATATCAAGATGTCCACAGCTATGGTTATATCAAGATTTCTACAGCTATGGTTATATCAAGATGTCCACAGCTACGGTTATATCAAGATGTCCACAGCTACGGTTATATCAAGATGTCCACAGCTACGGTTATATCAAGATGTCCACAGCTACGGTTATATCAAGATGTCTACAGCTACGGTTATATCAAGATGTCCACAGTTATATCAATATGTCCACAGCTATGATTATATCAAGCTGTCCACAGCTACGATTATATCAAGATGTCCACAGCTACGGTTATATCAAGATGTCCACAGCTACGGTTATATCAAGATGTCCACAGCTATGGTTATATCAAGATGTCCACAGCTACGATTATATCAAGATGTCCACAGCTACGGTTATATCAAGATTTCTACAGCTATGGTTATATCAAGATGTCCACAGCTACGGTTATATCAAGATGTCCACAGCTACGGTTATATCAAGATGTCCACAGCTATGGTTATATCAAGATGTCTACAGCTATGGTTATATTAATATGTCCACAGCTACGGTTATAAAGATGTCCACAGCTACGGTTATATCAAGATGTCTACAGCTACGGTTATATCAAGATGTCCACAGTTATATCAATATGTCCACAGCTACGGTTATATCAAGATGTCCACAGCTACGGTTATATCAAGATTTCTACAGCTATGGTTATATCAAGATGTCCACAGCTACGGTTATATCAAGATGTCCACAGCTACGGTTATATCAAGATGTCCACAGCTACGATTATATCAAGATGTCCACAGCTACGGTTATATCAAGATTTCTACAGCTATGGTTATATCAAGATGTCCACAGCTACGGTTATATCAAGATGTCCACAGCTATGATTATATCAAGATGTCCACAGCTACGGTTATATCAAGATGTCCACAGCTACGGTTATATCAAGATGTCTACAGCTACGGTTATATCAAGATGTCCACAGTTATGTCAATATGTCCACAGCTACGATTATATCAAGCTGTCCACAGCTACGATTATATCAAGATGTCCACAGCTACGGTTATATCAAGATGTCCACAGCTACGATTATATCAAGATGTCCACTGCTATGGTTATATCAAGATGTCCACAGCTACGATTATATCAAGATGTCCACAGCTACGGTTATATCAAGATTTCTACAGCTATGGTTATATCAAGATGTCCACAGCTACGGTTATATCAAGATGTCCACAGCTACAGTTATATCAAGAAGTTATATCAAGATGTCCACAGCGGTTATATCAAGATGTCTACAGTAATGGTTATATCAAGATGTCTACAGCTACAGTCATATCAAGATGTCCACAGCTACGGTTATATCAAGATGTCTACAGCTATGGTTATATCAATATGTCCACAGCTACGGTTATATCAAGATGTCCACAGCTACGGTTATATCAAGATGTCTACAGCTACAGTTATATCAAGATGTCCACAGTTATATCAATATGTCCACAGCTATGATTATATCAAGCTGTCCACAGCTACGGTTATATCAAGATGTCCACAGCTACGGTTATATCAAGATGTCCACAGCTACGATTATATCAAGATATCCACAGCTACGGTTATATCAAGATGTCCACAGCTACGATTATATCAAGATGTCCACAGCTACGGTTATATCAAGATTTCTACAGCTATGGTTATATCAAGATGTCCACAGCTACGGTTATATCAAGATGTCCACAGCTACGGTTATATCAAGATGTCCACAGCTACGGTTATATTAAGATGTCCACAGCTACGGTTATATCAAGATGTCCACAGCTACAGTTATATCAAGATGTCCACAGCTACGGTTATATCAAGATGTCCACAGCTACGGTTATATCAAGATGTCTACAGCAATGGTTATATCAAGATGTCTACAGCTACAGTTATATCAAGATGTCCACAGCTACGGTTATATCAAGATGTCTACAGCTATGGTTATATCAATATGTCCACAGCTACGGTTATATCAAGATGTTCACAGCTACGGTTATATCAAGATGTCTACAGCTACGGTTATATCAAGATGTCCACAGTTATATCAAGATGTCCACAGCTACGGTTATATCAAGATGTCCACAGCTACGGTTATATTAAGATGTCCACAGCTACGGTTATATCAAGATGTCCACAGCTACGGTTATATTAAGATGTCCACAGCTACGCTTACATCAAGATGTCCACAGCTACGGTTATATCAAGATGTCCACAGCTACGGTTATATCAAGATGTCCACAGCAATGGTTATATCAAGATGTCCACAGCAAAGGTTATATCAAGATGTCCACAGCAACGGTTATATCAAGATGTCCACAGCTACGGTTATATCAAGATGTCCACAGCTACGGTTATATTAAAATGTCCACAGCAATGGTTATATCAAGATGTCCACAGCAAAGGTTATATCAAGATGTCTACAGCAATGGTTATATCAAGATGTCTACAGCTACAGTTATATCAAGATGTCCACAGCTACGGTTATATCAAGATGTCCACAGCAATGGTTATATCAAGATGTCCACAGCTTTGGTTATATCAAGATGTCCACAGCTACGGTTATATCAAGATGTCCACAGCTACGGTTATATCAAGATGTCCACAGCTACGGTTATATCAAGATGTCCACAGCTACGGTTATATCAAGATGTCCAGTTATATCAAGATGTCCACAGCTACGGTTATATCAAGATGTCCACAGCTACGGTTATATCAAGATGTCCACAGTTATATCAAGATGTCCACAGCTACGGTTATATCAAGATGTCCACAGCTACGGTTATATCAAGATGTCCACAGCTACGGTTATATCAAGATGTCCACAGCTACGGTTATATCAAGATGTCCACAGCTACGGTTATATCAAGATGTCCACAGTTATATCAAGATGTCCACAGCTACGGTTATATCAAGATGTCCACAGCTACGGTTATATCAAGATGTCCACAGTTATATCAAGATGTCTACAGCTACAGTCATATCAAGATGTCCACAGCTACGGTTATATCACGATGTCCACAGCCAGTCCATAAACCAGTTGTGAAGCTCTGGTAAGCAAAACCCACCGGGAATTAAACCAGGACCTAGCTTGCCAAGCTGATGTTATGACAGGCAGACCACTAAAGTATTTAAAACTTTAATTGAATATTTGCAACAAATCTTACTGTTTGATGCATTCTTTAACTTCGCGAGGAATTTTAAATTTATGTCTTAGAAACAGTCCAATATTTACTATTGAATTTGCAAGCTGAGAATATTTTGGAACATGGGTTGCATTCCCATCTCATGGACTATTTCAACTGTTACAACGTGTGGATACAGTTGTACGTATCTTTCAAAATGATTGAAATAGAAAATTTGGAAATTATTCAGGGATTCTTCTTGTCCAATGAAACAAATGTGTGTCAAGTCAAGTTTTGTAAATCATTTTAAATAAACAATGAATAAGTGCTTAGGGTTTTGAGATGGAGTTTATAGTCCACACTTATTCCTAAAGTACTCATCAATGAAATTATTGCATGTTTAAGGTATATGGACTGGTAGAGATTTTATATTCACCAGAAAACTATGACACTGGTGTTACAATCATGGTAGCACCTGCATTGTCCAAGTTATAACTAATCCAATTTGAAGAAGTTTGAATGAATGCAAAACTTGTGGTGAGAAGACAACTCAAACTTTTTAATGTAATTTCTTTTAATCATTGACGACTTTTCTCCTGTTCAGTTTTGTTAGAGAACATGATTCAAAATATCTTGGTCATATGCAACTGCTCTCATTCAAAGAACAGTGGTGAAGAATTAAAAAACAATAGGTTAACATAAGGAAATTTATATGTTTTTTTGTTGTCATGTCACAAAATTACAATGAAATTTGCATAATTTATCATAAAGCTCTCAAAATTCAAGATGCTGTCCAATGGTCAATTTTCAAGCAATTTTGATGTATCTTTTGCTATTTTCATGGCTTATAGCATATCTGCATGGCTTATAGCATATTTTCATGGCTTATAGCATATCTGCATGGCTTATAGCATATCTGCATGACTTGTAGCATATTTTCATGGTTTATAGCATGTTTTCATGGCTTATAGCATGTTTTTATGGCTTATAGAATATTTTCATGACTTATAGCATGTTTTCATGACTTATAGCATATTTTCATGGCTTATAGCATATTTTCATGACTTATAGCATATTTTCATGGCTTGTAGCATATTTTCATGGCTTATAGCATATTTTCATGGCTTATAGCACATTTTCATGGCTTACAGCATATTTTCATGGCTTATAGCATATTTTCATGGCTTATACCATATTTTCATTGCTTACAGCATATTTTCATGGCTTATAGCATATTTTGTTCCAATTAAGCTTAAATTGTTGCTACCTGTCCATAGATCTTTAACGATACAAAATATATAAAGCTAAACTTCAAAACTGGCCATCCTCCCATCCCTCTCAACCTACCTTTTTAGTCATTGTTGCAGAATACAAGTATGTCCTTCTGTTCTTAGGAAGTACTTTTAAGATCTTGTCTACTTCTTGTTCAAAATCCATGTTTAGAATCCTGTCTGCTTCATCCATTACCTGCACAGAGAATAACAACCAGTTTAGAACAAAAATTTAATTTGAATTCTTTCTGCTGCATGAGACGCTGCCCTTGTACATATATAGCACTGCTAATACTCCAGAGAATGCTTTCAACAACAACAACAAAATTCATTCATTCCTTTTTTAATTTCTATTCATAATCAAAATTTTGTGAATAAAATTTAGATTCAAAGCCATTTTTCATATCCACTGTAGGATCTGTAAAACATAAAGCTGCAACAAGAAATTCTATAATTTGTCTTGTGTCTTTTTTATGTTTTTTATTTTTATTTATTTTATGAAATAGAACGATGGTTCACATGCCCATGCAAATTGACACCCATATCATATGACCCGTCCAATTATAAAAATGGCATCCCACATAACATCCTATGTCCCACATGGCTTCCCATGTCCCACATGGCTTCCCATGTCCCACATGGCATCTAATGTCCCACATGGCATCCCGTGTCCCACGTGGCATTCAACTCATATGTCCCACATGACATTTCATCCCATCCCTTGTCCAGCATAGCATTCCACCCTATGTCCCACACGGCATCCCACCCTATGTCCCACATGGCATTCCATCCTATGTCCCACATTATATCCAACCATATGTCCCGCATCGCATCCCACCCCCTATGACATCCATAGACTCCAGGAACAGTCTCGTCCTAGCTATCACAGTCCCTGATTGAGTACACTAAGTATGAAAGTCTGTCAGTTCATGTAACATATGCAAATGAACTGTCGAACAAGAAACTAAAGCAGTCTAATAATCATGCCTGATATAGCCCTTGGTGTATACAACATGGTATATATTGTACTCTATTGCCCCAATCCATGTCCCACATGGCCCCCATCCATGTCCCACATGGCATCCCTCCCTATGTCCCAATGCAGTCACATCCTGTCACATACCCTGACTGAGGATACTGTACTAAGTAAAAAAGTCTTGTCAATTTATATACTGTAGTAACTTTATGCAAATGACCACAATATTAAAGGCGGAGTTTAATGATCATGCCTGATACAGCTGTTGGTTTACAAATATTTTGAAGAACTTTCAGGGTTTTAAACCTCCAGTGTTATGAGAGACACTTGAGGCTATCTGAAGAATATTGGAAAATTATATCATCTTACACTTACCTTCTAAAGAAATATCAAATGTTTTGTAGACTTTTTAAGGAAACTCGTCTTCAATCCTGTCTTAAGTGTCTGAAAAACTAACATTTTGTGAGGGAATTCCAGCCTTCCATAAGGATATCTGAAGAAACTTTAACTTTTTCTGCAGAACTCTGAAGAAACTTTAACATTTCCTGAGGAATTTTCAAAAAACCTTCAAACATATCTGAGGAATCTCAGGAAAAACTGTGGTCAGACGGATGAAGTGGCCATTACATAGGTTCTCATTATGCTTAGCATGCTCACCAAAATGTAAACTTAACCAGTGCACCTTCCTGTGCCTCTGTTTTTCAGTTTTCTATCAATGTGCTGTGCCCAACAAACTACTGTGTGTAAAGCAGTGGCGCCATGAGGCACTTTGGTCTGGTAGGGACATTGGGTGACCTAACCCTACAATTTCTCCTCGAGTTTTATGGTGAAAAATCAATCATGGGATCTTGGTGAAAAGTGGAGGAGTCCCTTTGTCCTCCCTGTGGTGGCGTTATAGGGTGATCTACAACTACCCCTCCATCTTTTATACTCAATTTTCAAAGAATTGGAAATCTTTGCGAGAAGTGGGGCTACTGAAAGTAACAACAAATATGAAGAACATGAATATATAGTTGTTTCTTGTGGAGAGGAAAGAGCTTGATTTTGGACGAATTGTTGGAAATAAGAATCAACATTGAGACAGATAATAGGAAAGGTGCATTTGAAAAGTGCATAAGATTGTGGGAAACGTATCACAAATAACTGAAATATTGTTTTGTTTATTTCTTTTCATATGATAAAAAGATTATTATTATACTATCAATCAATCAATCAATCGATCAGTGCACATTTTTTAATTATCCTGTACATTAATGAAACCGTAGAAACATGTAAATTATTCCCCTATTCATTAAAACTCACCAAGTATTTCAGAGCCCTTAAACTGAAGCCTTTTGTGTTCTCGAGATGATCAACCAGTCTCCCAGGAGTAGCTGGGAAAAAAGGAAAATAATCATGTAATGCAGTGACCATGTCAGGTACAGGCACCAAGAGAAGTCCTCATGGGCCATGCAGTGACCATGTCAGGTACAGGCACCAAGAGAAGTCCTCATGGGCCATGCAGTGACCATGTCAGGTACAGGCACCAAGAGAAGTCCTCATGGGCCATGCAGTGACCATGTCAGGTACAGGCACCAAGAGAAGTCCTCATGGGCCATGCAGTGACCATGTCAGGTACAGGCAACAAGAGAAGTCCTCATGGGCCATGCAGTGACCATGTCAGGTACAGGCAACAAGAGAAGTCCTCATGGGCCATGCAGTGACCATGTCAGGTACAGGCAACAAGAGAAGTCCTCATGGGCCACAGTGACCATGTCAGGTACAGGCAACAAGAGAAGTCCTCATGGGCCATGCAGTGACCATGTCAGGTACAGGCACTAAGAGAAGTCCTCATGGGCCATGCAGTGACCATGTCAGGTACAGGCAACAAGAGAAGTCCTCATGGGCCATGCAGTGACCATGTCAGGTACAGGCAATAAGAGAAGTCCTCATGGGCCATGCAGTGACCATGTCAGGTACAGGCACCAAGAGAAGTCCTCATGGGCCATGCAGTGACCATGTCAGGTACAGGCACCAAGAGAAGTCCTCATGGGCCATGCAGTGACCATGTCAGGTACAGGCACTAAGAGAAGTCCTCATGGGCCATGCAGTGACCGTGTCAGGTACAGGCAACAAGAGAAGTCCTCATGGGCCATGCAGTGACCATGTCAGGTACAGGCACTAAGAGAAGTCCTCATGGGCCATGCAGTGACCATGTCAGGTACAGGCAACAAGAGAAGTCCTCATGGGCCATGCAGTGACCATGTCAGGTACAGGCACCAAGAGAAGTTCTCATGGGCCATGCAGTGACCATGTCAGGTACAGGCAACAAGAGAAGTCCTCATGGGCCATGCAGTGACCATGTCAGGTACAGGCAACAAGAGAAGTCCTCATGGGCCATGCAGTGACCATGTCAGGTACAGGCACTAAGAGAAGTCCTCATGGGCCATGCAGTGACCATGTCAGGTACAGGCACTAAGAGAAGTCCTCATGGGCCATGCAGTGACCATGTCAGGTACAGGCAACAAGAGAAGTCCTCATGGGCCATGCAGTGACCATGTCAGGTACAGGCACCAAGAGAAGTCCTCATGGGCCATGCAGTGACCATGTCAGGTACAGGCACCAAGAGAAGTCCTCATGGGCCATGCAGTGACCATGTCAGGTACAGGCACCAAGAGAAGTCCTCATGGGCCATGCAGTGACCATGTCAGGTACAGGCACCAAGAGAAGTCCTCATGGGCCATGCAGTGACCATGTCAGGTACAGGCACCAAGAGAAGTCCTCATGGGCCATGCAGTGACCATGTCAGGTACAGGCACCAAGAGAAGTCCTCATGGGCCATGCAGTGACCATGTCAGGTACAGGCACCAAGAGAAGTCCTCATGGGCCATGCAGTGACCATGTCAGGTACAGGCACCAAGAGAAGTCCTCATGGGCCATGCAGTGACCATGTCAGGTACAGGCACCAAGAGAAGTCCTCATGGGCCATGCAGTGACCATGTCAGGTACAGGCACCAAGAGAAGTCCTCATGGGCCATGCAGTGACCATGTCAGGTACAGGCACCAAGAGAAGTCCTCATGGGCCATGCAGTGACCATGTCAGGTACAGGCACCAAGAGAAGTCCTCATGGGCCATGCAGTGACCATGTCAGGTACAGGCACCAAGAGAAGTCCTCATGGGCCATGCAGTGACCATGTCAGGTACAGGCAACAAGAGAAGTCCTCATGGGCCATGCAGTGACCATGTCAGGTACAGGCACCAAGAGAAGTCCTCATGGGCCATGCAGTGACCATGTCAGGTACAGGCAACAAGAGAAGTCCTCATGGGCCATGCAGTGACCATGTCAGGTACAGGCAATAAGAGAAGTCCTCATGGGCCATGCAGTGACCATGTCAGGTACAGGCACCAGAGAAGTCCTCATGGGCCATGCAGTGACCATGTCAGGTACAGGCAACAAGAGAAGTCCTCATGGGCCATGCAGTGACCATGTCAGGTACAGGCACCAAGAGAAGTCCTCATGGGCCATGCAGTGACCATGTCAGGTACAGGCAACAAGAGAAGTCCTCATGGGCCATGCAGTGACCATGTCAGGTACAGGCACCAAGAGAAGTCCTCATGGGCCATGCAGTGACCATGTCAGGTACAGGCACCAAGAGAAGTCCTCATGGGCCATGCAGTGACCATGTCAGGTACAGGCAACAAGAGAAGTCCTCATGGGCCATGCAGTGACCATGTCAGGTACAGGCAACAAGAGAAGTCCTCATGGGCCATGCAGTGACCATGTCAGGTACAGGCACCAAGAGAAGTCCTCATGGGCCATGCAGTGACCATGTCAGGTACAGGCACCAAGAGAAGTCCTCATGGGCCATGCAGTGACCATGTCAGGTACAGGCAACAAGAGAAGTCCTCATGGGCCATGCAGTGACCATGTCAGGTACAGGCACCAAGAGAAGTCCTCATGGGCCATGCAGTGACCATGTCAGGTACAGGCACCAAGAGAAGTCCTCATGGGCCATGCAGTGACCATGTCAGGTACAGGCAACAAGAGAAGTCCTCATGGGCCATGCAGTGACCATGTCAGGTACAGGCACCAAGAGAAGTCCTCATGGGCCATGCAGTGACCATGTCAGGTACAGGCAACAAGAGAAGTCCTCATGGGCCATGCAGTGACCATGTCAGGTACAGGCACCAAGAGAAGTCCTCATGGGCCATGCAGTGACCATGTCAGGTACAGGCACCAAGAGAAGTCCTCATGGGCCATGCAGTGACCATGTCAGGTACAGGCAACAAGAGAAGTCCTCATGGGCCATGCAGTGACCATGTCAGGTACAGGCAACAAGAGAAGTCCTCATGGGCCATGCAGTGACCATGTCAGGTACAGGCAACAAGAGAAGTCCTCATGGGCCATGCAGTGACCATGTCAGGTACAGGCAACAAGAGAAGTCCTCATGGGCCATGCAGTGACCATGTCAGGTACAGGCAACAAGAGAAGTCCTCATGGGCCATGCAGTGACCATGTCAGGTACAGGCAACAAGAGAAGTCCTCATGGGCCATGCAGTGACCATGTCAGGTACAGGCACCAAGAGAAGTCCTCATGGGCCATGCAGTGGTTCACAGCAGCTTAGAATAATGGAAAGAGACCTCTGCTATAAAATGTAGACTTGTTTATAGTAAGGTTGCATTGTGGGAGGTTGCTAGCCCTGACACCCCAGAAAATGCACCTAAGCAGGACGGTAGGGATGTGTATTATGCATGAGCTGAACTGAAAGCATCCCAAGACTGATAACTTTGGGTAATCAAGAAGATGATAGTACTCAGTCAAGGATTGGGTAGTTAGCATCTCCACTACCCCACAGATGTTACAGATTCCTACATTCCATTTTCAAATACAAAAATACCTATATTTCTAGTAGCGATATGCACTTAGGAAAACCTAACTTGTAATTTCAATGGGTTTCTTTATGTCTCATTGAACTTGATCTTACCCCAATCAAACATTTTCATGGCAAACTTGTTATACAAATCACAAATGGCTGATTTGGGAAGAACAAATCTTTATGGAATTACAGGAGATCTTGGCATGCCATTATACAAATGTTGCAATTTTCACATACACTTAAGAATTCTTACAAGTTTCATAAGTCAGAAATATATTCAATTTTAAGAAACTAATCATAATTTGATGCTTTTTCACACAAGCATAATTTTGCATCATGTCACTAGCATTTCAGAAACAAAGTGTTTTCACATAACCGACAGGTTAGCTTAATTGGTAGGGCACCTACTCACCAGCCAGATGGTTGTTGGATTGATCCCCAGTTGAGTCATACCAAAGGCTAAAGTAGTGGGATCTGCTTACCTTTCGCTTGGTGCTCAGCGCAATGGATTGGAGCAGGGTATTAGTACAGGCTTGTGCACCGTGTGTGGCTACACTTATGAGTTTCAAAGTTTCCATTGTAAATAAAGTGCTTTGATTATGTACACTTGGGTAGAAAAGTGCTATATAGAAACTGTGTAATATTATCACATTATTATAAAGTAGACTGCCAAACATTTCTCCTACTCACCAATCACTATATGAGGCTTCTTGGCCAACTGTAGAGCTTGTGTCATCATGTCAATTCCTCCAACAATTACAGCTACAAAATGAAGGGATTTACATGATATAAGATACAAGACAAATATGACATAGCTATGAAGAACTTGGAGACTGCAATAGCCCACACACATAACATTCCTCTATTAGATATTTTATTCATATTTGTGAAAAGTCATTTATGCATACTCTTCTAAATTGGGTATACACACATATATGAGCTCTTCCCTTCTTAAACATTCCACGTTGGTTACTATACTCAAAAGATAGTAAGCAATGTTTTTACACATTTGACACCTCATTCTCTGTCAATGTTGTACACATTTCATTAAAACAAATAAGTAGCAAGAGAGTGAATCAATAAATAATAAGGGCAGGGTGGAGGCAATGAGGGGCAGGGTGGACCCAATGAGGGGCAGGGTGGAGGCAATGAGGGGCAGGGCAGAGATAATAAGGGCAGGGTGGAGGCAATGAGGGCAAGGGTGGAGGCAATGAGGGGCAGGGTGGAGGCAATGAGGGCAAGGGTGGAGGCAATGAGGGGCAGGGTGGAGGCAATGAGGGGCAGGGTGGACCCAATGAGGGGCAGGGTGGAGGAAATGAGGGGCAGGGCAGAAATAATAAGGGCAGGGTGGAGGCAATGAGGGGCAGGGTGGACCCAATGAGGGGCAGGGTGGACCCAATGAGGGGCAGGGCAGAGATAATAAGGGCAGGGTGGAGGCAATGAGGGCAAGGGTGGAGGCAATGAGGGGGGCAGGGGGTGAAGGCAATGAGGGCAAGGGTGGAGGCAATGAGGGGGGCAGGGTGGAGGAAATGAGGGGCAGGGCAGAAATAATAAGGGCAGGGTGGAGGCAATGAGGGGCAGGGTGGACCCAATGAGGGGCAGGGTGGACCCAATGAGGGGCAGGGCAGAGATAATAAGGGCAGGGTGGAGGCAATGAGGGCAAGGGTGGAGGCAATGAGGGGCAGGGTGGAGAAAATGAGGGCAAGGGTGGAGGCAATGAGGGGCAGGGTGGCAGCAATGAGGGGAGGGTGGAGGCAATGAGGGAAGGGTGGATCACCCCTCTGAAAAAGCGAAAGGGCCTGTGAATATAGATCTTTCAGTCGTGACTGTTTAGTTAGTCTTCTTAGAAATTAGCTAGTCAGTTTTATCAAAGCAAACGCCAAATTCATAATGGAATTATTGTACATTATTTCCAAACAATGAAAAATTCATTATGGATGATTTTTTCAAGTTTTTCGCTTCTTGTATGGCCTAAATAAATGTTCTTGAAATCGAATTGAAATTTGTACTACTTTCTAAAAACAAAACAAGAATAGATCCTTTCTTCAACATGTTAATTTTCTAGTTGGAATGTCATTAGGATTGCAATGCGAATTAGACAGGCAAGAGGGAAAATAATAATAAACTTACTACACGAAACACCAATACCACTGCCAAGGGCCTCAAATTGCTCTGAAATCTGGAACGCCAACTCTCTAGTAGGTGTAAGGATTAGAGCAAACAAGCGTTGAGGGTTATCTAACAGCGCCTGTAAAATAGGCAGAGCAAATGCTGCTGTTTTCCCTGACCCTGTTTCTGCTAGTCCAATGATATCTTTGTCTAAGAAAGAGAAATAATAACAAGTGAAGTATGTTTGATGAGGGCTTAACGGCACCACGACAACGAGGGTCAAATTGTGCCTGAGACAAGTAAAATAAAAAGTTACATCATGAGGTAACGTAATATATATTGTCTAAAACTTGATTTGAAATAGTGAAAAAGCTCCAAAAAGGTGCCATGTACATACAGCTGTTAAATTATATGGATTCATATGAACTTTTAAAAAAAGTGGATAAATGTCATTAAGGTGGAGCACTTTACCTTGCAAGGCCATCGGAATAGCTTCCTTCTGAATTTTTGTTGGTGTCTTCCATTTCAGCTGCTCACAAGCATCACACAGCACATCGACTACACCCTGAAAAACATCAGATAATTTCATCCAACGTTTCAGTATCTGGAATGGTCCTTTATCATTATATTCAAAAACTACTGTAGTCCAAGACATCAAATCTAATCTTATATTAAAGTTATAACTTCCTTTCTGGTCAGTGGCAGAACACAGGGCAGCCCAGGGTGCACTGTTCTACAGGGGGAAGCATATATGATCTATTTACTAAATTCATTTTCTGCGACAATTTTTCGTGGGAAGATTTTCAATTCAAGTACTAGCTAAAAGATTACTCTTGCCGTATAAAAGCGAAGGCCTTGGCATACTTTCAGCGTAGGTTTTACATGGCATGCACCCTGCAGCATAAACTATGACATATTCTGACACTGTTGACAGGTAGGATTTGTATTTGATGAACTTTTCTTTTACTTTTCAAAAAAATGATAGAGTGTGGGTTCCTCACAAACAGAGATCAGCATTAGGGTTTTACCAATATCTAACAAAGACTAGTTGTGGCGTTGCCAGGCTTAGAAATTTAAATTTTACTCCTGGGATTTTTATCGAAGATCTTGAGAATTTTTGAAACTCCTGGGAATTTATTTAAATGATGTTACCAATGTCAAAAAGTGACCCTGGGATTTTTTGACTATAATGCTTTGAATTTGGGGGTTTTTCAGTATTGCCTTGGGAAATCTTAAGTTTTCCATCTGGCGATGCTGATAACAATGACCCTCATTTTACTTTTCTTTGAGCACAAAACATGTTCCTGACATACTTATTTCAGACAAGTGATGTATGTTTGAATTTCATTTTTTAGGGTTAGATGGAAGACCCAGTCTGGAGCCCTCACAAATAGAGGGCAGCATTAAGATTTACTACAAGAAAGATTGAATATTTTTGTGATGATTGCTTTATCCAAATCAAATTGGAACTTTCATCTAGAATTTGGTAGGATATTATTTTAGGGCATATTCCCACACTGAAAAATACAAATATCTTCAGCATGGAATCACAGGCATTTATCAATATATTACTGTCGATTCTATGTGTAGGCTTTCATTTTCTTTTCATAAAAAAATCAAAAACAAACTTTCCATTATGCCATTCTTGAGGTCAGGAATCCGCATACCAATGATGTAATAATAAAGTTAACATCCGGCAACGAACCGTAAAGGGGAAAACAAACCTGCACTCGTGTACATTTTCAGTAAATGTATCATTCAGCTCTGTGAAAACGTAGATTTTAGCTTATTAACACATTTTTTAATGAAAAGTTGCTGAAGAGTTCTTGTGCTGAAATCTTAATCTCATTTCATAAAGCGGAAAGCAAACCATCCTATTGCAAAGGCAAAAACAAACCTAGCTTTAGTGCATTTGCCTACGGACGAATCGTTTGCATAGTGAAAACTGTCAAATTTAGATCCTGTACAAATACAACTTGTATAGAGCCAATGCCATATCTTGAATGTAATGTAATGTTGTTGATAACTGTTGTTATAAAAAGGCTACAGGCTTAAAATTTGGAAGTGAGGTATTTCAGATTAGGGCCTAGCCTATGCTGACCCCAAACTCGATTTATAGGGACACTTATAAATGGAAGCAATGGGAGCAAAACACAATTTTTTGTGATTTAGAAAAAAAATGACTCATACCTCAGCTAAAAACTCCCAGAAATGTGATTATTCCCCCATTTGTCTTATGTACTATTTTACCAAAAAAACACTAAATTTCGCACCCAGATGGCTTGAAATAATGAAAAAACACAGCTTTTTGCACAGTCTGTCACGCTATGATAGTGCCTATTATGCAAAAATATCATTTTTGCGTAATGTCTTAGGCCTAATTTTTTCCACAAAAACACTTTGTACGTGCAGGATTTTTTTTTTGCTGAAATATCCCAGGGTGCATTCCATGTAAAACCTACGCCAAAGGTACAACAAGGCCTTTGCTTTCATACCCCAAGACATTCAAAAGACTATGCAGCGAGTTACCACATTAAACTTGAGTCTTCTTTAGTATTTTGCTTCTACAATACTTTACACGGTGACAAAACTTGCTTCTTTTTTTTTAAATAAGTGATTGGCTTACAGTACAACTATTGAATATGCGATATTATACAAAAGGGGGTTTCTGGGCCCTTTTTATGTCGTTTTTTGTTTTTCACTAATTGGGCTGGGTTCTGATGCACTTTTGCGTCTGGGACCCAAAACCAGTGAAAAAAATGACATAAAAAGTGGCCCATTTTATGTCAATTTTCTTTTCACTGGTTCTGGGCCACTTTTTATGTTGTTTTTTATTTCTACTGGTTCTGTGCCACTTTTTATGTCTTTTTCTTTTCACTGGTTCTGGGCCACTTTTTATGTCTTTTTGTTTTCAAATATTTTGCATCGCTGCTATTTGTTTTGATTTCACTGGGCGGACTGAGGTTCTGCTGCACTTTTGCATCGTTTTTACATGTTTTGATTTCACTGGGCGGACTGATGAGGTTCTGCTGCACTTTTGCATCGTTTTTACATGTTTTGATTTCACTGGGCGGACTGAGGTTCTGCTGCACTTTTGCATCGTTTTACATGTTTTGATTTCACTGGGCGGACTGAGGTTCTGCTGCACTTTTGCATCGTTTTACATGTTTTGATTTCACTGGGCGGACTGCGGTTCTGCTGCACTTTTGCATCGTTTTTACATGTTTTGATTTCACTGGGCGGACTGAGGTTCTGCTGCACTTTTGCATCGTTTTTACATGTTTTGATTTCACTGGGCGGACTGAGGTTCTGCTGCACTTTTGCATCGTTTTTACATGTTTTGATTTCACTGGGCGGACTGAGGTTCTGCTGCACTTTTGCATCGTTTTTACATGTTTTGATTTCACTGGGCGGACTGCGGTTCTGCTGCACTTTTGCATCGTTTTTACATGTTTTGATTTCACTGGGCGGACTGAGGTTCTGCTGCACTTTTGCATCGTTTTTACATGTTTTGATTTCACTGGGCGGACTGAGGTTCTGCTGCACTTTTGCATCGTTTTACATGTTTTGATTTCACTGGGCGGACTGCGGTTCTGCTGCACTTTTGCATCGCTTTTACATGTTTTGATTTCACTGGGCGGACTGAGGTTCTGCTGCACTTTTGCATCGTTTTACATGTTTTGATTTCACTGGGCGGACTGCGGTTCTGCTGCACTTTTGCATCGTTTTTACATGTTTTGATTTCACTGGGCGGACTGCGGTTCTGCTGCACTTTTGCATCGTTTTTACATTTTTTGATTTCACTGGGCGGACTGAGGTTCTGCTGCACTTTTGCATCGTTTTTACATGTTTTGATTTCACTGGGCGGACTGCGGTTCTGCTGCACTTTTGCATCGTTTTTACATGTTTTGATTTCACTGGGCGGACTGAGGTTCTGCTGCACTTTTGCATCGTTTTTACATGTTTTGATTTCACTGGGCGGACTGAGGTTCTGCTGCACTTTTGCATCGTTTTTACATGTTTTGATTTCACTGGGCGGACTGCGGTTCTGCTGCACTTTTGCATCGTTTTTACATGTTTTGATTTCACTGGGGACTGAGGTTCTGCTGCACTTTTGCATCGTTTTTACATGTTTTGATTTCACTGGGCGGACTGCGGTTCTGCTGCACTTTTGCATCGTTTTACATGTTTTGATTTCACTGGGCGGACTGCGGTTCTGCTGCACTTTTGCATCGTTTTTACATTTTTTGATTTCACTGGGCGGACTGAGGTTCTGCTGCACTTTTGCATCGTTTTTACATGTTTTGATTTCACTGGGCGGACTGCGGTTCTGCTGCACTTTTGCATCGTTTTTACATGTTTTGATTTCACTGGGCGGACTGCGGTTCTGGTGCACTTTTGCATCGTTTTTACATGTTTTGATTTCACTGGGCGGACTGCGGTTCTGCTGCACTTTTGCATCGTTTTTACATGTTTTGATTTCACTGGGCGGACTGCGGTTCTGGTGCACTTTTGCATCGTTTTTACATTTTTTGATTTCACTGGGCGGACTGCGGTTCTGGTGCACTTTTGCATCGTTTTTACATTTTTTTATTTCACTGGGCGGACTGAGGTTCTGGTGCACTTTTGCATCGATTTTACATGTTTTGATTTCACTGGGCGGACTGAGGTTCTGGTGCACTTTTGCATCGTTTTTACATGTTTTTATTTCACTGGGCGGACTGAGGTTCTGGTGCACTTTTGCATCGTTTTTACATTTTTTGATTTCACTGGGCGGACCGAGGTTCTGGTGCACTTTGCATCGTTTTACATTTTTGATTTCACTGGGCGGACTGAGGTTCTGGTGCACTTTTGCATCGTTTTTACATTTTTGATTTCACTGGGCGGACTGAGGTTCTGGTGCACTTTTGCATCGTTTTTACATTTTTTGATTTCACTGGGCGGACTGAGGTTCTGGTGCACTTTTGCATCGTTTTTACATTTTTTGATTTCAATGGGCGGACTGAGGTTCTGGTGCACTTTTGCATCGTTTTTACATGTTTTGATTTCACTGGGCGGACTGAGGTTCTGGTGCACTTTTGCATCGTTTTTACATTTTTTGATTTCACTGGGCGGACTGAGGTTCTGGTGCACTTTTGCATCGTTTTTACATTTTTTGATTTCACTGGGCGGACTGAGGTTCTGGTGCACTTTTGCATCGTTTTTACATTTTTTGATTTCAATGGCGGACTGAGGTTCTGGTGCACTTTTGCATCTTTTTACATTTTTTTGATTTCACTGGGCGGACTGAGGTTCTGGTGCACTTTTGCATCGTTTTTACATTTTTTTATTTCACTGGGCGGACTGAGGTTCTGGTGCACTTTTGCATCGTTTTTACATGTTTTGATTTCACTGGGCGGACTGCCATCACTTAGGCAACTCATGAAATATATATGAAGACAAAATAATTACATTACCACATACATTTTACAATGATATGAATTACCAAAAAAAGCAAAATCCCTGTCCCGAGGAGAGCTTCCACACCACCTTCACACCTCCAACGTTTGCTCTCCTCAGGACAGGGGCCTTTAATTTCAAATAGCTTTTGTTCTGTGTTTTACTGGGCCTACCTAGCACTGTCTGTTCTGTACCGTACCATTAAATTTTTATGTCATTTGCATTTCTTGACATTTTAGGTCAACTCATCCCCACTCACTTTTTCAGGAATCAGATCAGTGTTGGCGGCTTTTCTCCGGGTTTTTCAGTGTATCCTAAGGTTAACCGCACTATTGATTTGGCTTTGTGAAGATTTTCATGCTAGCTTTTTTGCCTCTTTAAAATTTCCACTGGCTAACCCTGGACTTAGAACTTTGACTAACCGCACATTTCTTAATTGGGTTTTTGCGGGGCTTGAACCCATAACTTCATGATTTCCATTCCCACTCACTATGCTCTGGGCTATCTGCAATATTGTCACCAAACCACAATTTAATTTCATATTTAAAGATAAATACTAGATGGCGCAACCATTTCAAATTATTATATGCTCATTTGACAAAATAAAGGTCAAAGTTCAAAGGTCATTCATTTCATACAAGCAATAAATATTAAAAACATACTTTCACCTGATCTCTATTTCACGGCATGTGTGACTCTTGTGGCAAACCAATATTTACTCACTTCACAGAGGTCATTTCATACTGCTATTTTCTGTATCTATTGTAGAAACCACTGTGTTTTGGAAATAGCAGCTTTAACTCATAAGTTTTTGAATGATTTGCAGTGTTTCTATTTAAACTGTTCAGGATATATTGTTCTTTCAAATGAACTTCATTGTCAGATGTACTGCATCTTTTATTAATTACCAATACAAACTCTTTTTTTCACAAATCAGACTGGTGCGCTGATTATAACACTTTTTTCACACATCGGGGCACACCACTATTGAAAATTTAAGACAGAAGAATTTTTTTGATATTTATTTATTTATTTTTGATATTCATTTATCTATTTTTGATATTTATTTATTTATTTTTGATATTTATTTATTTTTGATATTTATTTAATTATTTTTGATATTCATTTATCTATTTTTGATATTCATTTATCTATTTTTGATATTTATTTATTTATTTTTGATATTTATTTATTCATTTTTGATATTTATTTAATTATTTTTAATATTTATTTGTTTATTTTTGATATTTATTTATTCCCCATTTTGATATTTATTTAATTATTTTTAATATTTATTTGTTTATTTTTGATATTTATTTATTAATTTTGATATTGATTTATTTATTTTTTATTTTTATTTATGTATGTATGAATGTGTGGGTGTATGTATGTGTGTGGGTGTGTGCGTGTATGTATGTATGTATTTATTTATTTATTTGTTATTATCAATTTTTTAGTTTTTTATATAGTTTTTATATATAACCTCCAGTTTTAAAGCACCGATGATAACATACGATAATGATATTTTTTCCATTTTAGCTTGTAGTGTATCAGTTTCAACATCCACCCAACCCGTTCCTGTATCTGATAGGCTGCTGTATTCTACCCCCGGAACTGGAGGTTCTGTATCCAGTAGGCTGCCGTATTCTACCCCAGAATCAAGAACTGGAGGTTCTGGGGCTGTGGTAAAATTTATATTATGGTGCTTACCTATAGCAAGGTCTTTAGCAACCATAATATTATTGTTGTAGCCAATTTGGGTGCCTTTATGCAAAAGCATATTGCTAGGAATCATGTACAAATCTTGACCCAGACTGAAATCTAAAGGAGTTAAGGCATAGGTCAGGGTATCTTGATAGCGTTGAATAGAAGATGGGAAATCTATAGGAGCAGCCAACGAATCCTCAACATTACGAATGAATTGTTGCTGAGCATCCAGACCACCAAGAATTGGACTGCCAGTTTGTGCTTGAGCACGTAAAACAGCCCACACAAGAACACGAATGCTGTCGTTTATATCAAGGTCTGTGAAACCATCATTAGTTGGTTTGATTATTGTTAAGTAACCAGTTTTCATGTTCGATGGTTGACTGATGTATTCGACGGTCAGCATCGCTGCCTGGTCACCAAATGACATGAGTTTCTTATCATAGTAATTGCTGCTGGGGTTGATAATATCCATGTCGTTAGCCACACACTGGATAGGGTAATAAGCGGTTGAGTACCACTTTCAGGGTATCCCTAGTCCCTGTTTTTAACCAATAGTGGGGTCCACTGGGTAACATCCGGCAAAATCCCACTTTTCACACAGTTGCTTTAACACCCAGTCACTGTACCGGTTATTGTAAGGGTCAAAGCTATCCTCATTTGGTAAAAGAACTTCAAGTTTTGTTAATATTCTCTGTATGGTGTAATACACATGAAAGCTATACACCATGCGAACCATCCAGTCTTTGTAGTTAGTCATCTGCTCGGGAGAAACAACACATCCATCCTGGCAATCCACAGGGCAAAGTTTAACTGTGTTTGCCAAAACATCATAGGAGCTGCACGCCACCTTTCCACAGTGGCATCATCATGTATGCTGTGTACTCGGAAGTTTTTAAAGATGTTTTTCAACTTTGCCAAGAAGTACTGATCTGATCTGCCTGGGTATAACCGCTGTTTTGTGAAATTACTCACACCCAAAGTCTCAGCATCCTGCCAAACAGGAGCCCCGGGCATATGTCCAGGGATATGTTCAAATGCTGACATATCTATATATATCATAACGCCTTCAATAAAAAGGTGGATCTCGCTAAAAGCTTAACTTGAGGCTCCACCCAATGCTTTGGCAATAGCCTGCTTTTTTTGTTTCCCATCTTCCTGAAGCTGTTTTTTTTCATCCTCACCCAAATTAATCTTTTTAGCAGCTCGGACCTTCTCTTTTAAGACTTTATAACATTTAAATTCTTCAACGACCGTCTTAAATTCCAAAGCAGTAATGCTCCCATCTTCAATGGCATTACTGAAAAGGTCTACAATGCTGTTAAGCTTAGAGCAAGCAATTGTTGCAATCTGACGATGTTTCGCAACTTTCATATCCATTCGTATTCTTAAATAATTACAGAGTACACTACCAACACCACATACAGCAGCAGCACCTTCCATAGCAATCGCTACTGGTGCAGCAACAATCGTAGCCAAAACATTTACTCCAGCTGCACCAAGTCCAACGGTTGCTAGAATAAGCACTGTATCTACTGCTTTAAACCCATGGGAGACCCATGTGTATTTGCGACTTAGACCTTCTCGAGTAGAAATCTCAGTTTCAAGGTAACTTTTTAGTTGTCATATGTTGTAAGCGGAAATTGCTGGCTCCCTCAGCCCCCTCCTCAGGAGGAGTTGATAGCAATGTTGGATAAATGCTGTCAACACCCATCAAAGGTATTTTAATAGTAATGTCACTTCAATTGATACATTATTATTATGTATGAGTTGGCCATAGCCATCACACACCTCTAAGGTGATGGTGTTCAACACATCTCCAACAAGAGGATGCATCATGGGGTGTGAATATGTTACGTGAGTAGTTTCCCCTACTTCTTCATTAACAGTCATTTTTGGCAGTCTATTGCTAGGGCGCCCCTCAACAAAGTTTCGAGTAAAATCTAATTCCAGAAGGTGAATACATGGAGAAAGATCCCTTAAAATGGGAGGCACGTGATCACTCCTATATACATCTGCACCCACCCATTCATCCGTGAGATTCATTCCCAAGAAATATCGAAAGTTACTGCTGAATTTGACTTCACAAGTAGCCGGTATGACTAATTTGATTTGTAAAGTATTTTGTTCTAAGAACATACCTCCTCTTTCTATCTCCCTATCAACTCTTTTCTTGAGTGTATTGAAAGTATAAAAGCCTGGTACAATGATTTCTCTTTTAATCCGCTTACCCTCTAAACATCTAATGTCTAAAAATCCACGCTCCTTCAGGTTATACCAACCGTTGGTGAAGAACACATTTGTGATACCTACCTCTTTTACTTGAAGAGGGGTTTCTAGGTTTCTTGGTTTTCCGGTGACTAGATATGTGCTGTAATACTGTACAATGATTATTTTAATAGCAATATAACTTTCGTACCTCTAAGGTGATGGTACTCAGCCCACCAGTCGCAAGTCTATACATTCTTGGATGACTATATCGTATATGAGTCATTCGGCCTATATCAGTCCTAATCACAAGAAATTTACCAAGTCTATCCATGGGATGCCCATCAACAAGGTTATGCAAAATGTCTAACTCCCGGAGGGGAATGCTTAAGGAAAGATCCATCATAAGGGGAGGTACACGATTGCTCCTATACACACCTGGGTTCATTGCCCTATTTTCATTAGTAAGTTCGAATCCCAATAGCTCTAAGATATTTTCACTTGAAAGAAGCGCAACTTTATCTGGCACAGTTATACGGATCAGTGAAGTGACCAATTGAAATCAAAACCTACCGTATCATTTTGGATTATCCCTCTATCTAATCTTCTTTTGATCATATTAAAATTATACAGGCCTGTCTCAACCTTCGTTTTTCCGGTCTTTTTACTATAGAATACCAGAACACTCATCTTTCCATCCTTATCAAAGGTTATACCAACCACTAATAAAGCACATATCATTGATTTCTACTTCGCTCACCTGGAGCGGGAATTGTAGGTTGTAGTTGGGTTCTCCATTGACGATATGCGTGCTGTAATACATCGTAGTATTCAATATCATATGATATCTTCAATTTGATCACCTAGATACCCATGCAATAAGTGCACCACCCACTGCAAGCACAAGTGCCCACAAGTGACCCCCTACCATTGTGAAAATGTCGTCAATTAGATTGAAAAGCAAAGAAAGGGCACCACCAATGATGCCCGGTAGAGCTGCACTGAGCCATTTACCAAAACATTTCATTACCCGACCCAGTGCTTTGACAACATTATCCTTCACTGGCGGCATTGGTTGTGGTGTTGGCACGGAAACTACTCCCAGCCCAAGTGCCAGTATGATAGTGGATATCATAAACCCTAATGCGGTCATAATGGAAGCAATCGTCACACCCTGCTCTCCAAACAACCTATCCAATTTTTCTCGCAGAGAAAGTTCGCTATATACAAGCTCACACGCAAGGTCACGTATCTGCCGTACCTGAGACTTCAGATCACCATGAAGTGTGTCTATGCTAGTCTGTAGAGCGTCTTGCCTACCTTCCAGCTGTTCAATCTCTCTGCGTATACTTGTCTTTTCGTCTTTATCGCTGGTTGCTTCAAGGCGGTCTCATGCCTCTTCGAGTTGTTGGTCAGTTTTCACAAGCTTGCTTTCTTGAGCGGATAATGTACCTTGTATAGTTCTAAGCTGCTTGTTGAGTCCCAAGAGCTCCCGTAGGGGTAATGGGGGAGCATCAGTCTAAACAATTACATCTGTTTCCCCTTTTAATTCTTCGATATCATCTAACAGCGCATTTATATCGAGATCTGTGCCATCAAGGATGTAAGACGCCATATTCTCTATTTCAGTAGCAGCATTTTGCCTAGAACTATCACCAAATAATTCCCTGATTACCACCTTCTATCCTCTTTGTGATTTAATTGTTGATACAGTGATCCATCTCCTGGTACGAATGTTGTTGAGGAGGATCTTACTACCCCTGTGTGTAAGATACAAATTATGCTCTGAATCCAATTAAATAGGTCATACTTTGGAATACCAGCAATTTTCATATCATCGTCAAATCTGCCTATGAGCTGAATCTTGTCAACTTTACGTTGTTGTTCTATTATAGACAGATCAAAGCCATCAACGCTAGTTTCAGCCGCAGTGGGTACATCGGGGAGGAAATCATCGGTTACGTCAAAACCATCCAAGCACTGGTCATCAACAGGGTCATCAGCTAGGTCATTCCTTTGACCAAATACATCCATTGGTATATCCTCCATTGTTATTATATCATGGATTTTAAATTCAATTTAGCAAGAAATAAGCAGACCCCATTCCAATCGTAGCAATTGTAATAAAAGCCAACTCTCAGATGTGTTGTTGAGGGAATGGTGAATAGAAGTCTTCTAGTAGAGGCTTCGAATCTAGTCGAATAGAGTCTGCACCATAAACCTGGTTGTAAAATCTCATTGCGTCGTCTACATTTCTAAAGGTCTGTACAGCACGTCTTTCTGCCATAAGTCTTTGATTAATTCTATCCAGCTTCTCTTGCCTATCACGAGCTCATTCAATTTGAGCTGTCTGCAGTTTTCCCACGGCTTTATCATGACGCGTATTTCTTCCTGTGCAGCAGGGTCCTTGGCGAGCTGACTAAATACAAAGTTTAAACTCGAAAATGCTAGGGCATTTACTAAAGCCCCACCAACAAGCAAGGCAATCGTAGCCATCATTTATCAGACACATATATATTCAATTCGGTGGTGTAGTAATGATTTTATCAGGAATGACACCTTGGGAAACTGACCACTCACGAGTCATAGTGGCTGCTGTAAAATTCAATGTAAGGAGTGCTACATCACGAGGTTTCATCCCTATTGTTCCGCCCTGGTACAGGAAATTGATAACTTGGTAAGTTGCGTCATTGTCTAGTATATATAACCATCTGCAATTATGTTCAATTGGTTTCCAGGCTTAGGGGACTGGGAGTAAGAGGGGGTGTAGGGGACTAGGTGTATGGACATTTTGAGCTAAAATGACAGCAGCAGAAGCAACTACAACAACAGCAGCTAGTACACCCCACCAAATATCCCAGAAAGCCGTAAGTGGATCTGTCTCTGCAGCGGGTGGCCACTGGGGTTTCTTTATCTTCCGAAGTAGCCCTTCAAAGCGCTCAGTCTCCTTCAAATACGGGACATCCATCGTTATCTGACGTTTTGCCTTGCATGTCTCTGCAGCACGTTTCCCGGCTTCCACCCTTTTGGGGTTTTTCAACCTCTGTATCTCCACTGTTTATATCATTTGTTTTTGTATATTCAATATGGCGCCCAATTGTAAGAACCATACTTACTGGTGCAATCCAGAACCCCCATTTATGAAATAGTCTGCAACTAACACTTCTTAATGCAGTGTTTATAAAGGGAACTTCTCCAAGGTCTGTAGCAAGGGCCTGCTCACTGTCAATGTTAAATATACTTGCTGCAGCATGTGCATATAAATTCATTGCTGTTTTCCTCAAGCTTTTAGTCAGTTTATCACCAAGACGGGCCTCACATACAGCATGTAATCGTTCCACATCTGCACCCGACATCTCTTGTAGCTGTTGAGATGAAATATGCTTCCCTAAATAGTCCATAGACATGCCTCCATGGATGACGGCAGCTAGCTGCTTGCGGTGATCATCTTGTGATGGCTCTTGCGATGGCTCACCTAGTGATTCTATAAGACTATCGATATTCATTATCACTCTACGAACACGCAATACAATGGGATAAAAAATACCACAGGTGTAGTGCAAGTATGATTATTAATAATGCTGTACTCAACATGGCGCTGGACATTACTTAACTATGACTAAGCACTAATTAACTATTACTGAGCATTACTGAACTATTACTAAGCATAACTGAACTATTACCAAGCATTACTGAACTATTACTAAGCATTACTGAATTATTACTAAGCATTACTGAACTATTACTAAGCATTACTGAACTATTACTAAGCATTACTGAGCATTAATGAACTATTACTAAGCATTACTGAACTATTACCAAGCATTACTGAACTATTACCAAGCATTACTGAACTATTATCAAGCATTACTGAACTATTACTGAGCATTACTGAGCATTACTGAAGTATTACTAAGCATTACTGAACTATTACTAAGCACTACTGAGCATTACTAAACATTACTTAACTATTACTAAGCATTACTTAACTATTACTAAGCATTACTGAACTATTACTAAGCACTACTGAGCATTACTAAACATTACTTAACTATTACTAAGCATTACTTAACTATTACTAAGCATTACTGAACTATTACTAAGCATCACTGAACTATTACTAAGCATTACTGAACTATTACTAAGCATTTACTGAACTATTACTAAGCATTACCTAACTATTACTGACCATCACTGTGCATTACTACTTAACCATTACTGACCATTACTTAACTATTACTAAGCATTACTTACTCAATTGTGTACTCAACCACTTTTTAACACAGTTTAGCATACTTTGTACTTGATAGCTTATCACGGATTTCTTGCCACTTTTCTTGTGGAATGCCACTGTTTTCTTTCATAACTAGATAATAATAATAATAATAATAATAATATTAGGAACATTTATATAGCGCTTAATGCACACTGTGGAGTATGTTCAAAGCGCTTATACAATAAAAATGATACAGTAGGTTAATGTAAATAAACAATTAAATTGAATTATAATAAAAATCAATAATACTTCTTAAAAAAATATGTTTTGAGCTAAGATTTAAACGTATTAAAAAATGTAATGTCTTTTATGGATTTCAAAATATCATTCCATTTTTTGGCGGCTGCCACTGTGAAAGACCTGTAACCAAAAGATTTTAGTCTCCACTTTGGTATATCCAGCAATTGCTTGTCGCTAGACCTGAGACACCTTTTTAGCTGATAGATGGACAGAAGCTCACAGAGGTATTCTGGTGCTGATCTGTCTATACACTGGTAGGCTAAACACAATATTTTATACTCGATTCTAGCTTCAACTGGTAGCCAGTGCAAAAGCTTTAACGCGGCTGTAATACTGTCACGTTTTGATGTTTTAGTGACAATAAGTGCAGCTTTGTTTTGTATCCTCTGCAATCGTTTGATGTTCTTATGTGACGCACCTACAAGCAGACTGTTGCAATTATCAAGACGTGACAGGATTAATGACCTTGCCAATGCTGAAGCCATCTCTTGAGTCAGAAGGTGTCTGATACTGCCAATATTGTGCAAGTGGTGGTTGCAGATCCTGCAAAGCTCTGTGATATGCTTCTTCATGGTCAGTTCCGCTTAAAGAAAAACACCAAGATTTTTCACTGATTTAGAGAATGGGATTGAGGTGAGACAAACCGAGATATGAGTGATGTCTGTGTTGAGCAGTCTAGACTTTGGTCCTACAAGCATAGCTTCTGTCTTGCACTCGTTAAGTTTAAGCATGTTGTTCGTCATCCAAGACTTTATGCTTGTTGTACAAGCATAAAGCTGACTCGCAGTGGAATAAAGCAATGAGCTGTCTTGCAGTGGAATAAAGCAATCTACTCAGTCTGTTCACGTACATCAGTAACAACCGAGTTCCATTTTTGAGTTAACACCCATAGCGAGTGCTGATGATGTCTACCTGAAAAAGTTAAATTTGATAATGCTCTCTTTTTTTCACAAGGTCACTTTCTGCAGAACAATCATCGACTATGTAGAGAGTAGATATACCTTGGTAGAGCTTGCTTATGATTTCAAGATATTTTTGCAATTTATCTCCAGAGGGATCTAGAAAGAAGACATTGCAGTCGTCAAAAAGGGACTCGCATTTAAGTATGTTTGATTGTAAGACCAAGTGGGGCATAATATAAAAATTCTTGCAAATTCGCCTGAATATCTGATTTCTAAGAGGTCCAACACATGCTGCGTCTTTCCAGAGCCTGTTTTACCGCATATAATCGCAGTGTGAGGATCTCTTAGTAAGTCCATTTTTTATATAGTTTTTACATCTAACTCCACACTCTGGCTAGGCGACCATTATTGATAAACTGTTGTTTATCCGAGAAGACGAAGTAGAACATAATCACTGTACCTTCATCTGCAGGAGCGCTGTTGATCTCCAGAGTTATGCCTACACTGCCGTTGCCCAGCTTACAGCCATTACCATGTAGAGCATCATCATCTGTGCTGCGCAGATCAAAAACAAGAGCGTAGTGTTTTAAATTGATGAAATGTAGACCAATCTCCTTAACAACTAAGCCTACCTCGGGTTTCAGACCCTCGCCCATGGACAATCTACCTAAAGCCGAATACCTTCTTAGCCTTGTCCCAGTGCTGGTATGGGAGAACGCCTTGAGCATATAGCTGGTTAGGAACACCTTCAATGATTACACTGAACTTAGTGATATCGAGGTTCATGAAAGTCTCAGGTTTTCGTGCAAATCCACCATCATTAACTGGTTTGACGAACAACAGGACAACACTGCTGGTACTGTGTCAAGTAAATTCAAAGGGATAGTCACACAGAGCTAGTGAGGTCTAGCATTTCTCTCCAGTGCCTCTATATATCTGTATAGTTTACTGGGTACTCATTCAACATTTTATTTGCGATCTCTGCTGCAAGGCTCGCTTGATTCACAACATTAAATTCCAAAGTCAAGTTCTGCAGAGTGTAGGAAGCATTGGTGTCATCGTTTACAGTTATAACCTTCTCGTTAGGTGCAAAGTATATGATGTATACAAACCAATCGTGCAGACCTGATGCGTGAAATGGGGCATGGCCCCTCAAGAGACTAAAATCTAATGGTATAGCAAATCTATTGCCAAAAGCTTTAGCGATCGCGTTGTCACCCTTATTATTATCAGCTTTATCACTAGCCACCTACACAAATTTTCAGACAATTTTCTCTGCTAATGTTCTAATAGGCGGCGTTATCTTTGCGTTATAGGAGAGCCATAGGTCTGCATAGTTGTAGAACACATCTGCCCTGTCCAAACTCATGACAACCTCACCTCCAAGTTTTACCTCTAGTTTGCTCACAATGTTGCAGCCTATGTTGTTGACAATAGTGCGATTGACATCTGTGCTATTCAAAGTGATGTTAAAGGCCAGTCTGACGATGACTGGGACAATGACATCATGCTGCTGCAGCGTCAGGAATTTGACCATACACCTTTCACACCCAGACCTGTGCGGGTCCTTTGTGTAGGCGCTAGTTTCTTTGCGTAATTCATTACTATATTAAATATATATGCATGTGTCTAATATGAGATAAAACTAGCAGAGATATACTATAGTCTTCAGGGGTATTGGAGAGGAACTCCAGGTTTAAAGAACTTTGCAAAAGCTGCAAAAGTGTGTGAAGATGAATCCCGGGCTTGGCTAAAGAAGCAGGTTATGTGGCAGATCTACCTACCTCCTCCCCACTATATACCACAACCTAAGTTTGACATTTCTACACCAAATCAAGTCCATCAAGCCAACCTCTTGTTTCTACTGCATGACAAAATTGGACGCAAGACCTATAAATATGCCTTAGTTGTGGTCGATGTTGCCAGTTGGTATAAAGAGGCTGAGCCTTTAAGCTCAAAGTACTCGACAGAGGCTGCATCTACATTTACCCACATCTATAACCGGTCCACTCAATTGGCCGAAACTACTTTAGGTGGATCGAGGGCGTGAATTCATGGGTTCTGTAATTGATACATTGAAAAAGCATGGTGTTGAGGTGAGACGTGGAATCCCAGACGTTTATTGCAATCAAGCTTTAACAGAGCGGTTGAATCATACACTAACAGAACGGTTGTTAGGACATCAGTATGCTCAGGAAATGAAATTGCCTAAGGGAGAGAGATCGACAAAATGGGTAGAGAGACTACCTGCCGTTGTTTCAGCTTTAAACAACAAAGTCACACGCCTGATCGGAAAAAAGCCTGTTAATGCTATCAAAGCTAAAATGGTGAAACAGAAACCAGCATCTCCAGCTGATCGCCCTGTTGGCTTGGAGGAGCAAAAAGTACCTACCGATGTTGTAATGCATTATCTATACCAGCCAGGTGAGCTGGAAGGAGGTCGACGTCATGCTACAAACCCTGTGTGGTCTGTCAATGTTTATCAGATAAAACGGAGAGCCTGTCCTATACTATCTTCAAGATGGTCCAGGCCGTGGATTTGTTCGTGAAGAGTTCTTGATCGTTCCTCACAACACCGAGCTCCCATTAAAATAATATAACATGCAATTAGAAATAGGGTATTATAACGATATAAGATGTCAGCTCATGCAGAGAACAAGTGTTATTGGCTGCCGCTAGGTAAGATCATGGCAGCATCGAGCAGTGATTAGAAATGGTAGACGTCCAACAGCACCATGCCGCAAGTGTGGGGCTAGTGTTTATTTTCAGACACAACGTTGCCGTGGTTGTAGTGGTAAAAGGTTTGTTACAAAGATGCTGCGCATTGAAAAACAAGCTCGTATAGACTTTCAAGAAGTGCTTGCCGAAATGATTCGATGTCCCTATTAGAGATATGGTGTATCATGGTATACCATCTGGTGTGACAACCTATTAAAGAAATAACATACTATAGTATAGCAGAGCATGATGAATAACTTAAATAGAACTGAATTTAGAAGAGAGAGAGAGTCGAGGCATTGAGAAACTATGCGGTTCAAAACAATATTCTCCTTGATGACCCATCAGGCAAAAGAGGAAATCATATTAAAAAGGACTACATAAATGCTATCATTGTCCATAGGTATATGCCAGTCCGTAGAACGGTTCCTGCTCCTAGAGCGCGAAGGCCTGCTCCTACTCTGAGAGCACCAAAACCTGTGCCTGCTCCAAGGTTCAGACAGGCCCCTGGGATAATTGGCAATTACCTCCGCAGTTGGCAAATGAATATTGCAGATGGGCACCGATTGGGTGCTGACCCACTAGCCCTGTTGGACGATGTTTGCCCCGCAATTCCCTGAAAGGTAGCAGAAGTTGGAGCCCTTCGTGGGTTAAAATTCCACTTAGCACTCAGAGTGGGGTTGAAGAAGGATAATGGCGATAGAGAAACAGAATTCACAAATCCAGTATTTCGCAGCTATCAGATGGATGTCCTGCAAGTGGATGAGATTGATGCAGCGCTCAACAACGCTTTCCCACGCATGATAGAATCTCTTGAGAAATGGACTCAGAGAGGGTCAGGATGAATGGTGGATAGAGTGGAGGACCTCTGGCTAAATATTGCCCAGTACCAACCACTACGAGGTGGGTCCTATATTTAGAACTCAAAGCTAAAAAGACTATCATCAATGTTAAAACCTGTGATGATAACTGTCTTCGCTGGGCTCTCCCATCTGCTATTACCAGCCAAGAAACATCCAGAAAGATGCAGCAAGTATTCCCCAAAAGACGGCTTAAGCTTTGAAGGGATAGAGGCTCCAGCTCCACTCTCCCAGATCGGGAAGGTTGAAAAACAAAACAAAACAATCTGGCTATTAACATCTTCGATTGGGATAAAGGGGTGATCGTTCACAAACTCAGCAAACAAAAACATTCCCAGGATCAACCTTCTATTGATTGAGAAGGCATGTAAGTTTCATTACACATGGATCAAAAGCCTCAGTCGCCTGCTCTATGATCAAAGCACCCATCGAGAGCATAAGCAATTCTGCAAGGGTGTTTACATGACTATTCCAGGGAAGATCTGCTCGAGGACCATCAACCTGATTGCATGGGAATTGGTCAAACAGCTGTATGTATTGAGATGCCAATAAAAGGCGAAAACAAGCTGTCCTTTCGGAACTATCACAAGCAGTTTCCAGTGCCCTACGCAATCTACGCAGATTTTGAGGCACTTGCCTGTAAGATAGATGATCCTGGATCCAACCCCGCACAATCCAATACCCAAAAGACTCAACGGCAAGACTATTGTGGCTATGGGTATGTTGTGGTCAGGTGTGATGGTCGTATAGAACCTCCCGTATTATATCGATGACAAAATGCAGCTGAGAAGTTCCTTGAGGCTTTGCAGCAGGAAGAAACTAAGATCAAATCCTTGTTCATGATAATCACGAGAGAGGATTGGAGTGCACAAAGGACAGCACAGGATTGTCATATATGTTAAAACCTCTACATGGTGACTCTGTCCGTGACCACTCTTATATCACAGGTAAGTACAGAGGTGCTGCGCACAATGCCTGCAACCTGAAGTTGCGTCTGAGCCCCAAAACAACCACAATCCCAATTGTGCATGACTCTGATTTGATCATGCAAGCCATCAGCAGAGTAGAAGGAAAGGTAACCTGCATCCCCAGTAACATGGAAAATTATATATCCTTCTCCCTGATGTTGCACGGTATACAGGTACTAAGAAAAGTGCCAGCACTGTGCAATACCACCAATTGAAAAATAACGAAGTACCGCCGACATCGGTACTTGCAAGAATAAGTTATAAAAGATACTTTGAATCAACTAAACATCAGGAAAAAATATCATTTATTAGAAATATATGTATTTGAACATGGTACATTATCTAAAAAATTTATAAGAACATAATATTTATGGAAAGACATGGTTGCAAAACTTGCGAAGTTCGTAAATATTCCTACTATTCCTTGAACTTTCAATAACAGCACCAGCATTCAAATGTGATACTATGGGAGATTATCACGACCAATACCTGTGAGCTGATGTGCTTCTACTAGCTATTGTTTTCGAAATATATCGGAAGACTTGCTTACGGCAGTGTGGTCTGGATCCAGCACACTATTATACAAGCCCTGGATTATCTTGGGATGCACTCTTGAAATATACAGGTGTAGAATTGGAACTGTTAACCGACTATGACATGCACCTGCTCTTCGAGAAAGGCATGAGAGGTGGTATTTCCATGTTATCCAAGCGCTATGCTAAAGCCAACAATCCCTACGTCTCAGGCTATGACAATTCGAAGCCTAACAACCATATTCTCTACCTACAGTAGATGCAAATAACCAGTATGCTTGGGCAATGAGTCAAGCACTACCCACGGGTGGATTCGAATGGGTGGATGAAGTGCCCTAGCTGAATACGCTTTCATCCGATGCAGAAAAGGCTTACATACTCGAGGTGGACCTTGAGTATCCTCAAGAGCTACATGACATCCACAATAGGTACCCACTTGCTCCGCAACATATAAAGGTTCCAAAGGAGTGGCTGTCAGATTATCAGAAAGGGCTGCTAAACTCGTCAAATGATGTTGAAAAGTTGGTTCCCAATCTCTGTGATAAAAAGCACTGTGTTGTGCACTACCGAAATTTACAACTGTACCTCTCTCTAGGTATGAAGCTGACAAAAATATATCACGCATTTCGGTTCAATTAAAGCAAGTGAATGGAACCCTGCATCAGAATGAATACAGAACTCCGCAAAAAGGCCAAGACAAGCTTTGAGAAGGACCTCTACAAGATGAAGAACAATAGCGTCTTTGGTAAGACTATGGAAAATCTGCGTAAGCGTGTAGACGTCAAGCTCGTGAGAGCCTCTGAAGATGACAAGCTTCGCAGGTGGATAGCTAGCCCCACGTTTGATGTGGTATTTGATGATGATCTAGCTGCCCTACACATACACAAACGTCGGTTGATGCTTAAGCGACCAGTCTACGTTGGGATGTTTGTCCTGGACCTGAGTAAACATCTGATGTATGACTTTTATTACAACAACCTGAAGAAGCAATATGGGGAGCGTTGCAATCTTCTCTATACGAATACAAATAGTCCTCTGCTTGAAATCCAAACCGACGATGTGTATGCTGATATGAGTTCTGAGTCACACCTCTATGACAAGAGTGATTATCCAAAAGACCACCCGCTCCACAACACCAGGAACAAAAAGGTGCTTGGCAAAATGAAAGACGAATGCGATGGAGTACCTATTAGCGAGTATATAGGACTTCGAACCAAAATGTATTCTATCCTAAAGGAAGATGGAGGTGAGAGCCGAAAAGCAAAAGGCAATCAAAAGTATGTTGTGAAAAAAATATACGGCATCAGTAGTACAAAGAAGCACGATATAACAGCAAGACACTTCGTCATGGTATGAATCCATTGAGAAGTGAACACCACATTATATATAGCATGCGAATGAATCAAATTTCCTTGTCGCCTCTCGATACCAAGCGCTGGGTTGTTCGTGGATCACCCACCACTATGGCCTTGGCTACAGGGACAAACCATACAAAATTCAAAATTAAATACAAAATTAAATTAAATCAAAAATTTATAATATATATATATATATTGTTCTGCCATAAATTTTCAAGATAGGTGGATGGCCCCAGCCCAAAACAACATAAACAGTGCGCCAGAACTCCAGTCCGCTAAGGGAAATAAACAAATACAGCAATGACGCAAAACAGAACCCAGCCTAATTAGTGAAAACAAAAACGACATTTAAAGTGGCCCAGAACCAGTGAAAACAAAAACAACATAAAAAGTGGCCTAGAACCAGTGAAAACAAAAACGACATAAAAAGTGGCCCATAGTAGTATACAAAAGGGGAGTTCTGGGGCCCAGTCTGCCCAGTGAAATAACAAAAATATCAAAACGACGCAGTGTCCCAGCCCAATAAGTGAAAACAAATAACGACATAAAAAGTGGTCCAGAACCCCGCTTTTGTATACTACTTATGCATTACTTCTTGACAGTATTCTATTTATAATTGATATAAAGTCAATGATACAGAAATACAAAAAACGATATAATTGCACCCTCCCTACGTTACCTCTTTCACAATGGCTGCAATTGCATCATTCATCTAAGGTAATCTAGAGGAGTTAAATGTGTCTTTAAGTGTGATTGTTTCAGTTATTTAGTTTTTCTGTAAGATTCATTGGTATTTTAGGTAAATTACTCATTGTGTGTCATGTTTGCCAATGGCGCAAATCCTGCAATAGTTTTTTTTTACGCCAAGGTAGATATTTGATTGCCACGCCGGTACGCCAAGTACCAGCCATCTACTTTTCCCGCTGCCGTACGCCAAAGAGAGAAGTAAGTTTCATGCCGAAGATCTTTGTGTATTAGTGCCCTAAATGCAGACTGGGATATATCATGACAAAACCGAAAATAATCAGAATTCTGGGAGTTTTTAGTTGAGGCATGTGCAATTTAGGTTGAAATTACAACAAAATTGTGTTTTCTCTTATTGACCGTATTAATAAGTGCCCCTAAAAATTGAGTTTCAGGTGAGCCCTATATACAATCTCATGGTTGCGATAACTTGTGCAACAGTGAAGTTTTAAGTACATTAGCATATTTTTTAGTACTACTTAATGAAAATTTTGCAGCAAAAAATTGTCTTTTAACCTCCAGAGGAAATACACAAAATTTAATGTGGGACACCTAGCACAAAGCCGTTACTTTGGGAACATAACATCGGGGCTTAACATTAGGGCCTAAGGTAACATTAGTTTCCAGGGAAAATATGGTTTTGAAATTTGTCTTTACTTGAAACAGGCAATGCCAGAAAATATCCCCCTCCACTACCCTAGGCTAGTTGGGGAACTTGGAAATCCCGGGAGTAGTGGAAAATCTGTTCTCAACAGGAAAAGAGGGGGGAGGCACAGGTATTCCTAGCATTATGGCAAGCTTAAACTTATTACATACATATATGAGTATGTAACGTACGAGTACGTAACGTACGTACGAAGATATACGGAATCAGGCTCGTAAAGTAAAGTGCCAAATTGTTGGAAAAATACCAATTTGGCAAAATAAGACTAACAGTGTCTAGGTCTGATTTTGCATGGGTTTACTCAGATGAACCTACTCAGAAAAATACCCAGAAATCAAAAGGCTGCTGGGACATGATTCAAATATCACATTTATAGTCTTGCTGATGGTGATGGTGCAGATGTTAGCAGCTTATTTTTTGCGGAATAAGACATGGCTGACTATAGCAATAGTTGCGTATTGTTTTGGTGGTGTTATCATCCATTCTATGACACTAGCTATTCATGAGATCGGTCACAATCTGGCGTATGGTCACAACAGGCTGATGTCTAATAGAATTATTGGTTTCATCGGTAACGTCGTAATTGGTGTGCCTATTTCTATTTCATTTAGGCGATACCATCAGGACCATCATAAGTATCAGGGTGAGGACGGGCTGGATCCTGACATACCATCAGACTGGGAAAGTTACATGTTCAGAACCACCTTTACAAAAACTATATGGATGTTTATGTAGCCTTTCTTCTATGCATTCAGGCCCATGCTGATGAGGCCAAAAAAGCCATGCCAGCTGGAAGTAGTCAATCTCATCATACAAATTATATTTGATTTGGGTATATTGTACTTTCTGGGTGGTAAATCGTTAGAGTACCTGTTGCTCGGGTCCATGTTGTCCCTTGGTCTTCATCCCTGGCTGGACACTTCATCTCTGAACATTATCTGTATGAAGAAGGCCATGAAACCTACTCCTATTATGGTCCTTACAACTATTTGGCATTCAACGTAGGGTACCACATGGAGCACCATGATTTTCCAAATATTCCTGGCAAGAAACTTCCATTGGTACATAAAATTGCTCCTGATTATTACGACAGTCTTCCCAGTCGCAATTCTTTCACCAAAGTTGTATGAGATTTCATCTTCACCCCAAAGATTGGACCTTACGCTCGTGTCAAGAGGCCTAACACCATTGATCCAGCAAGGAAGAGCCCATGGAAAAATCTCTGAAAGAATACTAAAACTGCAGTTTTATAGACGGGATCTGGGATTGCTTATAAAGGTCCTTGGTTGTGGAATTCACTCCCAACTGAACTCAAATGTATTGATAATGTATCCCTGACCTCCTTCAAAACTAAGCCCAAAACTGTTTTGATTAAAAAGACATTAACCTAATGTGCAGCTTGATCCATTATGTTTCTACTTATGTTGTCATTTCTGTATTCTTAACTTTGTTTCCGTATCTAATTCCCTTGTATGTAAAGCGCTTTTGAATGTTTTTACAAAATTAGCGCTATATAAATTTATGTATTATTATTATTATTATATATAACAAGGTATTGTAGGTCACCTCCTACCGTGACTTCTGAACCGATATGAAAATTCCTTTTTTTAACCACCCGCGAATTTTAATAGCTTTCTTAACTACATTTTTTTACTCAACTCACATTTGCTGGAAACTCCTTTTTTTCGTTTACAAGCCACAGTATTTGTGCAGCACTTCAATGATGTCATCGCAACATTTCTTTGGTTTGCAGCAAATTGTTGAGCATTTAAAAAGTCATGATTGTAATGCCATGGGGGTAGAAAATTCATTGTTTGTACATCTCATTGAAAAAAAAAAAAATACTGTGGTTTACAAAACGAAGAACGGAGTCATCAGCAAATGTAAGTTGGGTATAAAAATGTAATTAAGATTCGCGAGTGGTCAAAAAAAGGAATTTTCATATACGGTTCGAAAGTCGCGGTAGGAGGTGACCTACCTTGTTTAGTTGTTATACAATAGGCCTAGGCCTATATCCTATGTAATAAGTATATAGGTTGCCATAACGCCAGGAACACCTGTGGAGAGAAGGAGGGGGAAGAGGGAGGGGGTAGGGGTTATGAAAGTTTCCTGCAATTGGGCCATTCCGCAGTCTGTGAATTACGCAACGGACTGCGGAATGGCCCAATTATCCATTGCACTAACGCGTAACGTTAGGCTCCATAATGTACTGATAAAGTTATATAATAAATGTTAGGCTAGGTCCGTCGTAGATTCAAAATAACTAACAATGTATAATTCGAATATTAGACACTCTAAATCTTACCAAAGACTTAAAGGATACTCTGAAGAATCCAAATTATCTTTGAATTCTTCTGGTGTAGCACCTAGCTCACTACTTGTCTCTGAATGACTACTTTGCAACATGATTGATGAACCACGGACACTACTCGAGGAAGCCGCCATTTTTAAATGGGCATTGCTAAAGTGCGGACAAATCTAACCGGACTGCAACTTAGCCTACGTTTATTTGTATCCATAAATTCGAATTTCGATAATCAAAATAACATATTCAATTATCAAACATACGGATCAGGGCTTTTTTTAGCACACTCATTGAGACTCAGCAAAGTGGCCCCAGTTGAGCGACCCCCTCCCACTCCCAATGGTCCTTTTTGTTCACAGTTTGGTCCATAATATATATATATATATATATATATATATATATATATATATATATATATATATATATATATATATATATATATATATATATATATATATATATATATATATATATATATATATATATATATATATATATATATATATATATATATATATATATATATTTATGCATATATATATATATATATATATATATATATATATATATATATATATATATATATATATATATATATATATATATATATATATATATATATATATATATATATATATATATATATATATATATATATATATATATATATATATATATATATATATATATATATATATATATATATATATATATATATATATATATATATATATATATATATATATATATATATATATATATATATATATATATATATATATATATATATATATATATATATATATATATATATATATATATATATATATATATATATATATATATATATATATATATATATATATATATATATATATATATATATATATATATATATATATATATATATATATATATATATATATATATATATATATATATATATATATATATATATATATATATATATATATATATATATATATATTTATATATATATATATATATATATATATATATATATATATATATATATATATATATATATATATATATATATATATATATATATATATATATATATATATATATATATATATATATATATATATATATATATATATATATATATATATATATATATATATATATATATATATATATATATATATATATATATATATATATATATATATATATATACATATATATATATATATATATATATATATATATATATATATATATATATATATATATATATATATATATATATATATATATATATATATATATATATATATATATATATATATATATATATATATATATATATATATATATATATATATATATATATATATATATATATAAATATATATTCATATATATATATATATATATGAATAAATTGTCCGATCTATCTATTCTGTTGAGGCTTTGGCTGTCATGGTCCTTCAACTAGCTCTATCTTCAGCTGCCCGTAATAAAACGCTGTTACTAGCCCCACTCTATCTTAAGTTGATCTCTCCGGTTCCTCTTGGTCTACCTTTTATTCTCTTTCCTTGTGTCCTACCATGTAACAGCTGCCGTTAACATAAATAACATAACAAGATTATGGGCTAAGAAAGGTTAGTCTCCCCATAAAAAGCCCAAACTAACACCACCACCACGAGAAAAAATATCAAAGACGCCCAGAGTTAGTAAAGAACTTATCAATGTTGACTGAAATTGTAAACAGAATTGGAGCTAACTACCCACTCAGGCAAACCATTCCACTCTTTAACAACTCTTTGCAAAAAGCTAAAACGCTGTATATATATATATATATATATATATATATATATATATATATATATATATATATATATATATATATATATATATATATATATATATATATATATATATATATATATATATATATATATATATATATATATATATATATATATATATATATATATATATATATATATATATATATATATATATATATATATATATATATATATATATATATATATATATATATATATATATATATATATATATATATATATATATATATATATATATATATATATATATATATATATATATATATATATATATATATATATATATATATATATATATATATATATATATATATATATATATATATATATATATATATATATATATATATATATCTCAAAGCATCACTACCAGATGGGAACTTAAAAACCTAAATTATATCGCCACGTACTCTTCTCAACACAAGCGTGGTCAAACCAAGAATTCGCAACCAAGATTCATAAGAGAGATTCCTTACTTCGGGAATAAGTATAGTGGCTCTTCGCTGAACCTGCTCCAAAATGAACTTATCCTTCTCATAAAAAGGACTCTAAGCCTGAATAGCATACTCAAGGTAAAGCCTGACTAACTGCTTATACAAATTAAGAACAACCTCTCTAGCAAGAACACAAAAATTTCTTCTACTTAAACCAAGCATCCTATTTGCCCTTGCAGCTGCTAAAGCACACTGTTTAGAAGGCTTCAGATTGCTATAATGCCAACACCTAGATCCCTTTCTTGATCAACACAACCAAGATTTAAACCATTTATGCAGTATTTAAAAGCCAAACTGCTCTGACCAAAATGAATAACTTTGCATTTATCAACATTGAATGACATCCGCCATGTTTGGAACCAAAAAACTAACTTATCCAGATCACTTTGCAAAAGTAAAGAATCCCTAGCATCATTTACAATCCTGTACAGCTTAGTGTCATCAGCAAATTTACAAAACCTGGAGCCAAGGGAAACATCAATATCATTGATGAAGATTAAGAAAAGAAGCGGACTCAATACAAAACCCTGAGGAAAACCACTTGTAACCTTATTCCATGGAGATACTTCACCATTAACAACAACTCTTTGTGACCTGTCTGCCAACTAACCAAGAATATCCAGCTGGCACACTTTCCTCCACACCAAGTGTATTGTTTTCACCATGAGCCTACCTAACGGGACCTTATCAAATGCTTTTTGGAAATCTACATAGATAACATCCACATTATGACCAGAATCAACTTGTCTAGTAACATCATCAAGAAACTCCAATCAATTAGAAACACAAGACTTCTGAGGTAAGAACCCATGCTGGGACAAATTCAACAAATCATTGACCAGCAAATGATCTCCTTCACAATGAACTCCATTACCTTGCACACAACACTAGTAAGACTCACTGGCTAATAGTTACAAGGCATACTGTGGTCACCCTTTTTAAAGATAGGAGTGACATTAGCAATTTTCCAATCACTTGAAGAACACCAACATCAAAGCACTTTGAAAAGATAATATTCAGGGGAACAGAAAGAACATCAGAACACTCACGTATGACAGCAGGATGTATACCATCTGGACCGAGTGCTTTATTTGAATTCAAACCCTTCAAATTTTTAGATACAACATCAACTGAAAAATCAACATTCTTAATGGATACTGGGGAGTGCACACTAAGATAATCCACAACATCATCAGCAGGGGACTCCTTAGTAAAAACAGACACAAAGTAGTCATTCAAAACCTCAGCCATATCTTTACCACTATTGATAGTAACATAATCGTTACCCTGAAGAAGACCAACAACCTCCTTGGTTTTTTGCTTTGAGCAAACATACGACTGAAACGACTTAGGATTAATCTTAAACTCTTTGGACAAACGTTTTTCAAAAAGCCCTTTAGTATCTCTTATTCAACCCTTTGTGAACTTTTCATGATCCTTATACCTAGCTAGCTCCGCAGGACACCCACTACATTTATAACAACGCCACAACTTCTTCTTTTTCCGAACAGCCTATAAAACCTTCCAAAAATCCACACTGGCTGATTACGCTTACAGACTTTTTTAATGGAACAAATTTAATTACACTTTCCCAAAACTATAGTCCGGAAAACATCCCATGCTTCAGAAGGATCTAATTCACGGGGCAAAGAAGTCCAATTGAATGACAAATTATCCTGAAGTGCAGCACAGTCAGCATTCTTAAAATCTAAAACCGGTTTATTAACTGGAGAAACCTAGCTTTGTGAAACAATACAGATCAAATCTAATGAGGTCATGATCACTACATTCTACCTTATCGCTACTTAGCACATTTCTAACCATACTTTCTTCACTACTTAAATACAAATCCAGACAATTTCTAAACAACACGTGCTGGGTGAAAAAGCTGTCAGATACAGTTTCCAGAAAATCTTTACCATGTGGACCACTAGTACAAAGATTCCAATCAATGTCTGGAAAATTAAAGTCCCAAAAAACAATTGCACCGTTGCAACCTCTTTCTTCTGATCATGTGACCCATGAACTTCATCTTCCTACTTTGGCTCTCTTCTCATTCACTTTCTCAAGAACCCAAACACTGCTGAACTTATCTGCATAAGAAACCCTTAGCATCTTTCTGCACAGCCACATTTCAAAAGCCTGCAGATTATCTTCCATTTCTTGAGATAAGGTCCAAGTTGCAAAGGCATGCAGTAGGGTGGAGAGGACATAACATTTGACCATTCTCTTTCTAAAGGCTAGTTTAAGCTTCTTGCTCGCTGTAACATCTTTCTTAAGAAATCGCTTCTTGCTATCTCGATTCTCGCTCTGATCTCAATGTCACATTTCCCATCGTCCGTAATCTGCTGTCCCACATACTTATACTTTTTCACTTGCTCTAATTTCTGTCTATTTACGTATGTTTACTAACATAACACTAACATAACATTGGTTTTCTTCACATTCAGTTTTAGCCCCAACCTTTTGCTACGAATCTTGACCTCGTCAACTATTTTGCAGGTGCTCTTCATTTGTTCACTCTCTGCTATCTGCATACCTCAAGTCAGTTGGGTTTCACTCTCTGCTAGTGAAGCTGTGTTATCTGCATACCTCAAGTTAGTTGTTTCACTCTCTGCTAGTGAAGCTGTGTCATCTGCATACCTCAAGTTAGTTATGTTTCACTCTCTGCTAGTTAAACTGTGTCATCTGCATACCTCAAGTTAGTTATGTTTCACTCTCTGCTAGTGAAGCTGTGTCATCTGCATACCTCAAGTTAGTTATGTTTCACTCTCTGCTAGTGAAGCTGTATCATCTGCATACCTCAAGTTAGTTATGTTTCACTCTCTGCTAGTGAAGCTGTGCCATCTGCATACCTCAAGTTAGTTATGTTTCACTCTCTGCTAGTAAAGCTGTGTTATCTGCATACCTCAAGTTAGTTATGTTTCACTCTCTGCTAGTGAAGCTGTGTCATCTCCATACCTCAAGTAAGTTGTTTCACTCTCTGCTAGTAAAGCTGTGTTATCTGCATACCTCAAGTTAGTTGTTTTACTCTCTGCTAATGAAGCTGTGTCATCTGCATACCTCAAGTTATTTATGTTTCACTCTATGCTAGTGAAGCTGTGTCATCTTCATACCTCAAGTTAGTTGTTTTACTCTCTGCTAGTGAAGCTGTGTCATCTGATACCTCAAATTAGTTGTTTCACTCTCTGCTAATGAAGCTGTGTCATCTGCATACCTCAAGCTACTTATGTTTCACTCTCTGCGAGCGAAGCTGTGCCATCTGCATATCTCAAGTTAGTTATGTTTCACTCTCTGTTGGTGAAGCTGTGCCATCTGCATACCTCAAGTTAGTTATGTTTCACTCTCTGCTAGTGAAGCTGTGCCATCTGCATACCTCAAGTTAGTTATGTTTCACTCTCTGCTAGTGAAGCTGTATCATCTGCATACCTCAAGTGAGTTATGTTTCACTCTCTGCTATTAAAGCTGTGCCATCTGCATACCTCAAGTTAGTTATGTTTCACTCTCTGTCAGTGAAGCTGTGTCATCTGCATACCTCAAGTTAGTTATGTTTCACTCTCTGCGAGCGAAGCTGTGCCATCTGCATATCTCAAGTTAGTTATGTTTCACTCTCTGTTAGTGAAGCTGTGCCATCTACATACCTCAAGTTAGTTATGTTTCACTCTCTGCTAGTGAAGCTGTATCATCTGCATACCTCAAGTGAGTTATGTTTCACTCTCTGCTATTAAAGCTGTGCCATCTGCATACCTCAAGTTAGTTATGTTTCACTCTCTGCTAGTGAAGCTGTGTCATCTGCATACCTCAAGTTAGTTATGTTTCACTCTCTGCGAGCGAAGCTGTGCCATCTGCATATCTCAAGTTAGTTATGTTTGACTCTCTGTTAGTGAAGCTGTGCCATCTACATACCTCAAGTTAGTTATGTTTCACTCTCTGCTAGTGAAGCTGTGTCATCTGCATACCTCAAGTTAGTTATGTTTCACTCTCTGCGAGCGAAGCTGTGCCATCTGCATATCTCAAGTTAGTTATGTTTCACTCTCTGTTAGTGAAGCTGTGCCATCTACATACCTCAAGTTAGTTATGTTTCACTCTCTGCTAGTGAAGCTGTGTCATCTGCATACCTCAAGTTAGTTGTTTCACTCTCTGCTAGTGAAGCTGTGTCATCTGCATACCTCAACTTAGTTGTTTCACTCTCTGCTAGTAAAGCTGTGTCATCTGCATACCTCAACTTAGTTATGTTTCGGCCACCAAAGACAACCTTTTTCAGGTCATCTATTTCCCTAAATATGTTTTCTGTGTATAGATGGAATAGCTTTTTCCGATAATTAAAGGAAAATATCCCAGAAGAAGAAAAAAAAACTATCGGAAAATTTCATGAAAATGTTCTGAAAATTGAAGAAAATTGCCTAAAAGTGAAAGAAATATCCGAAACATTGAAGGAAATTTTTCAGAAATTGAAGAAAATTGACCTTAAATCGAAAAAAATGGCAACAAAATAAAGGAAATTTTCCAAAAATTGAAGAAAACTACACGAGAAATAAGGAAATTGTGCAAAATTAAAAAACGTTTGACGAACATTGAAAGAATGTAACTAAAAATTGAAGAAATTTCCCGAACATTGAATAAAATTGCACGAATATTGAAGAAAATCTATTGTAAACCGAGACTAAGAATTATTTTATGGTAAAAAAGTATCATGGCTTCCGGCCTCCTATGCTCCGGTCAAGCCTCTAAAAAGGTAAACTTTTCCAGGGATAGATTTGGAAGTTAAACTTTTGACAAATTGCTTGTTTAAATATCCGACAAGGGCTAAAGGGGAGGAGGAATGAATTATGTATTTTAGCATCCACGAGCCCTCTCCAGTCATTTCATGGCAAGGCCCTGGCACCGGCATGGTGGGTCATATTTCACTGAGGGCAAGGGAATTTTGGAACCCCCCCCCCCCTCCCCCCCTCACCTTCTCCCCGAAAAGATCTAATAAGAATAAAACGATGGGCACATAGAAGAAAATTGGCATGAACCGTTTAGGAAATGGCTTAAAATCAGAACCGTCAAAGCTCTGGAAGGGGTCCGGCAGGAGGAGGGAGGAAGGAGCGGGAAGGGGGAAGGAGGAGTGAAGAAACTTTACACGCAAAATAAAGAAAATTTCCTGAATATTGAAGAAAACTGCCCAAATATTAAAGAAACTTCCCAAAAATTAAAGAAATTTTCTGCAAAATGAAGAAAATTTTCCAAAGTATGAAGAAAACTACCAAAATATTGAACAAATTATCCCCCAAATTATAATAATTTAATGAAAATGGAAGTAAATTTCACGAAAACGAAGAAAAATTCCCGGAAAATGGAGGCGATTTCCCAAAAATTGAAGGAGATTTTTCTAATTTGCAGAAAATTTCCTAAAGAAAATAAATTTGTAACACGTGGCTTAAAATTGTAAAAGTGCGAAAAGTCGCGAAGCCCTGGTAGGGACCCAGGGTTTTGCAGGAAGCCCTACGTTTGCTTTGGTTTTAATGGCAGAAAAGGACTTTTAAATATGTCACATCTATTGGGCGAAGCTGCACGTAGGGGCACTGGGGCGAAACCCCAGGAATCCCTGCATTTCTCGCGATTTTCAGAGCAGAAAATTGCTTAATATTGTATCAAATCTAGGGTCGATGTTCTAGGCGCCGAGGGGGAAAAGACCTGGGAAGCTAGTATTGTTTGAGGCGTGATTGTGGTAGCAGAAAATTGTTCAAAAACGTGTCAATTTCAACTAAAGTTACTTAAAAAGAATATTACTCAGTTATTTTAGGACGAATGTTCAAATACAAGATCTCATTGACTTCAATATGTGTTTTTATTTGGGGTCTAGGAATGGTTTTCATGTTTGAGATGTAAGAATAAAGCTTTGAGAAAAAATATTTACAACATTGAGAATAAAAAGTATATAAGAGTATATTTTCATAATAATTTTTGCTCCCATGTGAGCATTTGGCGCCCTCTCGAAAGCTTCTACTAGCCAGCTAGCTGTATTAGAAACTCGAAAGCTTCTACTAGCCAGCTAGCTGTATTAAAAAATAGAAAAAATTGTGTGCCTTTCATGGCAGGAGCAGATATTAGATATTACTGACAAGCCATCGCCATGTATCGAATCTGTGCGCGAAATCCACAGGGGCCCGCTCAAGTGCCAATTTTGGGAAAATTTGGTCTTTTCTGTGGAAAATTCATGCGTTTTTGTACTAAACAAATAGAATATTACTTGCTTAATAGAAAGAAATTATTGATCAACACGTAAATTTTCCCAGGGCCTATTTTTTTTCTTTCTCGGGACAATTTTAGCACCCACTCAAAAAGCTTCGCAGGGGACTGTTGCGTTGCACCCCCCTCTTCCCTCCCCTCCCCCTTCCTGCCACCACGCCACTGAGCCTGGTATCCCAGTCTCGCACCTGAAAGTGGAAGGAACAAGTCCAGGGAATTATGGCCTTCGGCTAACCTACACTATCTGTTCTCTACGAATACTGAATGATAACTGCAATCAAGTTTTTTTTAAATAATATTCTTATAATAACAAGTTAGTATGCGATTGAACTGAGCAGTTGCACTCTCCAATGCAGTGGATGTAGAGCATGCAGTCATTCAAGGTTGACTCTTTGGTTCATGGGCGGTAAAACTTAGGGGCAGGATGTAATTTTTTCACCCCCTCTCCCTCAAAAAAATGTGTTAATTGTTGTTTTTTGTAATAGATAATACAAACACGCTTGAATTATATTTAAATTTGAACGGTTTTTCACCTCCTTCCCCCCCCCCCTCACACTCCTCATCATGTTTTGCCTCTCCAACTAAATTCTCTTATAGCCACCTATGCTTCGGTTAACATTCTTTTGTCATAAAACAGCATGTTAGATATGTACAAGACATGCCAACAGTTTGAAAGTTCGCATATTAATTCAAACGTGACTTAAAAATAGCAATGTTAACATTAACATTGGATATCCCCCTCATTATATCCGATTAGTAGATCAAACTGGGGTTATTTCACTCAGACGAGAGCCATTATTAATGTCAAAGAAGTGTTACGATGAGATCACAGCATAATTCATCATGAACTTTCTTTATCATTATTTACGTATAAGTCTTTATGGAATTTCTGAATATATAACTTTCATGGAATATCACTTTCATGGAATATCTGAATCACTTTCAATTTGCTATGGTTTGCACATTTATAAGAGGCTAGACCCTTTGTTCTATTGTCATTAATATCTGTGGACCTTGGATAACGTCATCGCCTTCCTCGGTATCTATATTTGAGGGCGTTTAGTCCTTGTCTTGGTTGGAGATTTTCCTGGATGTAGAATTTGCAAATCATGAGTGAGATGATTTTCCATGAAGTCTTATGATTTGCTTCTTTTTTTTTTTATTTAAACTAAAAGGTTCCTTTATATTTGAATTACATAAATAAAGTAGAAAATTGTTAATGATAAGAATTCAGATAGAGGTTAGAAACAGTTGCAGACGGTTAGATGGAGTCTGTCAGTTAGAGATAGCAAGAGAAAGATATAGTCGTAGTCAGAGTTGGTGTATAAACGAGTTTACAATATATTTCAGAAGCTGTATCAATACTGTGCGTTCCGTCTCTCCTTTTTGTGCCTTGCGCTACATTCTTTATGTTCTTTCATCGATAATAACACTGGACGGAACAGAAGTTATCTAAAAACAATATTTTTCCAATTTATTCAACGGGATGAATAATATATGGCATAGATTAAACAGTTAAATGCAAATGCATAACCGTACTAGGGGGGGGGTGGGGCGGCAGCCCCTGTCGGCTGAATCAGTCAGGCAGAATCATACCCGACTCGGCTAGATATCTGCGTCATGCCCTCCCGAATCGGCATGATACTGACAATAAGGGAACCGATCTTATATAGTCTTTTTAGTCAGTGATTTGTCGGAATCATGCCCGACTCGGCTTGATTTCCGGTAATCAAAAGATAATTAAAGGAAATATTTAAAAATAAAAAAACAACTGGAAATGGAAGGAAATGTTACGAAATTCGAAGAAAGTTGCCGAAAATAGCAGAAAATTGCCCGAAAATTTGCCAAAAATACACTAAAATTCATTAAGATACATTACGTTTCCCAAAAATTGAAAATCCTGCAAAAAAAAATGACGGAGGTTTTCCTAAAATCAAAATGTTTCCCGGAAATAAAGGAAAGCTCCCGAATATTGAGGATAATTTCCTGCAGGAAAATTAAAAAAAAAAAAAAATCAAATAATCTGCTTAAAATTGTAAGAAAACAAATGTCCCGAAATTGCTTAGAAATCCGGAAATTTTCAAGAAAAATTCCCCGGAAATTAAGAAAAGCTCTTAAACATTGAGGGTAATTTCCCGCTGGAAAATTGGAGAAACAATTCTCGAAAATCTAAAAACCTGCCCGAAATATTATTTAAAAAAACTGTTCGGAATTGAAGGAAAACTTCCAAAAATTTAGGAAAAAATCTCTAAAATTGGTCAAAAATTTTGCTAAAAGTTCCCGAAAATCGAAATACCTGCCCGAAAATGAAAGAAATTTTGTAAAAATGAAGCCTATTTTCCAAAGGTAAAACCATTACACAAAATTAATTGTTTGTTTACATATTCATTGCAAATTTTCCTTCGTAAAAGGTTTTTGAGTCGGGCAGAATTCCCCCTTCCCCCTCCCCCCTCTCCCTCACTTTCCACTTGAGTAAGATGGTCCCGTACGGCCATGTGCAGATGGAAATGAAAATCCTGCCGTACACAGTACCCAGCTACAGGAACACGACTGTATCAATTTATTAATGATGTCACAGATGCTTACAACATATTACTGTCTTTTTACAACTATCAGTTCCCCAAAATGCACTGCCGATAATCGTATACATCGGTCCAAAAATAGTTCGAGCTTTATACAACTGTCCCTAAAATATTTTCTGTAAAATGAATCTTACATCGATCCCTAAAAATCGACCACAAATCATACATCGGCGATTCGATCCCTAAAATCAATCGAAATTCATACAGATGTAAAAAAAATCATCTTGGGCTACGAAATAGGTCCTAAAAATACACTACAACTATAGAGTATGTATTCTCTCTATCTAGGTGCCGTGTCTGGAACAGACATTGGCGATCATGGCCCTCCAGTCACGTCTGCTTAGAGCTAAATGTATAATCTTATTGTTATTGATAGGCTGTTGTTAGTTGCCCAGTTTTTTCAGTTTTGGATATATTTAACTCGCTGCCTTCCTCTGCTTCTTTTGTCCTCAATTTTTCCACATACTGCAAGCTGTTCCAACCCACCCTCCCGATAAACATGCCCGAAAAATTCCAACTGTCTCCTTCTGATGGCATTGAATAGGGATCTGTCCATGCCTGCCATGTCTGAAGCTATCAGGGCATCCTCATCTGTTTTCTTTCTATCCAAGATATTTTAAATATTCTCCTAATGAACCACATTTCCGTAGCTTCTATTCTTTTCTTGATGTCACTGGTAATATTGTCCAACATTCACAGCCATAGAACAGAGTAGAACATGCTACATATGCCTTCAAGATACGGACTTTCGTGTCCATTCCAATATTTCCATTCTTCAGAATTGGGTTCATTTTTGTAAACATGTCTTTGGCAATTGGAATGCGTTTTCTAACTTCGTTAATTTACCGACTATCCGATGTTAGGGTGTAGCCCAAGTACTTAAACTGCTGTACTTGTTTAATTATTTTGTCTTGGCTTCGTATACTACATAATGGATTTATGGCCTTTTTTTAAACCACCATTCTGTTTTCTCTACATTTAGAGACAGCCCTCTCTTTTCACTTTCCTCTACAACTTTATCCAGAAGAGTTTTTCTTCTGACTCTGCTATAAGTACTCTGCTACCGTGTTATCTGCATAGCGTCGGTTACTCCTTTTAGAGCCTCCAACTTTCAGCTCCTCAAGCCTGTCGATGTAACCAGGGAATTGTTCAGATGAAGTATTGTTTTACTCAAAATGTTGAAAAGATCTGGTGACAACCCCCTTCCCCTCAGCCTGACCTGAAATTCACTGCAATCTCCTTCGAGTCTTATTGCTGCTTCCTGGTCCCAGTATAGGTTTCTTATAACTCTTAGGTATTTTACGTCAATGTTCAAATTACTGAGTAATTTAAAGACATCTTCATGTTTGACTTGGTCAAAGGCTTTGGAGTAATCAAGAAGACATAAATATAAATCTGTCTGTACTTCTATGCACCTTTCCATCATGATCCTTGATAGTGTAAATATTGCATTCCTAGTACCTTTGTCTACAAGAAAATTAAATTGTGTTTCTGAAATTTCTGGCCAGATACTATTTCTCATCCTGGTCATTAGAACACGAAACAAGACCTTGGTGATATGGCTCATCAAGCTAATGGTCCTGTGTAGTTCGCATTCTGTTGCACCTGGTTTTTAAGGTAAGGTTATGAAGATAGATTTGCTCATATCTGGTGGTATCTCTCCTGTACTGCTGTATCATATATCATATTTAAAAGCCTAGTTATAGTTTCAATGCCTACATCATCAAGAGCCACAAAAACTTTAATTGGCATTTTGTCAGGTCTTGATGCTTTGCCATGTTTCATGTTACTGATGGCTTTTTGCATTTCCTCTTTTAGTATTGGTGGGCCCTCCATGTTCTTTTTAATGGTATGTTTTTCTCCTCTGTTATCATAAAAGAGTTCTTCGATGTATTCTGACCATCGGTGTAGGATATCCTCTTTGTCCATGAGGATGGTACCATTTTTTGATTTAATGCAACCTGTCTGTGTACAGGTACGTTTTCATGTTAGTTCTCTGACCTCTTCATGCATGTATGTACTGTTTATATTAGGTGTATTCCCAATTTCTTTGCACTGTTGATTGATCCAGGTTTCTTTGGCTTCATTACATTTTACTTTACTAACTCTGCTTATTTCTAATAATTTTCATCATCATCTTATGCTAACCGTCTTGTTTCCATTAAGTCCAGGATTTCTTGGGTCATCCACTTTTTGTGATCCTTCTTTGCCTGTTTTGAAATCTGTTCACTCATTGCTTCTGTAACTTAATCTTTTGCCACATTTCATCAGCCTCAGTGAGGCTTTCCAGAATTTGGAATTTCTTCTTCACTGAAACTGAGAATCGCTCTTTTGTGTCTGGATTTTTTACATATAGGTTAAATCAATTTCAATCAACTTCAAGATGGTTCAGGGCGTTAGCCAATTCTAGAATAAGTTACATATTATATAGGCCCTCTTACACCTAAAACACAATCTCGCTGCAATCTATGAACGGTGGAGGGGTGGGGGAGGGGGTAATGGAGCCGTGACCCTGCTGAATCACTTTGAAAAAATATTCCTTAATGGGTAAAATACTATTTGCATGTAAAATAAAATTGGCTCCACCACCTAGCCAAGGTTATATGGGAATATCTGCACTACCCCCATCCTCCCCTCCCTCACCCCCACCCTCCCCCTCCGAATCTACGCATGAGTTTGTTATCGTAATGAATGTACCACAGTGATGGACATCAGATCCTAGCCGCGGGGTATATGTCTAACTTTTGGGTCAATTTTCGTACAATACTTTTGTATTAGTAATTTCCACCATTTTTTGAACGGTCTTCCCTACTGAATCTATCATATTTCCGGGAAAGCCTTCTTGTTAGAGGGTCTGGTGAATGACAGCTCTGTCATCAGCCAGGATAACTATCCGCCAATCGCGTTGCCCGTCTTCCGTAAATTTGAATATTCATTTCCCAACTGTGAAGCCCACACAATTTCAGCCGATCAATGAAAAATAAACACCTGGCACCATGCGCCTTGCCATCGCGCCACCAAGCTATACCGCGTACCGTGTATACAGGGAAGTGTAAATATATAATATATATATATGGGTAGGCCCAGGCAGTAATAGTGATGCGTAAGACTAATTAACAGGTAAATTTGTCTCGCTTATGATAGTTGGCTGGTCTTTTGAGCTCTTTGTCTATGCACATTTTAAATGCGTGGTACTTTTGGCATTGCCTGTTTTCATCCTTTTCCGTAACTACAGAAAGGTAACTTCTATTTCACTGTCTTTGTAAGAATGTCTTTCTGCACTATGAGGGGTTCCGCGATTACCGTGGGGTTGTTTTTGTTTACATACTCCGTCATAGCAGATATGGACCCCGAAGACCCGGAAAATCCTCATCGGAATCCTACAAGATGCGAAGGTATGTTGTTATTTACTCAATTCATTTCGAACTCACCAAAATATAACAATCTAAATCTAGGCCTGAGCCTACAGGGGCAAGTATCATTATGATCAATGGGAGAAAACACGATTTTTCGTGATTTCAACCAAAATTGCACATAGGCCTACCTCAAAAAAAACTCACAGATATCTAATTATTGTCAGTTTTGTCATGATATTTAGGCAAAAGAAAAAAAAATACTGCACCCCAGAATGACTGAAAAGGAGGTGTTTTTGTGAAAAAATTGTTACGCTATAAAAGTATCCGTACTTTTATTAAAAGTACTGGAAAAATCCTAGTACTATAGCCTATAGCGGTTTATTCGCTATGTAAAATTATTTTCAACATTTTTGATAATTATAGTTGACCGATTTTCTTCAAACTTTCAGAATTTATAAAGGAAAGATTGAAAAATCTTAAAATATCAGTTTTACAATCTAGGAATTTTGAGGCAAAAAACAGATTTTAATTGTAATCGGATAAAATTTGGAGAAAAAAAATTAGGCTTTAAAGAAATAGGGCTTATTATTCTTTTCAAAAATATTTCTTACCTTTCAGCAATTTAAATGTTCTTTATCTTCCTATAATTTCAAAATAATTTCAAATTTATACCTTTTCGTGCAAATTTCTACTTGAAAAAAAATAAATCACGAGCTCATAAATTTTTCATCTCTTGTCGGCCATTTTGAACAAAGCTAAAGAAAAGAAACTGAATAACAGTGAGGAAGAATTTTAATAATATCAACAATGTCAAAATCCTAAAGTAAAGCCTAATCCTAAAACCTGAATCCTAAAACCTAATCCTATAACCTAATCCTATAACCTAATCCTATAACCTAATCCTATAACTTAATCCTATAACCTAATCCCAACACCTAAAGTCAACAATGTCAAAATCCTAAAACCTAATCCTAAAAAACCTAAGCTGAAAATAAGGATTTACTTTAGTTATGCGCTCGTTTTTTATTTTTATTTCACTTCAACGGCTTACAGACTCCACTAGTCAGTACAACAGTAGGCTAGTAATACACACTGATGAGTAAGCCAAACGTAAGAATTTTTTCTCTTTTTTAAACAATTTTGGCTTAGTTTCTACTTAAAAGACCCAAATCTAAAAAGAAAAATAGTTAAAATACATAAATACCTCTGATTCTAAACAGGTTTTATCTGGTGTACCACAAGGTACTGTTGAGGGTCCATTACTTTTCCTTTTATATGTAAATGAGGCCTATATGGTTGGTGTTTCGAGTGTGGCCTATAGACTTGGCTGTCTGGCCTATAGATACATTTCTCTTGAAACTATAGACCTGGCTGCCTGGTCCGTAGCATTTCATTAAAAACTATAGACAAGGCTGCAGGCCTAGCTGGTAGGCCTACCTTAAAATTTCATCCAAAATTTATCTTCAATATGGATCCGGCAGTCGTGGCTACAGCCTGCTCCAATGTGACATATGTATTGTTGCGCCCTATGAATTATGATCATTAATTGTTATTATTATTATTCTTGTGTTAATTTCAATAAAAACTCAGCGGCCATGTTTTTGTAATATCTAAACAAAAAAGTTGATCATAATTTGCACATTTCATAGCCCAGATGTCATAGCCCAGATGTCATAACCTCAGATGTCATAGCCCAGATGTCGTAGCCCAGATGTCATAGCCCAGATGTCATAGCCCAGATGTCATAGCCCAGATGTCATAGCCCAAATTTAGCCTCAGTCCATGATTTGCAGCAAAATGGGGTAAAAAAACCTTCAAGCAAGCCAACTCCTTTACCAAACTCCTCATTAATACATTGTTTATATACTGTGTGCAAGGGACTATCAAGGGATCCAGATCTAGCCTTTTTACATTTCTGCCCGACTAAGATAGGTGTTCAGCCGACTGAGGGAGGGAGGTGGGTCTATTGGTTGTAGGGCCATGAAAAAGTGACTGTACTATATCACCAACTACTGTAGTATAACGTTAGTTGAGTACAATAGGCCTAGCGTTAGTGTAGCATACTTCCATCGATGATCAAGTCCAGTCAAAGCAGTGTCACAGACCAATTAACTTTACACGTACATCATCATTCAGTCATTGGGACATCTTAAGACTTCCAAGACATAATGCAACACAATCTATGACAATTAGTAACGTTTTGTAGACCGGGAGTCGAGTGTGACAAGATAGATCTGAACAGTACATACATTTTAAATGTAGTGCACATACAGTGTATCCATTACGCGCCACAGTCATTACATCATTATCCCGATTGCTGATTTGTCAACAACATGTCGTTTTATTTTGCGTTCGATTATAGACACGGCGGCCGGGTCTATAGCCATGTCATAAATTTATTTCGTTCACAACGCATACAAAAATATGAAAGTAAATATAAGTATAGAAATATAAAAGTTATATAAAACAGTAAATTAGTAAATATAAGAAGTCAGTAAGTACAGTATGATTAAACAGCCTGAACGGCAGGAAATATATAATGGGGAGAGTGGATGTGTATTATCATTTAATATTTCAGTTGTTTTTTGGTGCAACAGGTCATTGTAGAGATCAGAGACTTCAGACAAATATCATCACTAATAACATGGCTTTGCGACCCTTACGATCTTCTCCAGTTTACTTGTTGAATCTTTTGTAAGCAGCTCGAATATACAGATAATATTGAAATTTGTACAATTTTTATCACTGACTGGTAAAAAAGCTTAAGAATATTATTGTTAACTTGAAATGTTTTAGTTTTCGTAAAAAATACAATCTTTGGTATGCCTCGGATCTCTTTGAATCAGCCTAGTTTTTAAAGGTAAGTTTACGGTCAATAATAGTGCCTAGATATTTGTAATGGTCCACCTGTTCAACAAGCTCATTATTACCTGTGATTAAAGCAAGATCACATGGCCGTAAGCTTGCATGGTGTTCTGGTTTTGTAACCGGTTTTGGTCTAATTCATATTTTATGAAAAACCAGAAGTTCCGAAAATAACCAAGTCACTACAAAAAATTGCCAAAAGATGGTAAAAATCTGTTTTATTTTAATAAAAAGAAAGTTCATGCTTTGTGTCAACATGTTTTTTGTAGTATCATTTAGTATATTTGTAAAAATATGTGATATTTATGCAGATTGAATCAATAAATACAAATGAGAATGTTTGGAAATAAGTAGTCATAATGTACCTGCAGATAACAGGTTCGATGATGCATCTTTCCATCCTAATATTTCCCTGACCACAACAAATTCATTCCTTTATAATCCCTTTACTATATTTAAAGTCATGTCCATTCTCTCCTGAGTCCTTTTGTCCTTTAAAATACTTGGGAAATCCATTATAAATTCCGAGAAATAAATTGCAAATCGCAAGCCAAGTATTACGAGACCATTTACAAATTCACACCCAACCACACCCTACTGTACTGACTGACCCTATGCATGTACAGGGCTAGTACAAGCTATAACACATTATTTAATGTGTATATAGGCCCCTGGATACAAATGAAACTTTGTGTGAATGACCCTAGATTCACGTATTGTCATAGTAACATGATTGATGAATGGGTTTCCAAGGGTTGTATCATGTTCGAAAGTGTTTTTTTTTTTTAGTTCGAATTCAGCAGCTTATGCCGGGGAAAAATCGTCGCTATAAATAGCTGTAGCATTGTTTAGAAGAGGGTGAATTAATTGCATGATCGTTATAGAAAATGTACTGTAAAACAAAGATAAATTATCCCCATGCTATCACCAGCTTGGTTTGTGAATCAAACCAAGCTGGTATAATTCACATTTCACAATAACCATTTCGGTCATTCATCCCTCAAAAAGTTTGTATTCCTTCCCTTCATCTCATTTTCATGTGTATAATAAACCTCTGCACAACAGTCCTGGTAAAGATTGTTCAGATTTTAAAAGAATGAAAGATTTCATGCATTTTGTTGTGAAAATTTTCTTCCATTCTCCTGTAAATATGTTTACTCATAGTAGTAGCCTGCGACAAGCGAGGGGATCTTCTGTTCCAATCATGTGTTGTATGTATTGACCCATACCACGTATTATTCGTTTGCGGTACAAGCTCAAATGATTTCATTGCTTCAAAGTGGAGCAAGTTTGTATATGTTTTCTGGGGGAACCCGTTAGCTGTTAGCCTGTTGGTATGCATATATTAATAATATTATCTCTGCATTCTGCTTTGCATATTGTTTCACAAGTAGAAACTACAAGCAGAATGTTCAAATACAGATGTGTTTTACTGTTTTATATGATTCTGAATGACCAAAAATATTGTTTATCATTGTTAAATGGTTCAAAACAATGTTGAACTTATCTGCAGAGTGCCAAAGAATTGCTTTTGCCTGGGTGCATGGCATGTGTTGTAAAAAGAAAATGTTTTCATAGCTCCTTGGTGAAACAAGGTCTGGTTTGTTGGAATACAATATATTTCAGTTTATTTTTCAATCGTGATCTGTACAGAGATTGCAGGTATTACACTTTATTTTTTTCTGTACAGAGATTGCAGGTATTACACTTTATGAGAATTTTTTTTTTTTTTTTCAAATAGGAGCCACTGCCTGGCTATGGTTAATGGTTTAAAGAAATGTTGAGTATCAACTGGGTGGGATCTAAACTGTAAGATTTTCCCGCCTTAGGTTATATGCCAATCAGCAACAATTGTACTGCATGATCAAGTACAGTATATGATAGCTATCATTACACCGTAAGGTGATACATTTAGAGGCTTAATTGATCTGTTTTACAAGTACCTGACAAATTTCTTTTCATTTTATATAAAAGAGAAAGAAAATTAAAATCATAACTATGAATCAGAAATCGTGAGCAAATAAGGTAATATAGATGGCCTGTCAACACGGCTTTTTTCACAACTTTTTTATGTGACTGCCTTGGGACCTAAACTGACAAAGGGGTCAAATCGGCATTATTTGAGGGGCAAATGGGGTATAAAAAATCACTTAACCAGCAAACTAACATTAAAGTTTATTAATACATCTTATTGATCAATGCCTCTTGCTATCATTTTCAACATTATTTACAGAAAATACTGTGATACAAACATTGTTAGCAGCTATCATATAACAGTGCAGTACACTGCAGTTATATAGTTACTATAAATGTGTAAATATGTTTAAAGCTTGTTTACATTATGGGTGATGGTTTTGGAAACCGATCGGTTTTTATGTCGGGCAAAATTGTGCAAGTTTACATGGCCATTTCCTCAAATCAAACACCATCTTTGTTTTTTTTAGTATTCAATTTCAGATAGTGTTGATTTCACCAAGTAACAAAATCACCAATTTAATCCCCATACTAAGCAGTAGTGTTATTTTGCAGGTAACCAGTTATCACAGTATTGTCGTATATTTGATAGTTGAACAAACATCATTCTTACAGGTATTCTTACAGGTCTTCTATCGGGTTTGTTAGGTTGAAGCCTCTGTACCCAGCTCTCTGTCTTTGTCACTTCTGGGTTTGTTAGGTTGAAGCCTTTGTTTCCAGCTCTCCATCTTTGTCACTTCTGGGTTTGTTAGGTAGAAGCCCCTGTACCCAGCTCTCCGTCTTTGTCACTTTTGGGTTTGTCAGGTTGAAGCCTCTGTACCCAGCTCTCTGTCTTTGTCACTTCTGGGTTTGTTAGGTTGAAGCCTCTGTACCCAGCTCTCCGTCTTTGTCACTTCTGGGTTTGTTAAGTTGAAGCCTCCGTACCCAGCTCTCTGTCTTTGTCACTTCTGGGTTTGTTAGGTTGAAGCCTCTGTACCCAGCTCTCCGTCTTTGTCACTTCTGGGTTTGCTAGGTTAAAGCCTCTGTACCCAGCTCTCTGTCTTTGTCACTTCTGGGTTTGTCAGATTGAAGCCTCTGTACCCAGCTCTCTGTCTTTGTCACTTCTGGGTTTGTTAGATTGAAGCCTCTGTACCCAGCTCTCCATCTTTGTCACTTCTGGGTTTGTTAGAATGAAGCCTCCGTACCCAGCTCTCTGTCTTTGTCACTTCTTGGTTTGTTAGAATGAAGCCTCCGTACCCAGCTCTCTGTCTTTGTCACTTCCGGGTTTGTTAGCTTGAAGCCTCTGTACCCAGCTCTCTGTCTTTGTCACTTCTGGCTTGTTAGCTTGAAGCCTCTATACCCAGCTCTCTGTCTTTGTCACTTCTGGATTTCTTAGATTGAAGCCTCTGTACCCAGCTCTCTGTCTTTGTCACTTCTGGGTTGTTAGATTGAAGCCTTTGTACCCAGCTCTCTGTCTTTGTCACTCCTGGGTTTGTTAGGTCGAAGCCTCCGTACCCAGCTCTCTGTCTTTGTCACTCCTGGGTTTGTTAGATTGAAGCCTCTGTACCCAGCTCTCTGTCTTTGTCACATCTGGGTTTGTTAGAATGAAGCCTCCGTACCCAGCTCTCTGTCTTTGTCACTTCTGGGTTTGTTAGATTGAAGCCTCTGTACCCAGCTCTCCGTCTTTGTCACATCTGGGTTTGTTAGGTTGAAGCCGCCGTACCCAGCTCTCTGTCTTTGTCACTTCTGGGTTTGTTAGGTTGAAGCCTCTGTACCCAGCTCTCTCTCTTTGTCACTTTTGGGTTTGTTAAGTTGAAGCTTCTGTACCCAGCTCTCTGTCTTTGTCACTTCTGGGTTTGTCAGATTGAAGCCTCTGTACCCAGCTCTCTGTCTTTGTCACTTTTGGGTTTGTTAGAATGAAGCCTCCATACCCAGCTCTCTGTCTTTGTCACTTCTGGGTTTGTTAGGTTGAAGGTTCTGTACCCAGCTCTCTGTCACTTCTGGGTGTGTTAGGTTGAAGCCTCTGTACCCAGCTCTCTGTCTTTGTCACTTCTGGGTTTGTTAGGTTGAAGCCTCTGTACCCAGCTCTCTGTCTTTGTCACTTCTGGGTTTGTTAGCTTGAAGCTTCTGTACCCAGCTCTCTGTCACTTCTGGGTTTGTTAGCTTGAAGCCTCTGTACCCAGCTCTCTGTCTTTGTCACTTCTGGGTTTGTTAGGTTGAAGCCTCTGTACCCAGCTCTCTGTCTTTGTCACTTCTATTCAGTGCTTTAAACTCTAGAAACTCTAATTCAGCACAGTGTTCATACTTCTGGCTGATATTTGACCAACTTTTATCTAATCTAGATTCAAATGATTTGGCACTTGGTGCGTTGACAACACTGGTTGGTAGGTGGTTCCAGATTTTAGTTATAAGTAGAGAAAAGTAGTTTTTTCTGATGTTGGAGGTGGCTGGTTGAACGAACATCTTGTAGTTGTGACTCTTGTATGATTAGAGTCATAGATTGGCAGAAAGCTGCAGACTCTAGGATCGTAGACTTGGTGGATAAGTTTGTATGTCTTATTATATCACCTCTCAAACGGCGGTAGCCGAGGGTGGGCAGATTAAGATGTCTTAGACAGTCGGTGTAGCTCATATGAGAGAAGTTTGGAAGCGGCTTGGTTGCTCGATGTTGAATTTTTTTCTAGATGGAGATTACTTGTAGATAGTTCCTGCATACTTTAGATGTGGGTGAATCAAGGCTTTAAACACTAACAACAAGATTTCTTTGTCAAGACGAATGAGCGCCGGATAATTCCTAGAATTTTGTTGGCCTTGTTGATCATGATGTAAATATGATTACTGAATGCGATGATGTTGTCAAATACTATGCCAAGTCTTTCTCTTCGATACAGTGGACTAGTAGCTTGGCTTGTTGGGGATAGTCTGCAGACATCAGAGTGTAGTAAGTGGTGTGGTTTGGAGGCGTCCTGTGGCCCACTGTCATGACTTTACACTTATCAGGGTGATAGTAGTGTGGTTTGGAGGCATCCTGCGGCCCACTATCCTGACTTTACACTTATCAGGGTGATAGTGGTGTGGTTTGGAGGTGTCCTGCGGCCCACTGTCATGACTTTACACTTATCAGGGTGAAAGCTCAGTAGCCATTTGGAGGACCAGTCTTGCAGGGCGTGTAGGTCATCTTAAAGGATACTTCTATCCATGATGTTAATGATCATATTTATTTCTGCAATCATTAGTGTACAAGCAAAAGAGGATAGGAGACAGACAACAAAGGCTCACCTGAGGCTAGACCAAACATCAGAGCATAAACCATTCATCCTAACAAACTGTGGTCTGTCATTAAATAATGTAAGATCCATAACAATAACCTACAACTGACACCCATACCTAACAGTTTGTTTAAAAGCAAGTGCGGCTGAATGGAGTTAAAAGCATGTGTAAAGTCGTCAAATGCAGCACGAACAAAAGAATTAAGTGTTACCAAGTGTTCAAGAGTCTCATGCAAACACATTAAGACTGCATCATCAGGCCATCCTCAATACAAAAAATATAAAAAAAAGCTAATACGATAAATAAATAGAAAAGCACACAAAAAAAATCTAACACGATATTGAACAATAAATCATTGGATGCTATTTGGTACAGAATTCTTTCCCCTGTGCAATCAAAAACTTGGGCTGATATTCCTGGGGCTGATATTCCTGGGGCTGATTATCCTGGGGCTGATATTCCTGGGGCTGATATTCCTGGGGCTGATTATCCTGGGGCTGATTATCCTGGGGCTGATTATCCTGGGGCTGATTATCCTGGGGCTGATTATCCTGGGGCTGATTATCCTGGGGCTGATTATCCTGGGGCTGATTATCCTGGGGCCGATTATCCTGGGGCCGATTATCCTGGGGCCGATTATCCTGGGGCCGATTATCCTGGGGCCGATTATCCTGGGGCCGATTATCCTGGGGCCGATTATCCTGGGGCCGATTATCCTGGGGCCGATTATTCTACTGTATCTCAGTTTGTAGATGAATACTAAAGAAATGATTTTCAAGTGAGACTGAGTGGCATATTCCACACACTGTGCTATGTCAGAAGTGTAGGCTGTATCTTTTCGTTTCCCACAGAAGGTTTTGCACATATTTCCACTTCAACCGTAGATTCGATGATATCTATCTCCGAGAATAGTCTGATTAAAACGTCCTCCCATGTCTCTATTGTTTTTATTTTAATTTGTTTATTCCACACAATTTCTCATTCTTCTTTGTTCTGAGAGTGATCAAAAATAAACATTTCATTATTGAACTATGATACACAATTTGTATGTGTAACAGGTACACTGCATGCACTGTCTATGGGTAAAAACACCCGCTGTCATGCTTTTGTCAGCATGAACGTATTTCACAAAAATCATACCAATTAAAATAATGGATTTAAGTTTTTGAAATAAATTATTTCTTACAAGATTTGTCTTTATTGTTTCAATGTACAGTATGCCTTTAGAAAAAACATATTTTTTGTTCTTAAGAATGTGCAATTCCCCTGTTTCCATACACAGTTTAATAATAAATTAAAAGAAATTGCTTTATTGTATAGTCTGCGGTATCCGTTTTAGTACTTCATTGTGGTAAAGAATACTTGGTTTGTCCTTTTTTGTGTACTTTTATTGCGGAATTTGAGTTGAATCCTAACTGTGCTGAATGCCGGCAAACATTTCAATCAATACTGTAACAGTTTTTCTTAAAATAAGTTACTCGTTTAAGGTTTTCTTTTAAAGTTAAGTATAAATTTCAAATATGTTTACCCAAATTGATACACTTGATTGAATATTAAGTGCTGTAAAACATTTTTAAGGTAAGTCAATGGTACTGCCATTTTATGATTACTTCATTTTTTTGTTTAATGTGCTGATTGTAATAAACTCAACAAACTTCACACTCTCTCCTCCTTAGGAAAGAATATTATCTTCTTCTAAATTCCCAGCCATGTTGGCATCCCTGGCAACGAGAGAGCCGACAGAGCCACCAACAAAGCTCTGTCAAACATTGCCTCTCTTTCTCCTATTCCACACTCAGACCTCCATCTCCAACTACATAAAAAAAACCTGGCAAAACTCCTGGAATCACGAAACCAGTAACAAACTCCACACCATCAAACCCAAAGTCGAAACCAAGACCCCTCTGCACAGTCGCAACCGCAGGGAAGACATCGTTTCATCCGCATCCGCCTTGGCCATTTCTCTTTCACTCACTCCCATTTCTTATCCGGCTCCCCTACCCTCTCTGCCCAACTTGAAACACTGATCTCTCCATCAAGCATACCTTCGTAACCTGTCCCCTATTCCAGAACTCCAGATCTCTTCTCTCCTCAATCTCTGACCTTTTCGAAAACAATTCTTCCTCAAACATCATCACTTCCTCTACAACAACAAGCTCTTCCACCACATATAACTTCCCCCTTCCCTCCTTTTCTACACTTAACCTTACTTACCTCCTTTTTTCTTTCTGCTTTTCTCCCTTACAAACCTTTCATCTCCTCACTATTTTAACTCTTACACCATAATTTATTAAGACCCTCTTGGCACATTTGACTCTGACTGTAGCAGTGCCGTAAAACATCAACAAACCATCCATTGTAATAAAAAGTTTTCAGTCAGCATGGCTGTATGGTCGGTCACCATCACAAATCTGACACAACTGGGTTGCAAAAAAATATATATATATATGTATATGTATAGGGGTATTGAGTCCGGGGTATTTTCAATGGGTCGGGCGGGTAACTCTAAACTAACAATTTCTTAAGGATGGCCTCAACACTTCTTTTGTCTCTAAGCAAATCGCATCAGATCTAAAATAACACCATTTTCATTTAGCAAAAACCTGAGAATAAGTTTAATCATTTTTGTACAATTGATGTTTTATTGTGAAATGATTGTTACCTGTTGTGAGTCAAATATCCCCAAAGTTTAAACTACTGGGCAACCAACAACAGCCTAAGTAACAATAAGTTTATGCACTTAGCTCTAAAGAGAAGTGACTAGAGGGCCCTGATCGCTAATGCCTGTTCCAGACTCGCCACCTAGACTCCAGAGAGAAATTGTTACCTGTAGTTTTGCAAGCTGCATGTACTGTATGTACAAACACAAAATAAATGTTTAGCTTTCTACTTTTTAATCACTGTAAATTAGGAGCAGTTCAAAGTCTATTTGTAATTTTGTATTTCTTAAAATTACTTTAAAAAATCCAGGTACTGGAAATTATGATAATAACTTAGGTTCATTGAAGGTATTTGATTTTTTTCTACAGAATTAGCAGCACTCCTTGGAAGAAATTATATGGCGGTAGTTGATAAAGGATTGAGAACAATGCCATTCATATGTATCTATTGATAGACAAGATGTCATAGATATCAACATTCATTCAACAACTGAATTTGAAGCTCAAAATTGTATTTTATTTTATGGCCATTTCATCTGTGTGTTTAAAGCTGACAACCCCTATAGTCATTATTATGCCAGTATTATTGCATTATTCATGCACACAAATAATGTAGCTTGGGTAGACTACTAGACTGAAAGTTTACTTCTGCTTTTCTGGTGATCAAAGATGATCCTACTAGAATTGATGATCATCAAAGATGATCCTACTAGTATTGATGTTGATCAAAAATGATCCTACTAGTATTGATGGTGATCAAAGATGATCCTACTAGTATTGATGGTCATCAAAGATGATCCTACTAGTATTGATGGTGATCAAAGATGATCCTACTAGTATTGATGGTCATCAAAGATGATCCTACTAGTATTGATGGAGGATTGAACTCTTCTCTCTGTCCTCTTACACAGGAGTGAAAAACTTGTTGCTAGCATATTTCCTTCTCTTTAAAGAAATCTAGATCTCTTCTCTCCTCACTCTCCACAATTTTGACCTATTCAAAAACAATTCTTCCTCAAACATCAACTTCCTCCGCAATAACAACCTCTTCCACCACATATAATCTCCTCCCTTTCTACATCTAACCTTACATACCCCTTTCTTTTCACCTAAATTTTCCTCCCACATTCAGCCTTTCCCCTTTACCTCCCTTACAAACCTTCCATCTCCTCACTATCATATTTCCTACACCGTTATTTATTAACACCCTCCTGGCTCATTTGACTCCTGACTTTCACAGTGCCGTTAAACATTAAGAAACCAAACTGAACCAAACCACAAAAGGATTAGTTCAATGGTCAATCATGATGAATAACTCTGGCTATAGATTTTAAGTCCAATGAATCCAAAGTCACCAGATTGTTTATAACTCACTGATGAAAACATCTTTTAAAAGTCAAAATGAATCCTCAGCCCCACATTATGCGCATGACTTGGCCCAGCAGTAAACAAATCCTCAATACCTGGCCCTTTACAATAAGTTCCATTGTGTGCATATACCGTAGATGATTGGGAGTGTAATTACTGATGCGTAAAATCACTGAACTATCTGCTGTGGGTTTCTTAATTGCTTCTAGCAGAGTCTAAAAGTCATACCTGCCGAAATGGAGGTTCTTGCGGGTGAAAAGACTGAAAATTTGTAGCAAGGATTATGCTTAATGATCAAGTTCACCTGATATGAAAAAAGACTTCAAAGAAACAAAATTGTAAAAAAAATGTCAAAGATTTTATTCCGTTAAGGGGATATTTAAGTTTATAAGTTCTTTAGCATTTGTGTAGAAACAATAGATATCAGACTAGTTGTGACATCACACCTCCAGATCCTCTATTATTGACATCACACCCTCAGATCCTCTATTTGTGACATCACACCCTCAGATCCTCTATTTGTGACATCACACCCTCAGATCCTCAAAAGTCTTTACATTTTCTATCATATTTGGATATTTTAGGAAAGTACTCAAACAGAATCTAATAAGAATAATTTGTATTTTCCACCTGATGAAAGTTCAAGGAATTTTTTTCTTCAAATAGTGATGTTAGTTAAATCAAGTTTCTTTAAAATACATTAAAAATTGTGTAGAAAGTGAGGATGAGGGTGCCAACCTTCTATAGAAGACTTACTACACCAGTCATTTCTACACAGATAGGAACTTTAAATTCACATATCTCCATAAAAGAATAAAATAATGAAGACAATGATAGTTTCTTCACCATTTTGTTTCCATTCAAGTCCTCTTATAAGATAAACTTGCTTGACCACTGAACTAAGCCTAAGGTTTATGGCCTGAGCATGCGTTTTTCTGTTTAAGTAGCTATTATAGTTTAAGATGCTTGTGTCTCAACTTTAGATTTAGACAATAACCTGTGTAAGATAAATATGTTTATAAAATAATATTTAGGACTTCTAACCTATTACATGTACTTCTGTATCAAAAACAATTTGAGAGCAATATCTTACTAGCTCTTGGTTGCACTTAAACATATAAAACAGCTTTTATGAAAACATAACTCTATTTTGTAAGTCAAGTAACGGAATTACACAGCTAAATAGTTTCTTCCCAAATTTTCCGGTCCATCAGAACTTGACAAACCGTTATTTTTATGGAAGAATGGTATTTTAAACTCAAAAAATGTTATCCAGAAGTGGTTGGGGAAGTGTCAGCAATACTAAGGAGTTCTAGCTCGGCAGTGAATACTTTCACTTTATTGAGAAAAGTGACAATTGCCAGTCATAAATATCAATTATTATGCACTTACATATATTTGATCAATTTGGATCAATCCATTAGACAATGAAAGTCCATGGGGGAATACATGTTAGAGTTCAGTTTAGATTACTTAAAAATTCAATTCAAACAAGAAAAGAATGCCCAGTGGTAAAATTTGCTGAATTGCTTTAGAAATATCTTTGAATCATGAAAATATCCCTCTCTCCTTCTCATTTTCCCTTTCCCTTCTCACTCTTCCCTTCTTCCTCCTTCTCCCCTTCCCTCTCCCTCTTCCCCCACCACCGCACTCTCTCCTCTCCTGTCTCGCTTTTCTCTCTCTTTCCTTCTCTTCCTTTCCCCTGTCCTCTTCTCTCCCTCTTCTTACTCCCCTTGTCTATTCTAGTTCCCATTCTATTTTATTCTCATTCACCCTGTTATCTTCTTACCTCATCTCTTCTTACTCCCAATCTCTTCTTACTCCTCATCTCTTCTTACTCATCTCTTTTTACTCCCATCTCTTCTTACTCCCATCTCTTCTTACTCCCATCTCTTCTTACTCCCATCTCTTCTTGCTCCCCATCTCTACTCCTCATCTCTTCTTACTCCCCATCTCTTCTTACTCCCATCTCTTCTTACTCCTCATCTCTTCTTACTCCCATCTCTTTTTACTCCCATCTCTTCTTACTCCCATCTCTTCTTACTCCCATTTCTTCTTACTCCCATCTCTTCTTGCTCCCCATCTCTTACTCCTCATCTCTTCTTACTCCCCATCTCTTCTTACTCCCCATCTCTTCTTACTCCCATCTCTTCTTACTCCTCATCTCTTCTTACTCCCATCTCTTCTAACTCCTCATCTCTTCTTACTCCCATTCTTCTTACTCCCCATCTCTTCTTACTCCTCATCTCTCCTTACTACCCATCTCTTCTTACTTCCATCTCTTCTTACTCCCCATCTCTTCTTACGCCTCATCTCCTTACTACCCATCTCTTCTTACTCCCATCTCTTCTTACTCATCTTTTCTTACTCCCATCTCTTCTTACTCCCCATCTCTTCTTACTCCCCATCTCTTCTTACTCCCATCTCTTCTTACTCCCATCTCTTCTTACTCCCATCTCTTCTTACTCCCATCTCTTCTTACTCCCATCTCTTCTTACTCCCATCTCTTCTTACTCCCCATCTCTTCTTACTCCTTATCTCTTCTTATGCCCTTCTCTTACTCCCCTTCTTTTCTTACTCCCCATCTCTTCTTTCTCCCCTCTCTCCTTTCTCCCCTCTCTCCTTTCTCAACTCCATCAATCTTTCTTCCTGCCCCCTTTTTCCACTCCCCACCCCCTCCCCTTCTTCCCCTGTCTCCATTGACCCCCAAAATCATTTCTGGATGATCAATTGTTTTGTTTTTTTGTGTGTCTGCACAATTTGTGATGTATAAAAACATTGTGCTGTGAGAAATTTCAAACAATATTAATGTGTGTAATCAAGCTGACCTGGTCATAAAAAATGATAGAATTTTCTTTTTTAATTAGAATTTGATTGGACTAATGATTGATATAGAAAACATGCAGGATGGGCTGACCCATGGGCGGCTTGCCATAGAAGCAAGGGGTAAACATGCTTCCGCCCCCAAGATTTGTTAATCATTGTTTTTCATTTAATTTTATATATGTTTAAAAGATGTTCATATTCCCCAAACAAAAATGTATTTTGCTCCTCCAACTAAAATCTCTTACAGCTGCCGATCAGCCGCCGATAGGCTGACCTCCAAAATATTTTGGCACAGGGTACAAAACATCAAATTTACTTACAGAATAGAAAAATATGCCCATTCACTTATCACATATCTTTTCACACATATTTTCCCTAAAAATTTAAGAATGTATTAAATTGCCAAGTTGTAACTAATTTTAAGCGGTAATGGTTCTTAAAGGATTAGTTCAGTGGTCAAGCAACTTTATCTTATATGAGAAACAAAATGGTGAAAACCTCAATATTTCATTCTGTTAAGGAGATATTCAAGTTTAAAGCTCTGTTTTATCTATGTACAAATGACTGGTGTAGTAAGTCTTTTATGGAGAGCTGGCGCCTTTATCCTTACATTCTTAACAATTGTTAAATGTATTTTAAAGAAAATGTATTTTAACCTTTTGACTATTTGAATGATTTTTTTTCAAAACTTTCTTCAGTTGGTAAATTATAATTAGCATAATATGGTTCTCTGTTTTACTTTTTCCCTGACATCCAATGGTTTTTATACCACAAAATTACAGGACAAAAATATGATAGAATATATGAATGAAGAATCTGAGGCTGTGATGTCACAACTAGTCAGATTTCAGTCCTTTCTACACAAATGATAGCAAACTTTAAGCTCAAATATCTCCTTAACTGAATAAGAATTTTGAATGCTTCTTTAACATTTTGTTCTTTTGAAGTCCTGTTTTAAATAAGATGCCTTGATGTATCAGCCTATAGATAAAGTACACATCAGCTTAAACGTTTACATTAAAGACCTTGGTAATATTATCATAATCAGACAATCAATGTTGCCTTGATGTATCAGCCTATAGATAAAGTACACATCAGCTTAACTGTTTACACAAAAGTTCAATTATACATTTTCAGTTTTAATTCAGATCCTGAGCAACAAATGATAGCGATAGACAATGATAGCGATACACATTGATAGTGATACACAATGATAGCGATACACAATAATAGTGATACACAATGATAGCGATACACAATGATATATGATAGCGATACACAATGATAGCGATACACAATGATAGCGATACACAATGATAGCGATACACAATGATAGCGATACACAATGATAGCTATACACAATGATAGTGATACACGCCTTCGCATTAAATTACTCTGAAAATGAATACGTGACTGAATATGCCCACCAAAGAGTTGTGTGGAAGCTCTTTGATATGACTTTGCAGTGCTTGCATAGAATTATTCTTCAAAGTTTCAGATTCGGCTTTTGAATTATTCATCATTTCTTTGTGTGGTATGGTTTATAAATGGAAGTCATGGAAACAAGTTTTGTTTCTTTTTGTCTTTTTGTTTCTGTTTGTCTTTTGGAGATGCATTGAATTTAGAAGTGATTATGTAGATTCAAATGGATGGATTAATTGTCATGTCATTATGCTTGCTTTTATTACATAAGTCATTTTGATATGCAAAGGGTAGTATACTATAAATTACATAGTTTGATATGCAAAGGGTGGTATACTATAAATTACATAGAAAATGCTGGGAAAATTCAGTGTGTTCTTATGATAAATCTTCAAGGATGAGATAATTCAAGAAAGTTTCATAATAGGTTTTCTTTTTCCTGTTCTTGAAATGTTGTTGTTTTGTCAAGTAAATTAAGAATTACAAAAGTAATAAATTGATAAAACAAGTGATACCATGAACATCAAGTGATACCAAGAACATGTTCAATTTCTATTAAACAATAAATTCTGAGTAGAAAAGTACTAAAAGTAGATTAAAGCTTATTCAAGTACTAATAAAAAGTTGATACATAACATAAGATAACAAGATTACAGGCTAAGAAGGGTTAGTCACCTCATAAAAAGCTTAAACTGACACCACCACCACCACCAACACAAAAAGAAACAATCAAAGACACCCAGAGTTAGTAAAGAACTTATCAATGTTGACTTTGAAATTGTGGACAGAATTGGAACTAACTACCCACTCAGACAAACCATTCCACTTATTAACAACTCTTTGCACCCACTCAGGCAAACCATTCCACTTATTAACAACTCTTTGCACCCACTCAGGCAAACCATTCCACTTATTAACAACTCTTTGCACCCACCAAGCAAACCATTCCACCTATTAACAACTCTTTGCACTCACTCAGGCAAACCATTCCACTTATTAACAACTCTTTGCAAAAAGCTAAAACGCTTAATATCTATCTGTGAGATATTGATTGGCGCTGCTCAGTGGCGACATCCTGTCAGCAAAACTCAAGTTATTAACTAACCTTTTATCATGGATATTTGTCGTTTTAACATTAATTGTGGTGGTAGATGTTGTTGTGTGCTTAAATTGGTGACTATTGTGTTTTTTATTGTGTTTTTTTACTCTTCCTGGAGCTTCTTCCAACGATTTTAGTGATGGCCTTGTACCGAGACTTACTTACAACACTACTGAACTTAAACGGTTACGCCCTATTCAAGTGCTTAGGCCATTCGACTACGATAATTACCCCACGGACATAAAGAAGCGTAAAAGAGGCAAGAAAGGCAGGGTCTGAGTTCGTATAAGACGTCTGAGGCATTAAACCCCTCTACCTACAATTATACTTAAGAACGTTAGATTCCTCTAGAATAAAATAGATGAACTTTCAGTTGCAACAAGAGTTTAACATGAGTTCCGCGACTCTAATGTTATGTGTTTTACAGAGACTTGGCTTGATCTCTATATACCTGATAGTGCAGTTGAATGTGATAATTTTACTCAGAGCTGACAGTGCTCATAGTTCGGGAAAATCTAAAGGAGGTGGTGTTTGTCTTTATTTCAATAATAACTGGTGCAATAACTATAACTGGTGCAATAACTATAACTGGTGCAATAACTATAACTGGTGCAATAACTATAACTGGTGCAATAACTATAACTGGTGCAATAACTATAACTGGTGCAATAACTATAACTGGTGCAATAACTATAACTGGTGCAATAACTATAACTGGTGCAATAACTATAACTGGTGCGATAACTATAACTGGTGCGATAACTATAACTGGTGCGATAACTATAACTGGTGCGATAACTATAACTGGTGCAATAACTATAACTGGTGCAATAACTATAACTGGTGCAATAACTATAAATGGTGCAATAACTATGTTGTAGAAGAGAAATACTGTTGTGAGGACATAAAATTACTGACCGTCGGATTGCAGCCTTTTGTCTTTCCCGGGAATTTGTTCAGTTGTTCATTCCTGTTGTATATATTCACCCAAAGGCGACCAATAGTAAAGCTATTGATGCCCTATCAGACAGGATCCAGCATATTAATGCATCCAATCCTGACGCTGTACAACTTATTATGGGAGATTTCAATCAATGTGACTTTCGATATCCTAATTTTGTGCAATATATTGACAAGTGTACGAGAGGGAATGCTGTTTTAGACAAATGTTTTGGAAGTGTTAAATGTGAATTCAAGGTAAAGCTGTGCTCACCCCTCAAAATTCCGATCATAATTCTGTGTGCTTACTACCGCTTTACAAACAGATGGTCAAACAAAAGAAACTGACAAAAGTTATATACCATGACTAGTCAGATGCAGTTACGGATGAATTGCACGGTTGTTTTGAAAGCACCGACTGGAGTGTGTTTCATGGTGATGACATGAATAAGAAGGTTACAGCTGTCAATGACTATATTAACTTTTAGGGCAATTAACAAAGGGCAATTAAGGGGGATACTAAATGCTGTAAATATAATTACGGAAAGAAACTTAAAAGTAAATTTCAGTGCAATGATAGTAGAGCAGCGTGGAAAGTTATGTCTAGCATCACTGGTCACAAACTGAAAAAGTCAAATAATAAAAATGCTACCACGGACTTTGTTAATGAACTCAATCAGTTTTACTCTAGATTTGACATAATAGATTTTAATGATAAACAGCTTTCTCTCAGTGCAATGATAACTGATATGTGCAATAATATTGACAGGGTTATTTTATCAGTAGATGACGTTAAAATGCTTTTTTCCAGGGTTAATGTACATTAAGCCATTGGGCCAGATCGTATAAGTAATAAAGTAATTAAGTTATGTTCTGCTAAGATAGCACCAATTTTCACTGAAATATTTCAGGATACAATTGACACTGGTGAGATTCCTGTTTTTTGGAAAACCTCCGCAATCACTCCAGTGCCAAAATCAAATACAGTTACCACCCTAAATGACTATCGTCCAGTGGCACTTTACTTCGATGATAATGAAATGTCTTAAAAAAGTTATTTTCAGATTTTTGCTAAATGAGAATGGTGTTATTTTAGATCCCATACAATTTGCCTACAGAGACAAAAGAAGTGTTGATGATGCAGTCTTAATGTTTTTGCATAAGATTCTTGAACACTTGGAAACACCAGATTCCTTTGTTCGGGCTGCATTTGTTGACTTCTCAAGTGCGTTTATTCCATCCAGCCGCACTTGCTGATAAACAAACTGTTCAGTGTTAGGTAGGCCTATAGGTGTCAATTATTGTAGGTTATTATTATGAATCTTACATTATTTAAGAGACAGACCACAGTTTGTTAAGATGAATGGCTTATGCTTTGATGTTTGGTCCATTAGTACAGGTTCGCCCTAGGGTTGTTGTCTGTCTCCTATCCTCTTTTGCTTGTACACTAATGATTGCAGAAGTAAACATGATGTTTGCTCAATTATCAAATATGACGATACCGTGATAACCTGTTACCTTCATATTAACACTACTGCTTCGTATGTGGATGAAATTGGTGATTTTGTTACTTAGTGTAATCAAAACTATCTGATTTTGAATTGTAAAAAAACCAAGGAGATGGTGTTTGATTTCAGGAAACGGTCATGTGATCTTGCTCCAATCAGGGTTAATAATGAAGTTGTTGAACAGGTGGACCATTACAAATATCGAGGCACTATCATTGACCGTAAACTTACCTTTAAAGACCAGGCTGATGCAACTAGAAACCAGACGTACCTAAGGTTGTATTTTGTACGAAAACTGAAATACTTCAAAGTTGACAGTATTATTCTTAAGCTCTTTTACCAGTCAGTAATACAAAGCATGTTGACTTTCAGTATTATCGGTATAATTGGGCTGCTTACAAAACATTCAACTAGTAAACTGGAGAAGATTGTAAGGGCCGCAAGCCGTGTTGTTGGTGATAACATATGTCTGAAGTCTGTTTCTGATCTCTACAATAACATGATGCACAGAAAACTAACTAAAATATTGAATGACAACACACATCCGCTCTTCCCACTATATATTTTTTGCCGTTCACGGAAAAGACTTTGTATGCCACGGTCTAAGCATAACAGATTCAGGTTTTCATTTGTACCCAATTTTATTTCCCTATTCAACTTGAAAGCGGTCCGATAGTTTGTGTTTTTATATTTTAAGTCAAATTTTTATATTTATTTATATATGTATATGTATATGTGTGTATATGTACGTGTGTATGCGTATGTATGTGTATATATGTGTGTGTGTATATATATATATATGTATGTGTGTGCATGGGTGTGTGTACAGTATGTATGTGTATATGTATGTGGGCCTATATGTATGTATATTTACATCTTGGGTGTTATTGTATTTTACCATTTACTAATATTTACCGAAATTTTTATGTTTCCGAATTTACTGGGGTTTTTTTTGTTATATAACTTTTATGTAACTTTTATATTTATAAGTTTAATATTTATATTTCTTTTTAAATATCTTTGTACGTTTTGCTACAGGGCGACAAATTTCCATATTTTGTTGTGGACTAAGTAATTGATCTTATCTGATCTTAATCTTGATCTTTGGTCAACTTCAAACTGTTACCACATGTCACATGAGGATTAGCTGAAACATGCAAGAATAACAGGAAGTCAAAGCATTAGTAATAGATAGGAACTTAAAAACCTGAATCATATCGCCACATACTCTTCTCAACTCGAGCATGGTCAAACCAAGAATTCGCAACCTAGATTCATAAGAGATTCCTTACTTCGGGAATAAGTCTAGTGGCTCTTCGTCGAACCTGCTCCAAAATGAACTTATCCTTCTCATAAAAGGGACTCCAAGCCTGAATAGCATACTCAAGGTGGGCCTGACTAACTGCTTATACAAATTATGAACAACCTCTCTACAAAGAAAACAAAAATTTCTTTTAATCAAATTAAACATCCTATTTGCCCTTGCAGCTGCTAAAGCACACTGTTTAAAAGGCTTAAGATTACTAGTAATGACAACGCTTAGATCCCTTACACTGTTTAGAAGGCTTCAGATTGCTAGTAGTGACAACACCTAGCTTCCTTTCTTGATCAACACAACCAAGATTTGAACCATTCATGCAGTAATCAAAAGCCAAATTGCCGACCAAAATGAATAACATTGCATTTTATCAACATTGAATGACAAACTGCCATGTTTGGGACCAAGAAACTAAGTTATCCAGATCAGTTTGCAAAAGTGAAGAATCCCTTGCATCATCAACAATCCTGTACAGCTTAGTGTCATCTGCAAATTTACAAATCCTAGAGCCAAGGGAAACATCAATATCATTATTGAAGATTAAGAAAAGAAGCGAACCCAATACAGAACCCTGAGGAACACCTCTTGTAGCCTTCTTCCACGGAGATACTTCACCATTAACAACAACTCTTTGTGACCTGTCAACTAACCAAGAATATATCCAACTGGCACACTTTCCCTCCACACCAAGCGCCCTTGTTTTCATCATGAGCCTGCCCAATGGAACCTTATCAAATGCTATTTGGAAATCTAAATAGATAACATCCACATTATGACCAGAATCAATTAATTTAGTAACATCATCAAAAAACTCCAATAGATGCATGTAACTTATTTGTGGATATATATATTAATGTATGTTAAATTTGTGGTGAATATGGATGCAAGCAGCTCATCAATCTGTATTTAACACAGAGAATGGAGCATCTGTGACATGGTGACAGTTTGTGAAAAATGTCATTGTCCAAAAATCTGTGACATTTTGAAAATTTTATGACAAAATGTGACAAAATGAACATAAACAGATGTATTAAAATTTGTCTGATATTTTGTGACATGTTTCACCCCTTCACTCACACTCATTGATAATTTAATGTTGCATTTTAGTGGTGGATTCCATTTTTCATGAAACAAAACATAACCAAATGATCCTTTCTATGAGTATCACCCGTCAACTGGTCATGATGTGTGGATCTATGCCAACCAGATGTGACAAAGGCAAAAATCATGTGACATTCTGTGCAAAAGGTGCCAAAAAATATGTGACATTTGAGACATGTGACAAATTTTCAATTTTGTGACATGACATTTTGTGACAAGCCATCAATCATCACTCCATTCTCTAATAATGTTAAGGTCTAATTATTTGCTTCTAAATAAGCTCTTAAATGACATTTGGTACAAATTTCCCAGTTAGATATCGATAAAGTACTTTAGTACTTGATATTCAAAATGTCTACAGCTACAGTATACCCTGATTGGATACAACAAGTCTCGTTTGCTGAATAATGGATACAATCTTCCAAGGTTTCTGCTGTTGCTTGCTGTCACTTTTGAAAGTGACGTATGCATATCTCATTAGGGAAATTTTTTATGAAGTCCATCATGTGCTGTTATTTTATTTCTTTTTAGTGATGAACATAAAATTTGCATTACAATTTGTCATAATATGAGTTGTGTCCATAATAAAAGGCCATTAGGGAAAATTATTCCTTTTTACAGTAATACTGAATTTCTTTGGGTTTGTTTGAACACTGCAAAGTTTGTTTGATAAGGAGGCATTGATGTGAGAATAAGACTAAAATATTTTTACTCTAAACATCTGTTATTTGTTCAGGGGCTGATAAGTTAGAAACAAGACTGCAGGCACTGTACTTTTCGACGAATTGTTACAATTGAAGTCATGCAGACAGATACGCTGAACATCAAAGCGGAAGTACATTGTTTGCAGCTCCTGCTCCTCGTTCAGCTGTTGAGAGAAGTGGCAATGGTTGAATAGGGCTCGCTGTCATTCAGAAGGGATGTTAAGCCATCGGTCCCGATGGTAGGACAGTCACACCCTGCCTGGTTCTCTGAACACTATTCGAGAAGAGAAACACGAAAATGCGGTATTCATTCACTTCTCGTCATGTCCCATCCTGGCCCAGTCAAGCCCAAGTTCTCGGTGTGCTGATTTGTCTGGCTACAAGAGAACCTATTAGGTGGCTAATTGGGTCCAGCGCCATGAGCATCCATGGATGGATACCAGCACTATATCAATATTCATTATCATCTTCCACAATTCCTTTGAATAACAAATCCTGAGGAAGAGTTTAAAAATCTTAAACACACTCCTGATTACAATCACTCCTGATCACAATCACTCCTGATCACAATCACTCCTGATCACAATCACTCCTGATCACAATCACTCCTGATCACAATCACTCCTGATCACAATCACTCCTGATCACAATCACTCCTGATCACAATCACTCCTGATCACAATCACTCCTGATCACAATCACTCCTGATCACAATCACTCCTGATCACAATCACTCCTGATCACAATCACTCCTGATCACAATCACTCCTGATCACAATCACTCCTGATCACAATCACTCCTGATCACAATCACTCCTGATCACAATCACTCCTGATCACAATCACTCCTGATCACAATCACTCCTGATCACAATCACTCCTGATCACAATCATTCCTGATCACAATCACTCCTGATCACAATCATTCCTGATCACAATCACTCCTGATCACAATCACTCCTGATCACAATCACTCCTGATCACAATCACTCCTGATCACAATCACTCCTGATCACAATCACTCCTGATCACAATCACTCCTGATCACAATCACTCCTGATCACAATCACTCCTGATCACAATCACTCCTGATCACAATCACTCCTGATCACAATCACTCCTGATCACAATCACTCCTGATCACAATCACTCCTGATCACAATCACTCCTGATCACAATCACTCCTGATCACAATCACTCCTGATCACAATCACTCCTGATCACAATCACTCCTGATCACAATCACTCCTGATCACAATCACTTCTGATCACAATCACTCCTGATCACAATCACTCCTGATCACAATCACTCCTGATCACAATCACTTCTGATCACAATCACTCCTGATCACAATCACTCCTGATCACAATCACTTCTGATCACAATTACTTCTGATCACAATCACTCCTGATCACAATCACTCCTGATCACAATCACTCCTGATCACAATCACTCCTGATCACAATCATTCCTGATCACAATCACTCCTGATCACAATCATTCCTGATCACAATCACTCCTTATCACAATCCAACTGGACTACAATTGTGGCCAAAAGTGTTGGGACAAAACTGTCCCCAACTACTTTTGGCCAGGATTATAGATATTCTGATCATTTAAGACAACTCAGTGTTACATGTAGAACAGATAATCTATAAATTGTTGTAGTCAAATGTAAAAAGAAATGTTGCTACTGAACTGTATTGTTAGAGAAGTTTATGATCTCAAAATTTATAGATTTAAAAAGGGTTATAATCTAAAAGGGTGTCAATATTGGTTTATTATCTTAGCAAATTTTCACAGAAACATCTACATTTGATATATCTTGAAAGGTTAAGAAAAATATAGAGATATTAACTAACAAAACTTATGTATATTCTCTTATAATGATTTATATTTCCTTTCCCAAGGCAGCGGCAAAACGTTAACCCCTCTGAGTCAGTTGATTGAAACCTTTTGCAATCAGTTACTGCCCGAATTTGCTTAACAACAAAATCTGCGTAACTAAGTGGGACAAAAGTCTTATGCGGTACTGGTACAGTACAGTTAGCTAGCAATGCACGCTTATGCAGTCAAAGCAATGTACTGCACAAAACAATTTCTGCACACACAAGACTGGGTGACGACAAAATGGTGAACAAAAATTGTGCCTCATGCTGTGTAAATACTGTTACTATAATTGATCAAAATATCCGCCGTATGGCAGATTTTAGAAAGCTTCATCTTGCTGCTTGTCAAAAACCACATATTAGCCTTCTGAACCTTCCTCTTTGTGATTAAATGAAAGGTTCTATTGTTAACCAACTTCATCACACAAGTGCGGTGTATTTGCTTGCCATATTAGTTCAGGATAGTGGAGCAGAAAGCTTACTGAGCAACAATAGTTGGCTGTTTATTGGCATTTAGATTTAAAGGATTTGTCTGGAGTGGGCATGCATGACTACCTTTATATGTAATTAATGCTGTGAAGTTGTAGAAATATTTTCGGCACAGAGCCTAACGGCCTTTATGCCTCATGTACAAGCCCACTACACGCTTTGTAAATCTGATTCCCATTACCCAGAATGGTTAGAAAACGGAATTTTGTTTATTCCTTCTGCTAAAAACTCTAAACATCCAGAAAAGTGCCATAAATGGATCAAAGCTTGTTGTAGGCCACATGAACATCTAAATGGCAATGCATTGGTTGTGCATTATTGCAGATTTTAGGTTTGTTTGCCCACCTAATTTCTGTGTTGCTATCGTGTAGCTTATTTTGTAACTTAGAGACCTCAATTCTTTGATAAGTACAACTTTCCATTTGGTCTCTGACTTTAGCAACCTGTTGCTTGATAGAAATATTTTCTATTATATTCTATTTCAGTTTGTAAGTTTGTTGCCAACGAGCTGGAGGATTCCATGATGGAGACTGGTAAAAGCCATGATGTGTTACACATTGGGCATCGTTTTGACCAAGAACAGAAGCACATCAAGTACACACAGTCGTGAGTATTTAGTAATATGACTACTATATGACTACTATATAAGTACTATATGATTACTATATGACTACTATATAAGTACTATATGATTACTATATGACTACTATATGGACAGCTACAAAATAATGAGTAGAATGGTCTTTGAATTATTAAAATATCATATTTATTTTCTATGAATGTGCATTAGTGCCATAAAAAAAATAGTAATACAAAATGGTTTTTGAGAAAAAAAGTTTTGTGGAGAAGAAAAAAAAAAAACATTTCTGAAGACAGGTAAACAGTCAGTAGGCACAATAGGCATGTAAGTGCCGATGCTATCACTTGAATTTAACATTAAAATTTTTGTCTTTTTCTTCTGGAAACTTTTTTATTCTTTAAAGCTGCTTTTCTTCTCCAAGTTTTTTTTTTCCATCCATAAGTTTCTAAGTTATGGCTGGCCAAAGATTGAGGATTTTTTGTGCTTGTAAAACTTGCTCTGTTTAAACAGGAAGATGGCTGAAAATCTAGTTCCTTCATCTCAGCCTTTGAAACTGATGAGAATGTCTTTTACACTTTAAGTGCAGGGAATGGGGGAGGGGGGATAAGACTAAGGTCCAAAATTATTTTGTCATAATCAGCTGCTCCCTTCAGAAATGATGGTAGATTATTAAAAAACATTTATGAAAACAAATATTGTGTAACTTGGGCCTTAGTCCCATGTACAACATATAACAACAAATTTATAATTTAAATAGGAATGCACAGTATGTATAGGGAAATGAAACACCAAAAAATGAAATATTAATGCATTAATATACTTACCTAAACAAACGTTTTATGTTTCTGGCTCTAAGGGCATTTTTAATCTTTTTTAAATTAGGCTTTTTGTTGTAACTTGATATGTACTGTATCTTGATAGGCTTTTTCTGTTGTAGCTTGGTATGTACTGTATCTTGAAAGGCTTCTTCTCTTGTAACTTGATATGTGCTGCATCTTGATAGGCTTCTTCTGTTGTAACTTGATATGTACTGTATCTTGATCGAATATCTGGAAGAAATGTGGACATAGGCTTCTTCTGTTGTTGTAATCTTGATAGGCTTTTTCTGTTGTAGCTTGGTATGTACTGTATCTTGATTGAATATCTAGAAGAAATGTGGACATCAAGGCTTCTTCTGTTGTAACTTGATATGTACTGTTATCTTGATCGAATATCTGGAAGAAATGTGGACATCAAGGCTTCTTCTGTTGTAACTTGATATGTACTGTATCTTGATAGGCTTCTTCTGTTGTAACTTGATATGTACTGTATCTTGAACGAATATCTGGAAGAAATGTGGACATCAAGGCTTCTTCTGTTGTAACTTGATATGTACTGGGTCTTGATAGGCTTCTTCAGTTGTAACTTGATATGTACTGTATCTTGATTGAATATCTAGAAGAAATGTGGACAGCAAGGCTTCTTCTGTTGTTACTTGATATGTACTGTATCTTGATAGGCTTCTTCTGTTGTAACTTGATATGTACTGTATCTTGATGGAATATCTGGAAGAAATGTGGACATCAAGGCTTCATCTGTTGTAATTTGATATGTACTGTATCTTGATCAAATATCTGGAAGAAATGTGGACATCAAGGCTTCTTCTGTTGTAACTTGATATGTACTGTATCTTGATAGGCTTCTTCTGCTGTAACTTAATATGTACTGTATCTTGATCAAATATCTGGAAGAAATGTGGACATCAAGGCTTCTTCTGTTGTAACTTGATATGTACTGGGTCTTGATAGGCTTCTTCAATTGTAACTTGATATGTACTGTATCTTGATTGAATATCTAGAAGAAATGTGGACAGCAAGGCTTCTTCTGTTGTTACTTGATATGTACTGCATCTTGATAGGCTTCTTCTGTTGTAACTTGATGTGTACTGTATCTTAATTGAATATCTGGAAGAAATGTGGACATCAAGGCTTCATCTGTTGTAACTTGATATGTACTGTATCTTGATAGGCTTCTTCTGCTGTAACTTGATATGTACTGTATCTTGATCAAATATCTGGAAGAAATGTGGACATCAAGGCTTCTTCAGTTGTAACTTGATATGTACTGTATCTTGATAAGCTTCTTCTGCTGTAACTTGATATGTACTGTATCTTGATCAAATATCTGGAAGAAATGTGGACATCGAGGCTTCTTCAGTTGTAACTTGATATGTACTGTATCTTGATAGGCTTCTTCTGTTGTAACTTGATATGTACTGTATCTTGATCAAATATCTGGAAGAAATGTGGACATCAAGGCTTCTTCTGTTGTAACTTGATATGTACTGCATCTTGATCTGTACTGCATCTTGATCAAATATCTGGAAGTAATGTGGTCATTAAAAGATTAGTTGAATAATCAAACAAATTTATCTTATATGAAAGAAGACTTTAAAAGACACCAAATGGCAAAGGAAGCCTTTAAATATCGTATTCCGTTAAAGACTTATTAAAGTTTGAAGCTCTGTCTTATCTGTGTAGAAATGACTGGTGTACCAAGTCTACTATGGAAGGTTGGCGTCTTCATCTTCACATTCTTTACAATTGTTAATGTATTTTGAAGAAAATAAATTTTACTTTTTTACTATTTGAATCATTTTTCCTCAAAAGTTCTTTAGGTGGTTAATTATAATCAACCGTACTAGATTCTGTTTTACTACCTTCCTGTCATATCCAATCGTTGTTAAGCCACAAAACTGCACCACAAAATATGATAGAATGCATAAAGACTTTGGGAAATCTGAAGCTATGACATCACAACTAGTCTGATTTCAGTCATTTCTACACAAATGATACCAAACTTTAATCTTGAATATCTCCTTAACCGAATAAGTTATTTAAAAGCTTTCTTCACCATTTTGTTTCTTTTGAATTCCTCTGACATGTGAAATTAATTGACTTACTTAACCCTGAACTAATCTTGTAAGCTTGAGAGCTCCACAACAAAGTGTAGTTACCAATCTACTGTTACAGTAATCATTTGATATTGTATATGGTTCAAAGTAGCTTTTATTTTTAAATATTTGATAAATTCTTGAGTCTGTCCATTTAGTAAATGTCATCACACCAGTTTTGATGGTCAATATCATACACATGATGGTCTTTTAAACTCCCTGGTCAAACCAATTAAAAAACAGGGGTTCACTGGGGCCATTGTTTGTTACATTACATGTGTAATCAGCCAGAGAATGGCCCCTTACAAGAAAATAGAGTTTTGCCCATGCATACACCACAGAAAGATGTTAATGTTTGACATGAATTAGGAGGGTGTTTATTTATTTCCAGAACAAGCAAAATGGATTATGAGGGAGTTTATTCATTTCCAGAACAAGCAAAATGGATTATGAGGGAGTTTATTCATTTCCAGAACAAGCAAAATGGATTATGAGGGAGTTTATTCATTTCAGAACAAGCAAAATGGGTTTTATAAGGAGTTATTTAGAACAAGGAAAATGGATTATGAGGGTGTTTATTCATTTCCAGAACAAGTAAAATGGATTTATAAGGGAGTTAATTCATTTCCAGAATAAGCAAAATGGAATATGAGGGAGTTTAATTATTTCACAACAACAAAAGCAAAATGGGTTTATAAGGGAGTTTGTTCATTTCCAGAACTAACAAAATGGATTCATAATGGATTATGGAGTTTATTCATTTCCAGAACAAGCAAATGGATTATGAGGCAGTTTTATTAATTTCCAGAACAAGCAAAATGGATTATGAAGGAGTTAATTCATTTCCAGAACAAGCAAAATGGATTTATAAGGGATTCATTTTCAGAACAAGCAAAATGGATTTATAAGGGAGTTGATTTATTTCCAGAACAAGCAAAATGGATTTTTAAGGGAGTTTATTCATTTCCAGAACAAGCAAAACGGATTTATAAGGGAGTTTATTTATTTCCAGAACAAGCAAAATGGATTATGAGGGAGTTTATTCATTTCCAGAACAAGGAAAATGGATTATGAGGGAGTTTATTCATTTCCAGAACAAGCAAAATGGTTTTATAAGGGAGTTTATGCATTTCCAGAACAAGGAAAATGGATTATGAGGGTGTTTATTCATTTCCAGAACAAGTAAAATGGATTTATAAGGGAGTTAATTCATTTCCAGAATAAGCAAAATGGAATATGAGGGAGTTTAATTATTTCCACAACAAGCAAAATGGGTTTATAAGAGAGTTTGTTCATTTCCAGAACTAACAAAATGGATTCATAAGGGAGTTTATTCATTTCCAGAACAAGCAAATGGATTATGAGGCAGTTTTATTAATTTCTAGAACAAGCAAAATGGATTATGAAGGAGTTAATTCATTTCCAGAACAAGCAAATGGATTTATTTATTTTCAGAACAAGCAAAATGGATTTATAAGGAGTTTATTTATTTCCAGAACAAGCAAAATGGATTTTTAAGGAGTTTATTCATTTCCAGAACAAGCAAAACGGATTTATAAGGGAGTTTATTTATTTCCAGAACAAGCAAAATGGTTTTATAAGGAGTTTAATTTCCAGAACAAGGAAAATGGATTATGAGGGTGTTTATTCATTTCCAGAACAAGTAAAATGGATTTATAAGGAGTTAATTCATTTCCAGAATAAGCAAAATGGATTTATAAAGGGATTCATTTTTCAGAACAAGCAAAATGGATTTATAAGGAGTTTATTTATTTCCAGAACAAGCAAAATGGATTTATAAGGGAGTTTATTATTTCCAGAACAAGTTTAAAATTTATTTCCAGAACAAGCAAAATGGATTATGAGGGATTTTTAGAGTTTATTCATTTCAGAACAAGGAAAATGGATTTATAAGGAGTTTCATTTATTTCCAGAACAAGCAAAATGGATTATAAGGGAGTTTATTCATTTTCAGAACAAGGGACTTTATTCATTTCAGAACAAGGAAAAAATGGATTATAAGAACAAGCAAAATGGGAGTTTTTATTCAGTTTTCCAGAACAAGGAAAATGGATTTATAAGAACAAGAGTTTATTCATTTCCAAAACAAGGAAAATGGATTATGAACTAACAAAATGGAAGTTTATTTCATTTCCAGAACAAGCAAAATGGATTATTTTCCAGAACAAGCAAAAAATGGATTTTATTCATTTCCAGAACAAGCAAAATGGATTTATTCCAGAACAAGGAAAAAAATGGATTATGATGGGGAGTTTATTCATTTCCAGAATTATTTATTTCCAGAACAAGCAAAAAATGGAGTTTATTTATCCAGAACAAGCAAAATGGAGTTTATTCATTTCATTTCCAGAACAAGGAAAATGGATTATGAGGGAGTTTATTCATTTCCAGAACAAGGAAAATGGATTTATAAGAGAGTTTATTCATTTCCAAAACAAGGAAAATGGATTATGAAGAAGTTTAATCAATTCCAGAACAAGCAAAATGGATTTATAAGGGATTTTATTCATTTCCAGAACAAGCAAAATGGATTTAAAAGGAAGTTTATTCATTTCCAGAACAAGCAAAATGGATTTATAAGGGAGCTTATTCATTTTCAGAACAAGGAAAATGGATTATGAGGGAGTTTATTTATTTCCAGAACAAGCAAAATGGATTTATAAGGAAGTTTATTCATTTCCAGAACAAGCAAAATGGTTTTATAAGGGAGTTTATGCATTTCCAGAACAAGGAAAATGGATTATGAGGGTGTTTATTCATTTCCAGAACAAGTAAAATGGATTTATAAGGGAGTTAATTCATTTCCAGAATAAGCAAAATGGAATATGAGGGAGTTTAATTATTTCCACAACAAGCAAAATGGGTTTATAAGAGAGTTTGTTCATTTCCAGAACTAACAAAATGGATTCATAAGGGAGTTTATTCATTTCCAGAACAAGCAAATGGATTATGAGGCAGTTTTATTAATTTCCAGAACAAGCAAAATGGATTATGAAGGAGTTAATTCATTTCCAGAACAAGCAAAATGGATTTATAAGGGATTCATTTTCAGAACAAGCAAAATGGATTTATAAGGGAGTTTATTTATTTCCAGAACAAGCAAAATGGATTTTTAAGGGAGTTTATTCATTTCCAGAACAAGCAAAACGGATTTATAAGGGAGTTTATTTATTTCCAGAACAAGCAAAATGGTTTTATAAGGGAGTTTATGCATTTCCAGAACAAGGAAAATGGATTATGAGGGTGTTTATTCATTTCCAGAACAAGTAAAATGGATTTATAAGGGAGTTAATTCATTTCCAGAATAAGCAAAATGGATTTATAAGGGATTCATTTTCAGAACAAGCAAAATGGATTTATAAGGGAGTTTATTTATTTCCAGAACAAGCAAAATGGATTTTTAAGGGAGTTTATTCATTTCCAGAACAAGCAAAACGGATTTATAAGGGAGTTTATTTATTTCCAGAACAAGCAAAATGGATTATGAGGGAGTTTATTCATTTTCAGAACAAGGGACTTTATTCATTTCCAGAACAAGGAAAATGGATTATGAGGGAGTTTATTCATTTCCAGAACAAGGAAAATGGATTTATAAGAGAGTTTATTCATTTCCAAAACAAGGAAAATGGATTATGAAGAAGTTTAATCAATTCCAGAACAAGCAAAATGGATTTATAAGGGATTTTATTCATTTCCAGAACAAGCAAAATGGATTTAAAAGGAAGTTTATTCATTTCCAGAACAAGCAAAATGGATTTATAAGGGAGCTTATTCATTTTCAGAACAAGGAAAATGGATTATGAGGGAGTTTATTTATTTCCAGAACAAGCAAAATGGATTTATAAGGAAGTTTATTCATTTCCAGAACAAGCCAAATTACAGTTGTGACATCAAAGGGGAATTAGAACTTGAAATTGGATTTGAGCTGAATATAGGAACTGCATAAAGTGTATGAGTTTAACTTGGATTGGCTTTCAGGATTATTCCTATGAATTTTAATTTATATTTATGATACCCCTGCTGTAATTTCTAATTTAACTGGATTGAACTGGGTTTTCTCAATTGGGTTTTCCCAACTGGGTTTTTCTAGCTGGGTTTTCCCAACTCTAGGTAGATCTGGGTTGAACTAGGTTGCAAGTGGGTTGAACAAGGTTGCAACTGGGTTGAACTAGATTGCAACTGGGTTGAACTAGGTTGAGCTAGGTTGCAACTGGGTTGAGCTAGGTTGCAACTGGGTTGAGCTAGGTTGCAACAGGGTTGAACTAGGTTACCTAGTTCATTCTATTTGAACCCGTTTCAACCAAACTAGAATTTAAAGCAGGGACAGGACTATAAAAGAACAAATTGATATCTCATTCCATTTGATTACATTTCAAAGATTTTGCCAGTGTGACTTGTGTAGAGTACAGTGTGATGTCATATTTGCAAATCCAATGTTTTATGTATTTCTGTGGAATAAAAATGTATTTTCCTTTTATTTAGGAGTGTAAGGTACATCAACAAATAGATGGGCAAAGTATGCATGTTCTTCCAAAGTACTTGGTATTTGGTATACCCCTAAAGTACTTGGTATACTCCATCTCAATACTTCAATACAAAAAATGTTTCCAATAATGTAAACAGAAGGAATTCATTTTTAAAGACATACATAAAAATTGCCTTGGATCTGCAATTATGACATCACAATGTATACTGTTACATGCAGATTATATATACATTACGTTGTTCAAATGTGTTGAACATGCTTCTTGCTTACTTTTCTTTTGCAGGGAACTAAGACTTACAGAGGTTCTTGAGTCTGTGTGTGATAAAATTTTACAATATAACATCCATGCTGAGCGTCAGGCATCCAGAAGGTATGATGTCATATTTTATAATTTGATATTTTTCTTCACGTCAGTGTTTTTAAAGATCGATGGATATATATGGAGCAATTTCTATATTGGTTGAAAGAGTATTAAAATCTGAGCAGATTGCTTTTGAATTTTGAAAAAGTACTTTTAGTTTTTGAGTTATTGCTGAACAAAGTTTGATTGGTTTTTAATCCATGCAAAATTTGTGATGTATTACAGCTTAAATTTGTTGGTAATTCTATCAATATCTTTCATAAGTCTGTGAAAATGATGGGAATGTCTACTCCTGCTAGAAGTTTATTAAGGGTGTGGCAAAGACTCAAAACTGTAGATCAGAATCTGCTGCACCACTTCAAAGATTTATGATAGATAGGCATTAAAAAAACAACGAATTTGCATAAGAATATGCCAAGGTCGCTCTGTAATACAGCGCAAAATTTGCATAAAATATGCTACAGTAATTGATGCCCGCTGAAAAATGGCCAATGTTTTAGCAATTTTATTAAGATAGTTTATTACTATCATGTTTTTTGTCGGATTTTAAAGCTGTTTACCTCTACACATCTATATACCTTTTGGTCTACGTGTTTGTAATGCTGTCAACCTGTTTTTAATGCTGATTTAAATATAAAATCTTTGTCCAAAATTGCACACCACAAATTTTACTAAGAGCCAAAATGATAGTTATATGATTGGCCCTATGAGACCTACTTAATGCGTTTGATTCTTGCTGTAATTCTCTTCATGTGTAAAGGTTTGCCAAGGGAAGAAGTGAGACTATGTCGACACTTTGGGATCTGAGGGATAAGGGCGTCAAAGTGGAGCTTGGTATACCAGAGAACATGTGGGATGAACCATCTGCAGCCGTCACAAAAATGAAACAATATGTAAGAATCCAGTCAGCATTTGTGTACATTTTAGAGACATATTTAATGTATTTCTACAATATGTAAGAAATCAGTCGGTATGCTTAGGTCTGCGTTTACCAGTCAGTCAATATGCTTAGGTCTACATTTACCGATCAGTCAGTATGCTTAGGTCTACGTTTACCAATTAGTCGGTATGCTTAGGTCTACGTTTACCAATCAGTCAATATGCTTAGGTCTACGTTTACCAATCAGTCAGTATGCTTAGGCCTACATTTACCAAGGTTTAGGTCTATATTGTCCTGACAGAACTCCATAGGAGTATCAACATCAAAACACCTGTCCCAGTTGTGGAGATCTGGTTGGAGACTCACCAGGTGTGGAACCCAGGACACTAGATTGGGAAGCTGAAGCTTTACCACTGGCACAGAGGTCTCTGTTTCTACTGTAGGCCGAGGCAGCATGAGCCAATATGGTATAGCGTATATTAAAAACTGTTGTTTCTACTGTAGGCCGAGGCAACATGAGCCAATATGGTATAGCATATATTAAAACTGTTGTTTCTACTGTAGGCCGAGGCAACATGAGCCAATATGGTATAGCATATATCAAAAACTGTTGTTTCTACTGTAGGCCGAGGCAACATGAGTCAATATGGTATAGCGTATATCAAAAACTATGTAAACAACAAAAAGGTCTTTTAGAATTGGCTAAAATTGGCCATTTTACAGATTTTTGAAATTTGAGCTTTTATACAAAATTGTGATATATATGAATATGCAGACCCCTGTATTTCCCTATGCAATTTATCCACCATTCTTTGAAAGGAAGTAGCTTCTTCTGGCTGTCTTAGCTGGCATTGACCCTAAAATATGGAGATTAAAAAACTTTTGACAGCAGAAATTGACTATTTTACAAACAAAAATGGAAAAGTATTGAATCTGATAAAAAAATTAATGATTCAAGGAAAGCTCTTGTAGTTTACCAATTACAATATAATGAGTTTACCAACCAATAACATGCAATAGACTCTGATGTCAAAACTTACTATCTTTAAACATGTCCACCAGATATTTATTCAAATTTAAGCCCCCATCTTGTTTCATTGTAGGCAATTTGCTTTACTTTAAAATCCTGTTTACATAGAATTCAGTTTCGAAATGCAGCACTTTTATTGCATTTGGAGGGAGCGTCTGATAATGTATTGTAATCTGATCATTGTGTGCAAATATGCATTACCCAATGCAGTAGGGTAGACAATAGATAATGAAAGTACTAAGATCAAATTTAATCAGGTGCTTGCTTTATTTTGATGTTGTATCATCTAGTAGAGTGGCTTAGGTGCTATTGTTCAGGACTATCGTGTAACAGCGGACAAAAGCTCCAAATTTGCCACAAAGACTTCATGGAACCTGCTCTTTAATATTAACCAAGAAGCCCTCATGAATTTTTATGTGCATGCACGTAAATGACAAAAAAAACAAAATGGCCACCATTAAAAACCAGAAAACCATTTGAAGCATTATAGGGGTCACTAAAAACCTAAATTGGTATCAAAATGGCTGTTTTTGATGTTACTGAATCTCATATTTGATAGTACACTGCAACCAGAGCATTGAAAGGGCTGTTCAGGGATATTATGGTAGAGTGCCCTCAATTGGTCACAAAATGAGCTAGATAGACTAATTGTGTCTCGGTTAACTCAAAGTCAGTCATTAGGCTTATGCCTCAATTTTGAATATACTTTCATACTCAGAGAATGTTACCCTCAATTGGAAGTATGTCACTTCTTGTTTCTTCCTTGTGCAGTAGGAAGCACCTGTTGTGCATGTGTGCTGGTTGTTCAGATTCCATCTTGGTACACCGCCCATCAGGTATGCTGGAGAAAAGTATTTTGCATGGGTGGTACTCTGTCAATGCATCGGTTCTTCCTGCAAAAGAGTTCCTGTCTTGCTTCGTTGACAGAGCTTACAGGACTGGTTCTATCATACAAGAAGATGATCAGTCTTTCAATCTTGTAGAAATGATCAAGAGTCTACATTCAGTGGTTGAAAGGGATTATCTGCCAGATATGCAAATGATTCTGTAATGTCCTTAGAGGCCTGCCAGGCTGACTTCTTGCCCTGCCTTTGAAACCAGATATGGTATTGCATCAACTTTAATGCATGAAACACCAGTGGAGCTCTTGATCTTGGCTTTCCAGGGTTGTTACATATGATGTTGATACTGTAATATCTATAATTCTTGCCCATGCCAAAGGCAACCCAGATGTTTACCAAAGGTTGAGTCGCAGTAAGCTCAAAAAATGTACCAACAAGATTGGTAACAACATCTGTGTCCACAGTACGTAGTTTCATATTCATTATACCCTGCTTCAGTATGTGCACCACAACCCTTGTGTCAGCTTCCTCGCGGTTGCAATTCACCTTGGAGTTGTTGGAACTAATGGATACAACAGATTTACCTGATGTAATGTGCACCTCTTTGCCTGGTGGACAGACAAACCTGGCAACCTTAGATGTCAGAAAGGCAAAAAGTTTGTTCTTTGGGTCACAGAGAAAGTCCAACCATTTCCTTGTATGCATGGTCTGGCCTGAAACATTTCTTGAACACCCTTCCCTCATTTTTCTCTGGTTAATTCCTTTAAACTGTCTGCAAGGTAAGTGTTCCACACAATGTCCAATCTTGAGGCATTCTGCAGCTGTTTTTCCAGGTAAGGTATGCACACCTTGTCTGCATACTCAGTGAAAGTGCTGACTATTGTAGTTGACATGCAGTGCACGATTACAACACCATCAAGTACAATGCAGTCAAAAGTGGTAGGTAGCTCTAGTTGCCCCAACTGCTCATTACATTTCAGTACTTCAAATTTAGTATTTGATAAATGAAACTTGCCATAGTTTAATAGAGAAGGCTAGACGCATTGTATTTCATGGACAAGAATTCTTTCAAGTCACTATCACGATTCTGCATGGATATGTATAATTGGCCAAAGAGTGTCACTGTCGTGGATGGAATGGATACGATCCATAAGTACACTCTTGAAAAACTCCTAATACTTCTTCAGCCCAGTGTCCTCCAAGATGCACAAAGAGGCTACTACTGATTCATGTACACAATTGCGACTGTCAAGTGTTACTAGCTTTGGGAAATCATCCAGGAAGGGATTGTCCATTTTCATTAAGGTTTCAGAGAGGCTTCTAACCTTCTTCTGAAAATTCTTGCAGCTATCTAGGTTATCATCAGGAAGATATTATTCCTCCAACTGGCTCTGCACTCGGGCCAACTCTGGTCCTGATAACATCAAGCGCCTGAATGATATTATTCCTCCAACTGGCTCTGCACTCGGGCCAACTCTGGTCCTGATAACATCCAGCGCCTGAATGATATTATTCCTCCAACTGGCTCTGCACTCGGGCCAACTCTGGTCCTGATAACATCCAGCGCCTGAATGATATTATTCCTCCAACTGGCTCTGCACTTGGGCCAACTCTGGTCCTGATAACATCCAGCGCCTGAATGATATTATTCCTCCAACTGGCTCTGCACTTGGGCCAACTCTGGTCCCAATAACATCCAGCGCCTGAATGATATCATTCTTCCAACTGGCTCTGCACTCGAGCCAGCTCTGGTCCCGATAACATCCAGCGCCTGAATGCATGTGGGTTATCTGTGAGCCCAGTACACCCGCCAGAGCCTTTCACCCTAGCATTCTCCTGTTCGTAAGTCTGGTCAACTGGAATTGAAGTAAATGTGTTGCCCATCTTGGAAAGAACCCAGTGGCCTTGCTGCTCAAATTCATCCTTGCCTGGCAAAGACTATATCACAGATATGAACAGGCATCCACCTTGCATAAATAATAAGATCCAAGGCAAAGAACAAAGGTGCTCCAAGACTTCCATATATGAAGCAAAGTTCTTTCTCTGTGAGCCTGGACAAAAATTAGAACGAAGGCTTCATGTGTCAGGATAAGATCCCTGGACATGAAGGTGGGACTCTTTGTTACCATGCCATTTCTCCAGGCAGTTGCAGATTGTTTGTCATTGGGACCCTCGAATAGCAGGAAAACCTCCTGTTGAAAGATTTGGAGGGTCAAGAGAGTGATTTGCTGAGCATGTCTTGTTCAAGTGAGATGGCTTACCTTTTAAAAGAGAGTCAGCTATGCCAGAGGAAGCCACATCTGTTTCTGCAAGTGCTGCAGTCCAGCCAGATCTTTCCAAATATCTCCAATGCATTCCAGATGGCCATTTCTGTGTGCGGCCGACCCAACATAACAACATGTATTTTCTCACCGTGGGTGTTGGGGCATTTCCACTGTACCATCTTGGCTAGTGCATATAAAGGCTGATCACATGCAGTGACTGGGATTTGCCCTGGGTTGAACTACTCAGTGGCTTGTCTCTGTACATTCATGATAACGTGGATGGCAGATTTTTTATGAAACAGAGGCAGTAGTGCACAAATGGCCAGGATTTCTTCTATAAGAGGTAGCTTTTTGAGGCATGATAGGCAGCCCACATAATTACATCTTTACTGGCAAGTTCTCTTTTCTCTAGTAGTGTCAGCGCATGCTGTACCCAACTTTTTTCATAAAATTGTGTCCCATCTAAACTTAAATGGGTTGCTCATGTGTTCCTCTTTGATGCTTCAATGTTTGTTCTTAAAACTGCAGCAGGTACAAAGGTATAGCTGTCTGGGAGAGAATGTTGCTCGCTTCCAGAAGGGTGTATCATTATAGGCGGTCTGCTCTGACCAGGGGCATTCCTTGTTGGAAATTGAAACAGGCTGATAGCAGTCACATGGAAGGATGTCATCAGAGAAGTGGTTGAGGTAGGTTATGATCTAGGTTGCCAAAGCATCAACAGTAAACAACACTTTCCGCAGACTAGCTGGGGCTACAACACCATCTCCTTTAAGTCGTTCACACACACAAGTGGTGATCCAGTCCTCAAGTTCCAATCCCTGTCATATGAAATACTGATACCCATCTGATACAGTTGCTGGATGACTTTCTTGCTTCTGGTCAGCTTATGGATATTAAGGCCTATGTATAGTGAATGGGTGATACCCATCAGATACAGTTGCTGGATGATATTCTTGCTTCTGGACAGCCCATGGATATTAAGGCCTGTGTAGAGTGAATGGGTGATACACATCTGATACAGTTGATGGATGACTTTCTTGCTTCTGGTCAGCCCGTGGATATTAAGGCCTGTGTAGAGTGAATGGGTGATACACATCTGATACAGTTGCTGGATGACTTTCTTGCTTCTGGTCAGCTTATGGATATTAAGGCCTATGTATAGTGAATGGGTGATACCCATCAGATACAGTTGCTGGATGATTTCTTGCTTCTGGTCAGCCCATGGATATTAAGGCCTGTGTAGAGTGAATGGGTGATACACATCTGATACAGTTGCTGGATGATTTCTTGCTTCTGGTCAGCCCATGGATATTAAGGCCTGTGTAGAGTGAATGGGTGATACACATCTGATACAGTTGATGGATGACTTTCTTGCTTCTGGTCAGCTTATGGATATTAAGGCCTATGTATAGTGAATGGGTGATACCCATCTGATACAGTTGCTGGATGACTTTCTTGCTTCTGGTCAGCTTATGGATATTAAGGCCTATGTATAGTGAATGGGTGATACCCATCAGATACAGTTGCTGGATGATTTCTTGCTTCTGGTCAGCCCATGGATATTAAGGCCTGTGTAGAGTGAATGGGTGATACACATCTGATACAGTTGCTGGATGATTTCTTGCTTCTGGTCAGCCCATGGATATTAAGGCCTGTGTAGAGTGAATGGGTGATACACATCTGATACAGTTGATGGATGACTTTCTTGCTTCTGGACAGCCCATGGATATTAAGGCCTGTGTAGAGTGAATGGGTGATACACATCTGATACAGTTGCTGGATGACTTTCTTGCTTCTGGTCAGCTTATGGATATTAAGGCCTATGTATAGTGAATGGGTGATACCCATCAGATACAGTTGCTGGATGATTTCTTGCTTCTGGTCAGCCCATGGATATTAAGGCCTGTGTAGAGTGAATGGGTGATACACATCTGATACAGTTGCTGGATGATTTCTTGCTTCTGGTCAGCCCATGGATATTAAGGCCTGTGTAGAGTGAATGGGTGATACACATCTGATACAGTTGCTGGATGATTTCTTGCTTCTGGACAGCTCATGGATATTAAGGCCTGTGTAGAGTGAATGGGTGATACACATCTGATACAGTTGCTGGATGATTTCTTGCTTCTGGACAGCCCATGGATATTAAGGCCTGTGTAGAGTGAATGGGTGATACACATCTGATACAGTTGCTGGATGATTTCTTGCTTCTGGTCAGCCCATGGATATTAAGGCCCGTGTAGAGTGAATGGGTGATACCCATCTGATACAGTTGCTGGATGATTTCTTGCTTCTGGTCAGCTTATGGATATTAAGGCCTATGTAGAGTGAATGGGTGATACCCATCTGATGCAGTTGCTGGATGACTTTCTTGCTTCTGGTCAGCCCGTGGATATTAAGGCCTGTGTAGAGTGAATGGGTGATACACATCTGATACAGTTGCTGGATGACTTTCTTGCTTCTGGTCAGCTTATGGATATTAAGGCCTATGTAGAGTGAATGGGTGATACCCATCAGATACAGTTGATGGATGACTTTCTTGCTTCTGTTCAGCCCGTGGATATTAAGGCCTGTGTAGAGTGAATGGGTGATACCCATCTGATACAGGTGCTGGATGACTTTCTTGCTTCTGGTCAGCCCATGGATATTAAGGCCTGTGTAGAGTGAATGGGTGATACCCATCTGATACAGGTGCTGGATGACTTTCTTGCTTCTGTTCAGCCCGTGGATATTAAGGCCTGTGTAGAGTGAATGGGTGATACCCATCTGATACAGTTGCTGGATGACTTTCTTGCTTCTGGTCAGCTTATGGATATTAAGGCCTATGTAGAGTGAATGGGTGATACACATCTGATACAGTTGATGGATGACTTTCTTGCTTCTGTTCAGCCCGTGGATATTAAGGCCTGTGTAGAGTGAATGGGTGATACCCATCTGATACAGGTGCTGGATGACTTTCTTGCTTCTGGTCAGCCCATGGATATTAAGGCCTGTGTAGAGTGAATGGGTGATACCCATCAGATACAGTTGCTGGATGATTTCTTGCTTCTGGTCAGCCCATGGATATTAAGGCCTGTGTAGAGTGAATGGGTGATACACATCTGATACAGTTGATGGATGACTTTCTTGCTTCTGTTCAGCCCGTGGATATTAAGGCCCGTGTAGAGTGAATGGGTGATACCCATCTGATACAGGTGCTGGATGACTTTCTTGCTTCTGGTCAGCCCATGGATATTAAGGCCTATGTAGAGTGAATGGGTGATACCCATCTGATACAGTTGCTGGATGATATTCTTGCTTCTGGTCAGCTTATGGATATTAAGGCCTACGTAGAGTGAATGGGTGATACCCATCTGATGCAGTTGCTGGATGACTTTCTTGCTTCTGGTCTGCTTATGGATACTAAGGCCTGTGTAGAGTGAATGGGTGATACACATCTGATACAGTTGCTGGATGATTTCTTTGCTTCTGGACAGCCCATGGATATTAAGGCCTGTGTAGAGTGAATGGGTGATACCCATCTGATACAGTTGCTGGATGACTTTTCTTGCTGGTCAGCTTATGGTCTATAGAGTTACATCTGATACAGTTGCTGATGATTTCTTGCTTCTGACAGCTCATGGATATTATGAAGGCATCTGATACAGTTGCTGGATGATTTCTTGCTTCTGGACAGCCCATGGTGATGTAGAGTGAATGGGTGATACCCATCTGATACAGTTGCTGGATGACTTTCTTGCTTCTGGTCTGGATATTAAGGCCTATGTAGAGTGAAGCCTGATGCAGTTGTTGGATGATGGATATTAAGGCCTATGTAGAGTGAATGGGTGATACCCATCTGATACAGTTGCTGGATGACTTTCTTGCTTCTGGTCAGCCTTATTGGATAGAGTGAATTACACATCTGATACAGTTGTGGATGATGGTCAGGTGATAACATGTAGAGTGAATGGGTGATACATCATCTGATACCCACTGGACAGACTTTCTTGCTTCTGGTGCTTATGGATTTTCTGGTCAGCCCATGGATATTAAGGCCTGTGTAGAGTGAATGGGTGATACACATCTGATACAGTTGCTGGATGACTTTCTTGCTTCTGGTCAGCCCATGGATATTAAGGCCTGTGTAGAGTGAATGGGTGATACACATCTGATACAGTTGCTGGATGACTTTCTTGCTTCTGGTCAGCCCATGGATATTAAGGCCTATGTAGAGTGAATGGGTGATACCCATCTGATACAGGTGCTGGATGACTTTCTTGCTTCTGGTCAGCCCATGGATATTAAGGCCTACGTAGAGTAAATGGGGAGAGGAGGCTCACGTTCCAGAGTGTGTCTAGTTTTTACAGACTAGTCAGCTGATTTTTTCTTTGTGTGTTAGAGAATGGCCTGACCAATAGTGAGGCGAGTCTGTGATTCAGGTTACAGCCATTTAGGATGAAGGCGACATGTGACTTGAGGCTGGGTGGCGATGAATCTTCTTAACATTCTGGTAGAAGTTGCCAGTGAACTTGAAGCCCTGGTAGTTTGAAATGTCACTTTGGATAATCTTTGAAAACAATAATAGTGTTTACCATCATACTGCTCATGTGCCTCTGAGAAGCTTTCCAGTAATTGATTCTTCAATCTAGTCTTATGGACTGTTTTCTTGATACCCATGTCATCTAAACGATCCACAAAGAGGGAGTGGATCTTAGAGAACTTAAAGAGGAGAGTTCCAGCTTCCACAGCTCTTTTAGTGTAACTTGTCAGCTCTACAATTTACTTTCTCATTGTCATTTGCTGATTTCTTGTTCACCTTCCTGATATGACTATGGTAGCGATCATGAATTGTATTTTGATGTCAGCATCATATGTTAAAACTTGGTGCAGATAAGCATCCTAGTGTCCTTTCTCACAGAAAATACATTTTGCAATGTTTAATGATTGACACTTACTGGCCCTTCTATCAGGCTCATTCGTTTTGCCGACTTTCCTTTTCTTTGCTTTCAGTAATTTAAATTGTTGTATTTTAAATGGCAGGATTTGTGCCAAGATTCAAAGTGGGTTGCAAAATCAGCAGTACTGACATCACAAATCAGCAGTAGTGACATCACAAATCAGCAGTACTGACATCACAAATCAGCAGTAGTGACATCACAAAACAGCAGTAGTGACATCACAAATCAGCAGTACAGACATCACAAATCAGCAGTAGTGACATCACAAATCAGCAGTAGTGGCATCACAAATCAGCAGTACTGACATCACAAATCAGCAGTACTGACATCACAAATCAGCAGTACTGACATCACAAATCAGCAGTACTGACATCACAAACCAGCAGTAGTGACATCACAAATCAGCAGTACTGACATCACAAATCAGCAGTACTGACATCACAAATCAGCAGCACTGACATCACAAATCGGCAGTACTGACATCACAAATCGGCAGTACTGACATCACAAATCGGCAGTGCTGACATCACAAATCGGCAGTACTGACATCACAAAGCGGCAGTACTGACATCACAAATCGGCAGTACTGACATCACAAATCGGCAGTAGTGACATCACAAATCGGCAGTAGTGACATCACAAATCAGCAGTAGTGACATCACAAATCGGCAGTACGGACATCACAAATCGGCAGTACGGACATCACAAATCGGCAGTACGGACATCACAAATCGGCAGTACCGACATCACAAATCGGCAGTACCGACATCACAAATCGGCAGTACCGACATCACAAATCGGCAGTAGTGACATCACAAATCGGCAGTGCTGACATCACAAATCGGCAGTGCTGACATCACAAATCGGCAGTGCTGACATCACAAATCGGCAGTAGTGACATCACAAATCGGCAGTACCGACATCACAAACCGGCAGTACCGACATCACAAATCGGCAGTACCGACATCACAAATCGGCAGTACCGACATCACAAATCGGCAGTACCGACATCACAAATCGGCAGTACCGACATCACAAATCGGCAGTACCGACATCACAAATCGGCAGTAGAGACATCACAAATCGGCAGTGCTGACATCACAAATCGGCAGTGCTGACATCACAAATCGGCAGTGCTGACATCACAAATCGGCAGTGCTGACATCACAAATCGGCAGTGCTGACATCACAAATCGGCAGTGCTGACATCACAAATCGGCAGTGCTGACATCACAAATCGGCAGTGCTGACATGACATCTGACATCACAAATCGGCAGTGCTGACATCACAAATCGGCAGTGCTGACATCACAAATCGGCAGTACTGACATCACAAATCGGCAGTACTGACATCACCAATCGGCAGTACTGACATCACCAATCGGCAGTACTGACATCACCAATCGGCAGTACTGACATCACCAATCGGCAGTACTGACATCACCAACCAGCAATCAGCCGTACTGACATCACAAATCAGCAGCACTGACATCACAAATCAGCAGCACTGACATCACAAATCGGCAGGACTGACATCACAAATCGGCAGTACTGACATCACAAATCGGCAGTACTGACATCACAAATCGGCAGTAGTGACATCACAAATCGGCAGTGCTGACATCACAAATCGGCAGTGCTGACATCACAAATCGGCAGTGCTGACATCACAAATCGGCAGTGCTGACATCACAAATCGGCAGTGCTGACATCTCAAATCAGCAGTAGTGACATCTCAAATCAGCAGTAGTGACATCACAAATTAACAGTAGTGGCATCACAAATCAGAAGTAGTGACATTCAAATCAGCAGTACTGACATCACAAATCAGCAGTAGTGACATCACAAATCAGCAGTACTGACATCACAAATTAGCAGTACTGACATCACAAATCAGCAGTAGTGACATCACAAATCAGCAGTACTGACATCACAAATCAGCAGTACTGACATCACAAATCAGCAGTACTGACATCACAAATCAGCAGTAGTGACATCACAAATCAGCAGTAGTGACATCACAAATCAGCAGTGGTGACATCACCAATCAGCAGTACTGACATCACAAATCAGCAGCACTGACATCACAAATCAGCAGTACTGACATCACAAATCAGCAGTGCTGACATCACAAATCAGCAGTAGTGACATTACAAATCAGCAGTAGTGACATCACAGATCAGCAGTAGTGACATCACAGATCAGCAGTAGTGACATCACAAATCAGCAGTGCTGACATCACAAATCAGCAGTGCTGACATCACAAATCAGCAGTGCTGACATCACAAATCAGCAGTACTGACATCACAAATCAGCAGTACTGACATCACTAATCAGCAGTACTGACATCACACCCACTGAAAATGTTGGTTGGAAGTGCATTAATAGCTCAGAATTATTCAACATTTGTCAAAAATGATGTATCGGCATCTTGTCTTGTCGACAACTGCTTCAGGACAAAGTGATTAATGATTAATAATAATCAGCCATGCTGTCAGTTTATGCATGTCAAGATCATGAGTGGATTCAAAGCTAATTTGCTAATGTATTTCTCAGTAACCGGACAGTAGATGAGCAATGAAAGTCCTTCCACTCAATAACCAGACTACTGTAGATGAGCAATGAAAGCCCTTCCACTTAGTAACCAGACAGTAAATAAGCATTGAAAGCCCTTCCAGTCATTAACCAGACAGTAGATGAGCAATGAAAGCCCTTCCACTCAATAAGCAGACAGTAGATGAACAATGAAAGCCCTTCCACTCAATAACCAGACAGTAAATGAACAATGAAAACCCTTCCACTCAATTACCAGACAGTAGATGAGCAATGAAAGCCCCTTCAATCAATAACCAGACAGTAGATAAGCAATGAAAGCCCTTCCAGTCATTAACCAGACAGTAGATGAGCAATGAAAGCCCTTCCACTCAATAAGCAGACAGTAGATGAACAATGAAAAAGCCCTTCCACTCAATAACCAGACAGTAAATGAGCAATGAAAACCCTTCCACTCAATTACCAGACAGTAGATGAGCAATGAAAGCCCTTCCACTCAATAACCAGACAGTAGATGAGCAATGAAAACCCTTCCACTCAATTACCAGACAGTAGATGAGCAATGAAAGCTCTACCACTCAATAACCAAACAGTAGATGAGCAATGAAAGCCCCTTCAGTCAATAACCAGACAGTAGATGAGCACTGAAAACCCTTCCACTCAATTACCAGACAGTAGATGAGCAATGAAAGCCCTTCACTCAATAACCAGACAGTAGATGAGCACTGAAAACCCTTCCACTCAATTACCAGACAGTAGATGAGCAATGAAAGCCCTTCCACTCAATAACCAGACAGTAAATGAACAATGAAAACCCTTCCACTCAATTACCAGACAGTAAATGAACAATGAAAGCCCTTCCACTCAATAACCAAACAGTAGATGAGCAATGAAAGCCCCTTCAGTCAATAACCAGACAGTAGATGAGCAATGAAAGCCCTTCCAGTTAATAACCAGACAGTAGATGAGCAATGAAAGCCCTTCCACTCAATAACCAGACAGTAGATGAGCAATGAAAGCCCTTCCACTCAATAACCAGACAGTAGATGAGCAATGAAAGCCCCTTCAGTCAATAACCAGACAGTAGATGAGCAATGAAAGCCCTTCCACTCAATAACCAGACAGTAGATGAGCAATGAAAGCCCTTCCAGTCAATTACCAGACAGTAGATGAGCAATGAAAGCCCTTCCACTCAATAACCAGACAGTAAATGAACAATGAAAACCCTTCCACTCAATAACCAAACAGTAGATGAGCAATGAAAGCCCTTCCAGTCAATAACCAGACAGTAGATAAGCATTGAAAGCCCTTCCAGTCAATAACCAGACAGTAGATAAGCATTGAAAGCCCTTCCAGTCAATAACCAAACAGTAGATGAGCAATGAAAGCCCTTCCAGTCAATAACCAGACAGTAAATGAACAATGAAAACCCTTCCACTCAATAACCAGACAGTAGATGAGCAATGAAAGCCCCTTCAGTCAATAACCAGACAGTAGATGAGCAATGAAAGCCCCTTCAGTCAATAACCAGACAGTAGATGAGCAATGAAAGCCCTTCAGTTAATAACCAGACAGTAGATGAGCAATGAAAGCCCTTCACTCAATAACCAGACAGTAAATGAACAATGAAAACCCTTCCACTCAATTACCAGACAGTAGATGAGCAATGAAAGCCCTTCCACTCAATAACCAGACAGTAAATGAACAATGAAAACCCTTCCACTCAATTACCAGACAGTAGATGAGCAATGAAAGCCCTTCTACTCAATAACCAAACAGTAGATGAGCAATGAAAGCCCCTTCAGTCAATAACCAGACAGTAGATGAGCAATGAAAGCCCCTTCAGTCAATAACCAGACAGTAGATGAGCAATGAAAGCCCTTCCAGTCAATAACCAGACAGTAGATGAGCACTGAAAACCTTTCCACTCAATAAAGTAGATGAGCAATGAAAGCTCTTCCACTCAATTACCAGACAGTAGATGAGCAATGAAAGCCCTTCTAGTCAATACCCAGACAGTAGATGAGCAATGAAAGCCCTTCACTCAATTACCAGACAGTAAATGAGCACTGAAAACCTTTCCACTCAATAAAGTAGATGAGCAATGAAAGCTCTTCCACTCAATTACCAGACAGTAGATAAGCAATGAAAGCCCTTCCACTCAATAACCAGACAGTAGATGAGCAATGAAAGCCCTTCTAGTCAATACCCAGACAGTAGATGAGCAATGAAAGCCCTTCACTCAATTACCAGACAGTAAATGAGCACTGAAAACCTTTCCACTCAATAAAGTAGATGAGCAATGAAAGCCCTTCCACTCAATAACCAGACAGTAGATGAGCAATGAAAACCCTTCCACTCAATTACCAGACAGTAGATGAGCAATGAAAGCTCTACCACTCAATAACCAGACAGTAGATGAGCAATGAAAGCCCTTCCAGTTAATAACCAGACAGTAGATGAGCAATGAAAGCCCTTCCACTCAATAACCAGACAGTAGATGAGCAATGAAAGCCCTTCCACTCAATAACCAGACAGTAGATGAGCAATGAAAGCCCCTTCAGTCAATAACCAGACAGTAGATGAGCAATGAAAGCCCTTCCACTCAATAACCAGACAGTAGATGAGCAATGAAAGCCCTTCCAGTCAATTACCAGACAGTAGATGAGCAATGAAACCCTTCCACTCAATAACCAGACAGTAAATGAACAATGAAAACCCTTCCACTCAATAACCAAACAGTAGATGAGCAATGAAAGCCCTTCCAGTCAATAACCAGACAGTAGATAAGCATTGAAAGCCCTTCCAGTCAATAACCAGACAGTAGATAAGCATTGAAAGCCCTTCCAGTCAATAACCAAACAGTAGATGAGCAATGAAAGCCCTTCCAGTCAATAACCAGACAGTAAATGAACAATGAAAACCCTTCCACTCAATAACCAGACAGTAGATGAGCAATGAAAGCCCCTTCAGTCAATAACCAGACAGTAGATGAGCAATGAAAGCCCCTTCAGTCAATAACCAGACAGTAGATGAGCAATGAAAGCCCTTCCAGTTAATAACCAGACAGTAGATGAGCAATGAAAGCCCTTCACTCAATAACCAGACAGTAAATGAACAATGAAAACCCTTCCACTCAATTACCAGACAGTAGATGAGCAATGAAAGCCCTTCCACTCAATAACCAGACAGTAAATGAACAATGAAAACCCTTCCACTCAATTACCAGACAGTAGATGAGCAATGAAAGCCCTTCTACTCAATAACCAAACAGTAGATGAGCAATGAAAGCCCCTTCAGTCAATAACCAGACAGTAGATGAGCAATGAAAGCCCCTTCAGTCAATAACCAGACAGTAGATGAGCAATGAAAGCCCTTCCAGTCAATAACCAGACAGTAGATGAGCACTGAAAACCTTTCCACTCAATAAAGTAGATGAGCAATGAAAGCTCTTCCACTCAATTACCAGACAGTAGATGAGCAATGAAAGCCCTTCTAGTCAATACCCAGACAGTAGATGAGCAATGAAAGCCCTTCACTCAATTACCAGACAGTAAATGAGCACTGAAAACCTTTCCACTCAATAAAGTAGATGAGCAATGAAAGCTCTTCCACTCAATTACCAGACAGTAGATAAGCAATGAAAGCCCTTCCACTCAATAACCAGACAGTAGATGAGCAATGAAAGCCCTTCTAGTCAATACCCAGACAGTAGATGAGCAATGAAAGCCCTTCACTCAATTACCAGACAGTAAATGAGCACTGAAAACCTTTCCACTCAATAAAGTAGATGAGCAATGAAAGCTCTTCCACTCAATAACCAGACTACTGTAGATGAGCAATGAAAGCCCTTCCACTTAGTAACCAGACAGTAAATAAGCATTGAAAGCCCTTCCAGTCATTAACCAGACAGTAGATGAGCAATGAAAGCCCTTCCACTCAATAAGCAGACAGTAGATGAACAATGAAAGCCCTTCCACTCAATAACCAGACAGTAAATGAACAATGAAAACCCTTCCACTCAATTACCAGACAGTAGATGAGCAATGAAAGCCCCTTCAGTCAATAACCAGACAGTAGATAAGCAATGAAAGCCCTTCCAGTCATTAACCAGACAGTAGATGAGCAATGAAAGCCCTTCCACTCAATAAGCAGACAGTAGATGAACAATGAAAGCCCTTCCACTCAATAACCAGACAGTAAATGAGCAATGAAAACCCTTCCACTCAATTACCAGACAGTAGATGAGCAATGAAAGCCCTTCCACTCAATAAGCAGACAGTAGATGAGCAATGAAAGCCCTTCCACTCAATAACCAGACAGTAAATGAACAATGAAAACCCTTCCACTCAATTACCAGACAGTAGATGAGCAATGAAAGCTCTACCACTCAATAACCAAACAGTAGATGAGCAATGAAAGCCCCTTCAGTCAATAACCAGACAGTAGATGAGCACTGAAAACCCTTCCACTCAATTACCAGACAGTAGATGAGCAATGAAAGCCCTTCACTCAATAACCAGACAGTAGATGAGCACTGAAAACCCTTCCACTCAATTACCAGACAGTAGATGAGCAATGAAAGCCCTTCCACTCAATAACCAGACAGTAAATGAACAATGAAAACCCTTCCACTCAATTACCAGACAGTAGATGAGCAATGAAAGCCCTTCCACTCAATAACCAGACAGTAAATGAACAATGAAAACCCTTCCACTCAATTACCAGACAGTAGATGAGCAATGAAAGCCCTTCCACTCAATAACCAAACAGTAGATGAGCAATGAAAGCCCCTTCAGTCAATTACCAGACAGTAGATGAGCAATGAAAGCCCTTCCACTCAATAACCAAACAGTAGATGAGCAATGAAAGCCCCTTCAGTCAATTACCAGACAGTAGATGAGCACTGAAAACCCTTCCACTCAATTACCAGACAGTAGATGAGCAATGAAAGCCCTTCCACTCAATAACCAGACAGTAAATGAACAATGAAAACCCTTCCACTCAATTACCAGACAGTAGATGAGCAATGAAAGCCCTTCCACTCAATAACCAAACAGTAGATGAGCAATGAAAGCCCCTTCAGTCAATAACCAGACAGTAGATGAGCAATGAAAGCCCTTCCAGTTAATAACCAGACAGTAGATGAGCAATGAAAGCCCTTCACTCAATAACCAGACAGTAAATGAACAATGAAAACCCTTCCACTCAATTACCAGACAGTAGATGAGCAATGAAAGCCCTTCCACTCAATAACCAGACAGTAAATGAACAATGAAAACCCTTCCACTCAATTGCAGACAGTAGATGAGCAATGAAAGCCCTTCTACTCAATAACCAAACAGTAGATGAGCAATGAAAGCCCCTTCAGTCAATAACCAGACAGTAGATGAGCAATGAAAGCCCCTTCAGTCAATAACCAGACAGTAGATGAGCAATGAAAGCCCTTCCAGTCAATAACCAGACAGTAGATGAGCACTGAAAACCTTTCCACTCAATAAAGTAGATGAGCAATGAAAGCTCTTCCACTCAATTACCAGACAGTAGATGAGCAATGAAAGCCCTTCTAGTCAATACCCAGACAGTAGATGAGCAATGAAAGCCCTTCACTCAATTACCAGACAGTAAATGAGCACTGAAAACCTTTCCACTCAATAAAGTAGATGAGCAATGAAAGCTCTTCCACTCAATTACCAGACAGTAGATAAGCAATGAAAGCCCTTCCACTCAATAACCAGACAGTAGATGAGCAATGAAAGCCCTTCTAGTCAATACCCAGACAGTAGATGAGCAATGAAAGCCCTTCACTCAATTACCAGACAGTAAATGAGCACTGAAAACCTTTCCACTCAATAAAGTAGATGAGCAATGAAAGCTCTTCCACTCAATTACCAGACAGTAGATGAGCAATGGAAGCCCTTCCACTCAATGACCAGACAGTAGATGAGCAATGAAAGCCCTTCCACTCAATAACCAGACAGTAGATGAGCAATGAAAGCCCTTCCACTCAATAACCAGACAGTAAATGAGCACTGAAAACCTTTCCACTCAATAACCAAACAGTAGATGAGCAATAAAAGCCCTTTCACTCAATTACCAGACAGTAGATGAGCAATGAAAGCTCTACCACTCAATTACCAGACAGTAAATTAGCAATGAAAGCCCTTCCACTCAATAACCAGACAGTAGATGAGCAATGAAAGCCCTCCCACTCAACAACCAGACAGTAGATGAGCAATGAAAGCCCTCCCACTCAACAACCAGACAGCTACATAAGAGTCTATGATTATAAACTCATTTTGTAATCAAATAAATTCTTACATCCTCCATCATTTGCTAATATATTTCTTTATCTCGCCTCACCTAGTCTCTTCTGGTCTCTTGGCCCATAAAGCTGCAGTGCACTTTCTCCACTGGACTCTATTATTTGCAACTTGTCTGGCTTCTGACTACGAGCTCCATCCCATCACATTCCTCTCCTTCTCGACTTTCCTTTTTTCAGGTCGTTCTAGGATGACCAATTTTCCTTCTCCCCTCTGGTCTCCATGTCATAGCTGTCACAGTGCTTAATAATTGTCTATTTCAGGGTCACATGTTATGTTAGAAACTGGAAAAACAGGATCTGTTCTATTCACTATCTCCTCGAAATGCTCTTTCCACCTCTCTCTATTTTCTTTTTCATCCGTTAATGGATTCCTGTCCTTGTCTCTTATTGCACTCCCAACCTTGGTTCTTTCATTGCAAATTGTTTTGGTTATCTTGTAAAGCTTTCTCATTTTGCCATTACTAGCGGCTTCTGCAGATGTAGCAAGGTTGTCAACCCAATTTCTTTTACATCTCCTTAAGCTTTTCTTCACATCTTTGTCTTTTTCTGCATCCTTAGTTCTCATAATTGACTTGGTATTCTCAATCTTACCCTTCAACTGTTTTCTCTCCTCAACACATTTCCAACTTTCTCTGCTGATCCATGGCTTTTGGCCCTTCTTTTTGTACCCAAGGATCTTTTTCACAGCCCCATTGTATACCTCTTCAAATGTTTGCCACTTACTCTAAACTTCTTAAATGTTATCAGGTACTGCAGTCTCACCACAGCAGTCTGGTAAAACTTCATATCTATTTCATAGTTCAACCGAAAACTCTTCTCTGGTTGCTGATTGCTGTAACTTGATGGTATCATACTTGGGTCGACATGTCTTTGTTATCAGTTTTTCTTTCAGTTTTAATCGGATCCTGGTCCATATCAAGTGGTGATCACTTGAAATGTCAGCCCCTTTCATCACTCTTGTGTCTAATATGGAGGTTCTGTGTTGCTTTGTTACAAGCACATGATCAGTTTGGTTCTTTGTCCTCCCTCCTGGGAAAGTCCAGGTCAGTTTATGAATGAGTTTATGTGGAAAAAAGTCCAAAAGCCTTTCACCATTAGCATTCCTTTCACCAATGCCATGCCTTCCAATAACATTATCATAATCATCATTTTTACAACCTACCTTGGCATTCAAGTTGCCCATTATGATTAATAGGTCATTCGTGGGAACTCCATCTACCAGGCAGGGCTTGTAGCTGGTTATAAAAAGCTTCCTTGTCTTTATCAGTTGCATCATTTGTTGGAGCATTAACTTGAATGATTGACAATTTAATATACTTTGAGAAAAACCTTGTGTAAATCAACCTCTCATTTTCAAGTTTCCATTTTAATAGTGTCTGTTTAGCTTTCTTTGATAACATGAATGCAGCTCCCTGATAATGCATTTCATCATCTCTGCCTGAAAATAAAATACTTTTGCCAGTAGTCAGCTTGACTTTACCAAAGCCCATCCACCTACATTCACTTGTACCAAGAATGTCAATATTATACTGCTCCATCTCTTTGGTGAGTTGAGCTGCTTTTCCAATTAAGAAGAGCGATCTTACATTTCAGCACCCTATAAGAGTGCTGCTGGTGGGTTTTGTAATTGACGTCATCAACCCATGAGCTTCCTTGTGGCTTTCACCCATATGCGTCATGTCATCCACAAACCTCAGATTGTCATCTTCAGAAATTTGGATTGTCATACTTCCAAAGGCAATAATATTACCAGCATTAGTTAGTGCACTTGCAGTTTCCGTAACAATTGAATGGGTTGTTAGCCCATTGCAGCAGGTTTTATTCGGGGTTTTCTTCCCTTGGCCAGAGCTTTGTTAGCCTAGCTTCGTATGGAACTAGTTACCAGGGGGGAATTACGAGGAGGTAAGGTTGACTTGGGTGAACAATGGGTCATTAGCAGGCTACTAATGTTTGCTTTTCACCCACCAGGGTGAGCTAGTCGACCCCAACACCACTAGCTGTGGTGCCGGGCTCATGAACACCCCAATCCCCCCATATATTTTGTTGATAACCGAATAGTAGATGAGCAATGACAGCCCTTCCACTCAATGACCAGACAGTTACACATCCATATATGCAAACAATACATATATGAATAAATTAGCTGATAAGGTCAGCATATTAAACAACGGCAGTAAAAGTCTATGATTATGAACTCATTTTGTATCAAACAAATTGTATGAGGTACAAGCTCTTGAAAGGTAGTCCTAATCTTCTTCAGTAACTGTTGACACTACTAACTAGTACAAGTATCAATGATTCATTTGCAGTACATTCTATGAAGTAAAACGACATTTGCTTATACAAATGGCATGTAGAAAATCATTGCTAACGAGCTACCCTGCTTCTGAAGTGACGGTAAAGTAAAAATATGATCACTTCCAAAATAATTATATATGTAGGAATGTGAAAACAACACTTGCATTCATATAAATCAATTTTTAGTTTAATTGAAAACTAATTATTTATTTTGCATATGCTATTGTGTGCTAGGCTACCACACTAATTGTGTATAAAAATGCCATCCTTAAGCCGATTCATGACCTAGGCCCAGTCACAGTAACCTAATATGAGCTATGAAGATTAATATATTAGGTACAGAAAAGTTAATGACTCACTTAAAAATCCCTATATGTTTAATAGCCAGAACTAGCTGTGGAATCCTGCATGGCATAGCATGATAGCAATATGACTATCCTGGAAACTATTTTTCAATTGTACTTATTTAGTGTTTATGATGTCATAGCTGTCATTATGAATATGCATAATGATGTCATCATATGGCAAATTGTAAACAAATTCAAATTCCAGAGAGAAATGTTTTTATTATTAAATATTTGTTTTATAACTTGACAGTCTTGTTATAATGTTAATTTTAGTTTGACAGTGAAGCTGTAAAGAAGTATGTTTTGAAGAGAAGTAGATTTTTAGATCAGAAAATCAATTTTTAATTATATTATCTTATATAACTTGGGCAAGGTCTCCCATAGGCCCACAAGTTACATAACATAGGCCTAAGTTTCAAAGTAAAATTGCACAATTGTACCTAAAATATTCCACAAAATTTTCATTTCTGCACCAAACATTGTTTCTAAATGTTCCCAGGATACTTAGGCTGTTAAAAGTGATTTTTAACTCTCCATAAACTGATGTACTTCCAAGTTAGCAATAGATCTTAATTTAATCGCATGCCTTTTGCCAATCTGGTAACAGTTCTATATACTATGGTCTTGCAGTAAGAGATGCACACAATTGGAAGTGGAAATTGAGGTGCCCTTAGCACAATAATGGCAGGAGTCTCTTTAAATGCCCTGCTGGTATTGCAGTGTCAATGGTGAGACTCAGTGACATCCAAAATATATATTTTGATACCAATTTGGGTTTTTAATGACTCGCAGAATCCGAAAAATTTATATTTTATTAAAGATAGCAGCCATTTTGTTATGTTTTTGTGATTTAAGTGTATGCGCGTACAAATTCACTAGGGCTCCTAAGCTAATATCAATAAGCAGGTCCCAAGGACTATCTGTGCCAAATTTGGTGCTTTTGTCCGCTGTGTCAGTTATTTCACTAAGCCTCCATAATCGCTGTATCTCTTTAACATTTCATTACACTTTTTGTATTTGCAAGTCAGTCCGTTGGGCAAGTTGCTCCAACTTTGGCTGTGTATGTTCATTGTTCTTTCATATCTGAAGGTCATGTTTTTATTTCTCTGCAGTGCCATCAAATTATAGAGCAGCATGAGATGGCTATTGAGAATTGGTTCTTCAAGACGGATCAGTCAAGACACCTTGTAAATTACTTTTGTGCAGACAGAGTTTTAGTCAACGAAGATAGAAGTAAGTCACCATTAAAGGAATATTCCTGTGATTTTTATGTTCTTGTATGTAAGCAGGGAATTATAGGATTTATTTTAAATGTTTATTTTTAGTATAAAGAGACTATGAAAATGCAACGTGGTGAACAAAGTATTAAAATTCTAATTTATTCCATTAATTATATTCATTTTTAAACTTCATATTTTGAAGAAATGACTGAAATCAGATTAGTTGTGACATCACAACGACACATTCATGATTGTCCTTCTCCTTAAAAATTTGTTCCAGCAAATGATAACCACAAACTTACTGTAGCAAATAGTGAGACCACTTTATCTTAATTAAAATAACCACACAATAAGGACTTCATCCATTGCTAATATGATACTCAGCACCAACTTCCACAACAACTAAGGTTTTCAGAATAAAGAAAATGAACAGAAAAAATCTGACCCGACCTGAATATGTATCAGGTCGGGTCTGACTGTTTGAAACTTCAAGGAGCAGAACAACTAATGTACTGAAATATTTATTGAAATTGTTATACATTTACAATATGCGGGAAATGTGAAAAAATGTTTTCTGTAATGAAAATATGTCAGGTATTTGTCCTGAATATTATGTATAAATATGTTAAATGGTCTCACCCCTGAATATTATGTATAAATATGTTAAATGGTCTCACCCCTGAATATTATGTATAAATATGTTAAATGGTTTCACCCCTGAATATTATGTATAAATGTGTTAAATGGTCTCACCCCAGAATATTATGTATAAATGTGTTAAATGGTTTCACCCCTGAATATTATGTATAAATATGTTAAATGGTCTCACCCTTGAATATTATGTATAAATATGTTAAATGGTCTCACCCCTGAATATTATGTATAAATATGTTAAATGGTCTCACCAGTGAATATTATGTATAAATATGTTAAATGGTCTCACCCCTCAATATTATGTATAAATATGTTAAATGGTTTCACCCCTGAATATTATGTATAAATATGTTAAATGGTCTCACTTCTGAATATTATGTATAAATATGTTAAATGGTCTCACCCCTAAATATTATGTATAAATATGTCAAATGGTCTCACCAGTGAATATTATGTATAAATATGTTAAATGTTCTCACCCCTCAATATTATGTATAAATATGTTAAATGGTCTCACCAGTGAATATTATGTATAAATATGTTAAATGGTCTCACCCTTGAATATTATGTATAAATATGTTGAATGGTCTCACCCCTGAATATTATGTATAAATATGTTAAATGGTCTCACCCTGAGTATTATGTTTACTTATGTTAAATGGTCTCACCCCTGAATATTATGTATAAATGTGTTAAATGGTCTCACCCCAGAATATTATGTATAAATATGTTAAATGGTTTCACCCTGAATATTATGTATAAATATGTTAAATGGTCTCACCCCTGAATATTATGTATAAATATGTTAAATGGTCTCACCCTGAATATTATGTATAAATATGTTAAATGGTCTCACCCCTGAATATTATGTATAAATATGTTAAATGGTTTCACCCCTGAATATTATGTATAAATGTGTTAAATGGTCTCACCCCAGAATATTATGTATAAATGTGTTAAATGGTTTCACCCCTGAATATTATGTATAAATATGTTAAATGGTCTCACCCCTGAATATTTGTATAAATATGTTAAATGGTCTCACCTCAGAATATTATGTATAAATATGTTAAATGGTTTCACCCCTGAATATTATGTATAAATATATTAAATGGTCTCACCCCTGAATATTATGTATAAATATGTTAAATGGTCTCACCCCTGAATATTTTAGTAACACTATAATTAAGGATTTTTCAAATTGTATCGTACAAGACTCCCAAAATTCAGTTGTTCTCCCAAAAATAAGCACTTCAAAAAATCTTGTATGCTTGCTGGAATAAAGTACTGGAACATGAATAAAGTACTGGAATATGCATCTAAATGATCTGAGAAAAACTTTACTACTTATAATGTCAGGAGTTAATGTATGTAAGATATAGACATTTCTCTTTTAAATGTATATGATTAATTATCTGGTTATTTTTACATTTCAATTTTAACTTATTATTTACTCCATAATTTCTCAATTTTTGACTGTATTTGGATTTTACTGCTCATTTTATTTTGTTTTATTTCAGACCAGTTGCTTATTTTACCACAGCCTGATTTTTATTTTACTATACTATAGTAGTTTTAATTCTTTATCGTACATGCTATATCATCCTTCATATTACTGTATAGTTTGTTACTTTTGCTATATTTATCTTTTTTGTCAATATTTTATGTTTGGTTTTATATTTATTATTTTACATTTATTGTAAGCAGGGCCTCACCGCAAACCAGCTTACAGCTCAATGAGCTACTTTGTATGAAGATGAAGAGGGCCTCATCGCAAACTAGCTTTCAGCTCATTGAGCTACTTTAAATGAAGATGAACAGGGCCTCATCACAAACCAGCTTACAGCTCAAGCAGCTACTTTGTATGAAGATGAACAGGGCCTCATTGCAAACCAGCTTTTAGCTAAATGAGCTACTTTGTATTAAGATGAACAGGGCCTCATTGCAAACCAGCTTTTAGCTAAAGGAGTTACTTTGTATGAAGATGAACAGGGCCTCATCGCAAACCAGCTTTTAGCTCAATGAGCTACTTTGTATGAAGATGAACAGGGCCTCGTCGCAAACTAGCTTTCAGCTCATTGAGCTACTTTAAATGAAGATGAACAGGGCCTCATCACAAACCAGCTTACAGCTCAAGGGGTTACTTTGTATGAAGATGAACAGGGCCTCATTGCAAACCAGCTTTCAGCTCAATGAGCTACTTTGTATTAAGATGAACAGGGCCTCATCACAAACCAGCTTTTAGCTAAAGGAGTTACTTTGTATGAAGATGAACAGGGCCTCATCGCAAACCAGCTTTTAGCTTAATGAGCTACTTTGTATGAAGATGAACAGGGCCTCACCTCATCACAAACCAGCTTTCAGCTCAAGCAGCTACTTTGTATGAAGATGAACAGGGCCTCATCACAAACCAGCTTTCAGCTGATTGAGCTACTTTAAATGAAGATGAACAGGGCCTCATTGCAAACCAGCTTTTAGCTCAATGAGCTACTTTGTATGAAGACAAACACGTCATCACAAACCAGCTTTCAGCTCATTGAGCTACTTTAAATGAAGATGAACAGGGCCTCATCGCAAACTAGCTTTCAGCTCAATGAGCTACTTTTTATGAAGATGAACAGGGCCTTATCGCAAACTAGCTTTCAGCTCATTGAGCTACTTTGTATGAAGATGAACAGGGCCTTATCGCAAACTAGCTTTCAGCTCATTGAGCTACTTTGTATGAAGATGAACAGGGCCTTATCGCAAACTAGCTTTCAGCTCAAGGGGTTACTTTGTATGAAGATGAACAGGGCCTCATTGCAAACCAGCTTTCAGCTCAAGCAGCTACTTTGTATGAAAATGAACAGGGCCTCATCGCAAACTAGCTTTCAGCTCAATGAGCTACTTTGTATGAAGATGAACAGGGCCTTATCGCAAACCAGCTTTCAGCTCAAGGGGTTACTTTGTATGAAGATGAACAGGGCCTCATTGCAAACCAGCTTTCAGCTCAATGAGCTACTTTGTATGAAGATGAACAGGGCCTCATCGCAAACCAGCTTTTAGCTCAAGCAGCTACTTTGTATGAAGATGAACAGGGCCTTATCGCAAACTAGCTTTCAGCTCAAGGGGTTACCTTGTATGAAGATAAACAGGGCCTCATCGCAAACCAGCTTTCAGCTCAATGAGCTACTTTGTATGAAGATGAACAGGGCCTTATCGCAAACCAGCTTTCAGCTCAAGGGGTTACTTTGTATGAAGATAAACAGGGCCTCATCACAAACCAGCTTTCAGCTCAATGAGCTACTTTGTATGAAGATGAACAGGGCCTTATCGCAAACCAGCTTTCAGCTCAAGGGGTTACTTTGTATGAAGATGAACAGGGCCTCATTGCAAACCAGCTTTCAGCTCAATGAGCTACTTTGTATGAAGATGAACAGGGCCTCATCGCAAACCAGCTTTTAGCTCAAGCAGCTACTTTGTATGAAGATGAACAGGGCCTTATCGCAAACTAGCTTTCAGCTCAAGGGGTTACTTTGTATGAAGATAAACAGGGCCTCATCGCAAACCAGCTTTCAGCTCAATGAGCTACTTTGTATGAAGATGAACAGGGCCTTATCGCAAACCAGCTTTCAGCTCAAGGGGTTACTTTGTATGAAGATAAACAGGGCCTCATCACAAACCAGCTTTCAGCTCAATGAGCTACTTTGTATGAAGATGAACAGGGCCTTACCGCAAACCAGCTTTCAGCTCAATGAGCTACTTTGTATGAAGATGAACAGGGCCTTACCGCAAACCAGCTTTCAGCTCAAGGGGTTACTTTGTATGAAGATGAACAGAGCCTCATTGCAAACCAGCTTTCAGCTCAAGCAGCTACTTTGTATGAAGATGAACAGGGCCTCATCACAAACCAGCTTTCAGCTCAAGGAGCTACTTTGTATTAAGATAAACAGGGCCTCATTGCAAACCAGCTTTCAGTTCAAGCAGCTACTTTGTATGAAGATGAACAGGGCCTCATTGCAAACCAGCTTTCAGCTCAAGCAGCTACTTTGTATGAAGATGAACAGGGCCTCATTGCAAACCAGCTTTCAGCTCAAGCAGCTACTTTGTATGAAGATGAACAGGGCCTTACCGCAAACTAGCTTTCAGCTCATTGAGCTACTTTGTATGAAGATGAACAGGGCCTCATCGCAAACTAGCTTTCAGCTCAAGGAGCTACTTTGTATGTAGATGTACAGGGCCTCATCGCAAACTAGCTTTCAGCTCATTGAGCTACTTTGTATGAAGATAAACAGGGCCTTATCGCAAACCAGCTTTCAGCTCAAGCAGCTACTTTGTATGTAGATGAACAGAGCCTCATTGCAAACCAGCTTTCAGTTCAAGGAGCTACTTTCTATGAAGATGAACAGGGCCTTACCGCAAACCAGCTTTCAGTTAAATGAGTTACTTTGTATGAAGATGAACAGGGCCTCACCACAAACCAGCTTTCAGCTCAAGCAGCTTCTTTGTATGTAGATGTACAGGGCCTCATCGCAAACTAGCTTTCAGCTCAATGAGCTACTTTGTATGAAGATAAACAGGGCCTTATCGCAAACCAGCTTTCAGCTCAAGCAGCTACTTTGTATGTAGATGAACAGAGCCTCATTGCAAACCAGCTTTCAGTTCAAGGAGCTACTTTCTATTAAGATGAACAGGGCCTTACCGCAAACCAGCTTTCAGTTAAATGAGTTACTTTGTATGAAGATGAACAGGGCCTCACCACAAACCAGCTTTCAGCTCAAGCAGCTTCTTTGTATGTAGATGTACAGGGCCTCATCGCAAACTAGCTTTCAGCTCAATGAGCTACTTTGTATGAAGATGAACAGGGCCTCATCGCAAACCAGCTTTCAGCTCATTGAGCTACTTTGTATGAAGATGAACAGGGCCTTATCGCAAACCAGCTTTCAGCTCAATGAGCTACTTTGTATGAAGATGAACAGGGCCTCATCGCAAACCAGCTTTCAGTTCAAGGAGCTACTTTCTATGAAGATGAACAGGGCCTCATCGCAAACCAGCTTTCAGTTAAATGAGTTACTTTGTATGAAGATGAACAGGGCCTCATCACAAACCAGCTTTCAGCTCAAGCAGCTTCTTTGTATGTAGATGTACAGGGCCTCATCGCAAACTAGCTTTCAGCTCAATGAGCTACTTTGTTTGAAGATGAACAGGGCCTCATCGCAAACCAGCTTTCAGTTAAATGAGTTACTTTGTATGAAGATGAACAGGGCCTCATCACAAACCAGCTTTCAGCTAAATGAGCTACTTTGTATGAAGATGAACAGGGCCTCATCGCAAACCAGCTTTTAGCTCAATGAGCTACTTTGTTTGAAGATAAGAGAGAAATGAAAATATACAAAAATTGTTTTTTTACAGCTTGCTTGGAAGAGACTTGGACAGGAAAGGAAAGGGTTCCTGGCACCGAGCCAAGTGAGGACAAAAAGGAAGAAGAGGAAAAGGAACCAAAAAAAGAAGAAGAAGAAGAAGAAGAAGACCAAGGGAGATGCAGGACCGGCACACACTGAGCTTTGATGAATCCTTGATTTGGAGAACTAGTGACACTTAGAAACTCTAGATTATGTGAAAGTTACAACAAATCCATGAAATATTGGTTAAAATGAACCACTTCATAGCATTTCTAATTTGCAGGCATTATTCAACAAAAATTGTAAATTTGTGGAAACTGAAGCAGACCACGGCCCTAATGGTCCCATCAAAATAATTTCAGGTCTCCAATTAGAAAAAGGGTGAAAAAAAAAGAAACAATACATTTTATATCAAGACTTTCTCTGGTTCTAAAAAATAAACATTTTTTTTACCCTTAGGCATCAGTTAAATAGTTGAAAATATTTTGTAAATCTATTTTTTTTTTTTTGCAACAATATTTTGGAGGAGTGCAGCTATATATATCTAAGTTATGATTTTCAAAGGGAATGTATTGTCCCATAAATACATTCAGAAGTGAATGCTGCCAAACGAAATGTCACTTCCGGTGGTTGTCAATTTGACCTATTGAACACAAGAAATATGTGATGTTGTCGATCACATATCCAATCGAATAAACTTAAAAAAAACATAGGGCCTACATGTGTTATCAATAACATCACAGATTTCTCACAATTAATTAAGAAAATTGAAAACCAGAAGTGACGTTACCAGCACACAGCGTTCACTTCGAATTTATTTATGGGACGATTCTATTCCTTCAAAGACTTCATCATACCTTAAACAGCATTTTGATTTCAAAATATGTTGCCTTACACAACATAGATTTTGCTTTGACAAAAAATTGTTTGAACTTCAATCAGCTACAACTCAGAAACAAAATACACTTTTTATGAAATTCCAAAAGTGTTTGCCTTAAACTTTGATGCTCTTTCACATAATTGTACATTTTCTAGGTGTCACCAGCATTTAAACATCTATGAACAGGAAGCAACAACTTGATTGGTCAAGATATGCTATAAACCATGCATCAAATCACTTAAGAATTGACAAATTTATAGTAATTTGAATTTAAATAAATTATGCAAATTTTGTTGTAATTTTGTGACATCACAACCAGAAAACCTGTAGAGGATATTCCTTATTGCTTGAACAATTTCCACTACCATTCTTCAAAGAATGGAGGTGGGAGCAGGCATATACCTAAGGTGGTTTTAATTGCCATCATACCCTCTATAAAAAATTTCAAGGAGAAAACAGTCTGATAAATTTCAGTCACTGAAATTTATGATAGAAATTTAAAGAATTACATTCTTACAGCACAACTTTTTGCATTTATTAAAAATTCTTTAAATTTTGATGAGTCATAAATCAGAAACTAAATTTTACTTTGATATAATTTAAAGACTCTTATTTTTAGAATTTTAAGCTCTTTCTGGTGAATACAAAATCTCTATAATAATAAAACATAAATTTATATAGCGCTAAGTTTGTAAAAACATTCAAAAGTGCTTCACCTACAAAGAAATTAGATACGAAAACAAAAATAAGAATACAGAAATGACAAGATACTGTAAATAGAAACACAACGGATCAAGCTGCATGAATGTCTTTTTAAACGAAAACGTTTTAAGCTTAGTTTTGAAGGAGGTCAGGGATACATTATCAATACATATGAGTTCAGTTGGGAGTGAATTCACAACCATGGAACTTTATAAGCAAAGGCCTTTTCACCAAGAGTTTTATGTTTAATACAGGGAACAAATAGGGACTCAAAACGAAAGTCATAGCGGGATGGTTTTTCGACTATTATTTCACATAAGTAATTGGGAGCAAGGCCTTTACTGCACTTGTAAATCTCTACTTGCCCATATATATGTTAATAATTCATATTTTTCCCTGATTCACCCACTAATGCCATTTAGTAGTGAAACTGGTTCTTTGCATATTTAGTGTATATACAGATTATAACATCGGTCATTTTATTCGTTTAAGGCTGAAAGAAATTCACTATTTGTTTCTGCTAGATGTGTAACCCGCGAAAGTTATATTCAGAGTAGTTCATATTATATGTATACAATATGTGTTACTTGCATGTTTTTAAGATTAAGTTTGTTGTTTTGTAATGTTTCGGAAGTTATGTTTGAAGAAAACAACAATGGGTGGGTTGGGATTATATTTAGTGAAAATCATATTTGGTCTTTGAATGTGGTTAGGATAATTTTTTTCCTCCCATTTATATTTGTTTCCTTTCTTTTTTCCAGCAAAAATGAAAGAAAATTCTTAACAAAACCTGTTTTTGTAAATATTGCAGACCATGTGGGGTTATTTAATTGTTGGGACATGACTGAGTTATAAAACCAATAGAGTGATTTCATTACGAGACTCAAACTCAATTGGGAGCCATTTTGCAGGGCAGAGCTTTGCGCGTTGAGTATTTAACGTGTCTGATCTTCACACAGCTCAGTCACATCCATTAGCACCGTGGTCACATAACACGTAAAACAAATAGACTTGATCTAAAACACGCACTAGCATGTGCTGGTGATGAAAACACGTGCTGGGCATGTAAAACACATGCTGGGCATATACATACGCGCTGGTTAAAATGAACTGCCCAGATGAATTTATTTCTTGATATAAAATTTAGGGATGGTGGGGACTTGCTTGGAGAGATGAGAACGTGGAAGGGTGGGTGTTGGAGCTACAATAGGGATGATGGGGACTTGCTTGGAGAGATGAGAACATGGAGGGGTGGGCGTTGGAGCTACAATAGGGATGATGGGGACTTGCTTGGAGAGATGAGAACATGGAGGGGTGGGCGTTGGAGCTACAATAGGGATGATGGGGACCTGCTTGGAGAGATGATCGTGAGAACGTGGAGGGTGGGCTTTGGAGCTACAATAGGGATGATGGGGACCTGCTTGGAGAGATAAAAACGTGGAGGGGTGGGCCCTAGAGCTACAATAGGGATGATGGGGACTTGCTTGGAGAGATGAGAACGTGGAAGGGTGGGCGTTGGAGCTACAATAGGGATGATGGGGACCTGCTTGGAGAGATGAGAACATGGAGGGGTGGGCGTTGGAGCTACAATAGGGATGATGGGGACTTGCTTGGAGAGATGAGAACATGGAGGGGTGGGCGTTGGAGCTACAATAGGGATGATGGGGACTTGCTTGGAGAGATAAAACGTGGAGGGGTGGGCGTTGGAGCTACAATAGGGATGATGGGGACCTGCTTGGAGAGATAAAAACGTGGAGGGTGGGCCCTAGAGCTACAATAGGGATGATGGGGACTTGCTTGGAGAGATGAGAACGTGGAAGGGTGGGTGTTGGAGCTACAATAAGGATGATGGGGACTTGCTTGGAGAGATGAGAACATGGAGGGGTGGGCGTTGGAGCTACAATAGGGATGATGGGGACTTGCTTGGAGAGATGAGAACATGGAGGGGTGGGCGTTGGAGCTACAATAGGGATGATGGGGACCTGCTTGGAGAGATGATCGTGAGAACGTGGAGGGGTGGGCTTTGGAGCTACAATGGGGATGATGGGGACCTGCTTGGAGAGATAAAAACGTGGAGGGGTGGGCCCTAGAGCTACAATAGGGATGATGGGGACTTGCTTGGAGAGATGAGAACATGGAGGGTGGGCATTGGAGCTACAATAGGGATGATGGGGACTTGCTTGGAGAGATGAGAACGTGGAAGGGTGGGCGTTGGAGCTACAATAGGGATGATGGGGACTTGCTTGGAGAGATGAGAACATGGAGGGGTGGGCGTTGGAGCTACAATAGGGATGATGGGGACTTGCTTGGAGAGATGAGAACGTGGAAGGGTGGGCATTGGAGCTACAATAGGGATGATGGGGACTTGCTTGGAGAGATAAAAACGTGGAGGGGTGGGCGTTGGAGCTACAATAGGGATGATGGGGACCTGCTTGGAGAGATAAAAACGTGGAGGGGTGGGCCCTAGAGCTACAATAGGGATGATGGGGACTTGCTTGGAGAGATGAGAACATGGAAGGGTGGGTGTTGGAGCTACAATAGGGATGATGGGGACTTGCTTGGAGAGATGAGAACATGGAGGGGTGGGCGTTGGAGCTACAATAGGGATGATGGGGACTTGCTTGGAGAGATGAGAACATGGAGGGGTGGGCGTTGGAGCTACAATAGGGATGATGGGGACCTGCTTGGAGAGATGATCGTGAGAACGTGGAGGGTGGGCTTTGGAGCTACAATAGGGATGATGGGGACCTGCTTGGAGAGATAAAAACGTGGAGGGTGGGCCCTAGAGCTACAATAGGGATGATGGGGACTTGCTTGGAGAGATGAGAACATGGAGGGGTGGGCATTGGAGCTACAATAGGGATGATGGGGACTTGCTTGGAGAGATGAGAACATGGAGGGGTGGGCATTGGAGCTACAATAGGGATGATGGGGACCTGCTTGGAGAGATGAGAACGTGGAAGGGTGGGTGTTGGAGCTACAATAAGGATGATGGGGACTTGCTTGGAGAGATGAGAACATGGAGGGGTGGGCATTGGAGCTACAATAGGGATGATGGGGACTTGCTTGGAGAGATGAGAACATGGAGGGGTGGGCATTGGAGCTACAATAGGGATGATGGGGACCTGCTTGGAGAGATGAGAACGTGGAAGGGTGGGTGTTGGAGCTACAATAAGGATGATGGGGACTTGCTTGGAGAGATGAGAACATGGAGGGTGGGCATTGGAGCTACAATAGGGATGATGGGGACTTGCTTGGAGAGATGAGAACATGGAGGGTGGGCATTGGAGCTACAATAGGGATGATGGGGACTTGCTTGGAGAGATGAGAACATGGAGGGTGGGCATTGGAGCTACAATAGGGATGATGGGGACCTGCTTGGAGAGATGAGAACGTGGAAGGGTGGGTGTTGGAGCTACAATAGGGATGATGGGGACCTGCTTGGAGAGATGAGAACGTGGAGGGGTGGGCATTGGAGCTACAATAGGGATGATGGGGACCTGCTTGGAGAGATGAGACGTGGAAGGGTGGGCGTTGGAGCTACAATAGGGATGATGGGGACCTGCTTGGAGAGATGAGAACGTGGAGGGGTGGGCATTGGAGCTACAATAGGGATGATGGGGACCTGCTTGGAGAGATGAGAACGTGGAAGGGTGGGTGTTGGAGCTACAATAAGGATGATGGGGACTTGCTTGGAGAGATGAGAACGTGGAGGGGTGGGCGTTGGAGCTACAATCTTGGACAAATTACTTGAGACATTATAAATAACTTGAGACATTATAATAAACGTTCCCCATGGTCTACAATAACCCAATGTATTTTATACAAAAACTGACACAATTTTGACAACAGATTTAACAGAAAACACAATTGAATACAAAGTGTTTTAAGGAATTTTGTCCAAGATTGTAGAAGTGTTGGAAGAACTTGAAGGAGTTATGCAAGGCTTATAGGCATGGAAAGAAGAACTTGAAGGAGTTATGCAAGGCTTATAGGCATGGAAAGAAGAACTTGAAGGAGTTATGCAAGGCTTATAGGCATGGAAATCAAGTTCTTCTTGGATTTCCATGCCTATTCCTAATATTCCTTGCAAGAATTATTAGAATTAGGCATGGATATCCAAGAATAACCTGAAGGAGTTATACAAGGATTATTAGGATTAGGCATGGAAATCCAAGAATAACTTAAAGGACTTACGCAAGGATTGTTAGGATTAGGCATGGAAATCTAAGGATATCTTATTCTTTAATGTATATTGAAGAAGTTGATTACTTGAGATTTGAGAACAAAGGATTTATATTTTAAGTTATCACCTTAATTTGAAAATTACTTTCCTGGAAATTAAAAAACAAAGGAGTAGGACATTTAAGATTAAAGTGTTGGATAGAATTACACAATTTTGTTTTATCTGTGAAAGGTTTTGAAAAATATGCAATTAGCCATAAAAGCCACAAATTGGTGCTCGTTTTAGATATTTAGATTTGATTATAGTTGATCATAATCCTGAGAAGAACTATACTTTCTGCATGGGTGTATCATGGTCCTTCGATGCATGGGTGTGTCATGGTCCTTCGATGCATGGGTGTATAATGGTCCTTCGATGCATGGGTGTATAATGGTCCTTCGATGCATGGGTGTATCATGGTCCTTCGATGCATGGGTATATCATGGTCCTTTGATGCATGGGTGTGTCATGGTCCTTCGATGCATGGGTGTATCATGGTCCTTCGATGCATGGGTGTATCATGGTCCCGATGCATAGGTGTATCATGGTCCCGATGCATGGGTGTATCATGGTCCTTCGATGCATGGGTGTATCATGGTCCTTCGATGCATGGGTGTATCATGGTCCTTCGATGCATGGGTGTATCATGGTCCTTCGATGCATGGGTGTATCATGGTCCTTCGATGCATGGGTGTATCATGGTCCTTTGTTGGTGCTCTTAGTCACAAAAAACTTAAGAGATTCAAATTGTGCGGGTACAATAAAGGAAGGGATGAAAATCTTGAAATATCATAAATAAGTTGTCAATTTAGACAATGCTTTGTTTTTTGATCTGCTGCAGCACAATTTTGATGCTGGATGTCATGGATGTATCTTGTATCTTAGGAATTATTGAGTCAGCAGTGAAGTTGGCACTATGTTGATCCTCTTTTATATAAAACTAGTGTTGGCATAACACATGTGCTGTCTACATATTCATGCAATGAGTTTTATGATAGTGAACTTGTGGAGTAAACCAGTTTCTCATACATTTTGTATCATACAGTGGAGTAAAAGTATTTTATTTCTAACATAAATCGTCAATTATCTGGTTTCTAATGTGTGAAATAAATTTGTATTTCAGTAAAGTACTTAATGCATTGCCTTGTAAACCTTAAAGGACTATGGACAGCTAGAGGCAACATGGGCTTAATTGGTTTAAAATATGATTTCAACTATTTAAAAAAAAAAAATGGTTTAAAATTGACCCAAATTACAGCAGTTTTAAATTTTTGCTGTTATTGCGCAATAACATGTGACATCAAAGGGGGAAGGATCCTTCATCACCTTTTGTAAAACCTATGTTTTTTATTCCTCTGTCAATGTTGTTTGCAATATAGCATTAAACTGCGGGCAAATGTTTGCAGAACTTGGTCATACCCTGAATCATCATGTATCTAGAAACATTCTGAAATTCACAAGTAGCTGAATTTGAAGAACAGAATTGAAAGAATTACATACAGATTTGAGATGTGTTCCTCTTAGTCTGCACAAATTAACAAATCTTGACAATTTGTTTAGTCATAACTTGAAAATTAAATAAGCTTTTTACAAATTGTAAGACTTTTACCCACAAATGTGTGTTGTTCTATAAGGTGCTGACATTTCCAGCTCAATGTAATAATGATGATAATGACAGTAATGCGGATTTGAAAATATAATCATGGACGGAGGATTTAAATTATGCAACTAATTTGATGAAATATTAAAGTAATGGAGGACCACTATGAAGGAATTTAACAACTCGTTGCATTGATGCTTTACCAATAGTGAGTCTTGAAACAAGCATTGCTTCTGAAAAGGACCAGAGAATTCAATAAGTGACCACATTAATAACCTTAGTTACACGATTTATGATTCAATCACAATAAGTGCCAAATTGACTGATATCACTGATCTGGTCAGTTTTCAGTTTACACATCTTCAATTTCGGGATTGTGCAATTGATAAGTAGTTTTATTTTATTAATAAGTAGTTTTATTTTATTGATAAGTAGTTTTATTTTATATTTTGTGTTATTGTTGTCTTAAGTTTTAGGGTTTGGCTTGATATTCTCTGACTAACATTAAGCTTCTATAATGCAATTATCATTTCATTTAGAAAAGAGTTGAAATGATAAAACATGTACTGGGCCTAAAAGTGACGTTATTTTGTTTTGAAAATGGGAGAGATCTTTCACCAGAATTGATGTTATCATGTTTTTATGATCATTATTGTCATAGAGGCATGATAACCAGGATTGGTAGATCGCCCCAAGTGCAAAAAGCCTAATCACTTTGAAATATAAAAGAAAAGCCAAATTAAGCTAAAAAAGCCAAACTGTGATCAAATCAAGAAAATTCCAAATTTTCTGGGAGGTAAATTGTACTAAAAAACAAAAGATGTTATTTTGGAACTTCTACTACTTGGAATTTGCAAAAAATCAGATGGTCTGAATGTCACTGAAAATTGACAATTCTCCTTCTTTTTGTTTTCCATCAAAGCTCGGAAGGCCAGAATTTAGTCAAATAAGATATTTTACAGGCTAACAAGTCTCTAAAAAGCCACCAAAAAAACTTCTAAAAAGCCAACCAAATACCAACCCTGATGTTGACCTTCAGATTACAACTGCAGCCATCGACTTGGAGAACAATTGTAGGTCAAAGGTGAATTTGAATATTCATGATTGAGCGACTTTTATTGTTGCCAGGATGTGTGCAAGATGATCGTTTATTTACTTTAGGGACTCCAGAGTAATATGCTCCCGAATCCTAAAACTGATACATTTAGTTTTAGAGACATGCGACGACGATGAGTGAACACGCATTTACAATGACGGGGTTGTCGCCTGCGTATTCGGTTATGATAGTAACACTGCTATCACGAAACGCTTACGACCCGGACGAGAACACAGGTACGACGTACGGACAGACATAACATCGACAAGGAAGTCAATGTCCATGGCCTTTGCTAACTGCTTGTGGTGCACTGAAATCAGGTGCCATATAAATATGTTAACATCCCAACTGCTTTATTTTATCATTTGTTTGTTTTGGGGTAAAATAAATTGGCACTGGAAAAGCTTTGCTGTGTTTTTATGCATTTCTTTCATAAATATTGTATGGTAATGACTGTGTGGTAGAAAAATGTGTTTTACCTATGAATTGGAAGAAGTTGCCAAATTACATTGCACTCAATTAAGGTATAGTTTGTATGCCATTTCACTCAATTAAGGTATAGTTTGTATACTTGTTCTGTTTAGCTGAAGTGAAATTGTGTTTGATTGTATGAGTGGCAGTGACTTTTCCTGCAGTTTGAACAAAATTCCATAGAAGGAGTGTTACATACAATTTATGTAATTAAAGTGTGACGTACAATTTACGTAATTAAAGTGTTACATACAATTTACGTAATTAAAATGTGACATACAATTTACGTAATTAAAGTGTTACATACAATTTACGTAATTAAAGTGTTACATACAATTTACGTAATTAAAGTGTTACATACAATTTACGTAATTAAAGTGTGACATACAATTTATGTAATTAAAGTGTTACATACAATTTACGTAATTAAAAATTTAGTCAACCGTTAAAATAATAGTATTACGCTTCAGGACTGTTGGAAGGTAAATGCTAATATGGCTCACCACAAGCCTGGCTGTTGCATGGAAGAGACCTGTGAAGGCTTCACTAAACCCCCTCCCCCCTCCCCCTCCGTCCCCCTTCGCATGCCCTCCAAAACACCTAGTTTCAACATACACCATTTTAAGTTGATTTTGATGACTGCATGCAGTACAGTACTGCAAACAGACCATTATTGTTCGGAACATTTGCCCCGATTCATTTCCATTAGTGATTCTTTCCCACAAATCATAAAGCTTTGTGCAATTTGCACCCTTTCCAATATTTTGAAACAGTTAAAAGGCATTTAGCAGGCATAGTGGATAGAAAGTTGGGGACTGAACATGTCAATTGTAGATATAATTACCCTGAAAGCATAAGCACTTGTAGGGGAACTTGAGGGTTAAGTCCCTGAAAGCAGATGTGTTGGAACCAGTGTGCACATACCCCCACTTTCCTGGAAAGTTTTTAGAGAGGAAAAGTGTCTTTTTTAGAGAGGAAATATTGAAAAACTATCCCCTTTCAAAGATCTTTCCAGTGAAGAAAAGTCATCCAAATATTGCTATAAAATATAATCAAATAAGTGAATATTGTAAGCGTGTTAACACGTATTGCTAGTGTTGACCATAAAAGCAAGGTCCACCTCCACCTGCCTCTTGTTCTCCCCGTTTATAATTTGTAACACACTAAGGTCTTTGTGAAGGTGTGTGGGGCCAGGCAAGTCAGAATCACGGGGGAAAGGGACTAGTTCTGCTGATGTTGGGATGGGGATGGGGGGTGGACATTAGAGCCCCTAAACTTTTAATGCTGTTGTACTGTACATGCTTTCAAAATATGTCAGTGGAAAAAATGCCCTTTAAATCCTGTGCCAACCCCCCCCCCCCCCATCCCTTTCCCCTCCCCCTCCCCGCCTTACCGATTCAAATACTTTTGTCCTGATTCAGATCCTCATAAGTTCTTTTTTAATTCGTTCAAATACGAGAAGAGAATTTTGTGGGGTATTGTCTTCCAGTTCTTGATGCCTGTCACTGTAACTTTCCCTAATTTTACCTCCCATCCTGATGGGGAAAATACCGATGGTTTATAGCTATGA